>BPTQ01000009.1:301693962-302003070 GCA_019973895.1 Chrysanthemum seticuspe | reverse complement strand
TCCGGGTTTAGGTGAGGCTTTCCTTCAATAACTCGAAAATTCAAAAATCTGGATTTTTAAGAGGCATTTTTGCACGTAGTTGGTTAGGTTTAGAGTTGGTTAGTTGTAAAGTCGGAAAGGATGCTTGTTAGATTTCAGGATAGTGTGTTAGCAGAAAGTAGCATAGTAAGGTAGCCAGTAGAATTGTGGGAGATGACCAGTAACGAATTGCCAAAGCAGAACTAAAATCATTTTAGGGCGCTTTCTAAGATAAAGAGCCAAATTTAGTATCTGCACATTTTAGGGCACGTAGGAAGGTGTAGTACAGTATGAGATGACTGGGTCACTAAAGTCTTCACGAATTTGACATACTACAACACCTGTTGTTACTATTACATACAGTGTGACTTGCTAATTTCTACTAACTTGTAGAGGGTGTTAAGATGACCGATGGAATGATACGATGAAAGACGATTGTGTGATAGGACTTTAGATTGTTCGTAGGAAAGGCTGAAATGTTGATTGGTTGAGATTTGGATTGGTTGATGCACGTTTTTACGGAGAATTTTTAGGTCTAAAAACTTAAAAGCTCAATAACTTCCTTTCGGAGTGGATTTGGGCCTCGAAAAATTTGTTTCACGACATCGTGGTGAAACTTCACAATATTCAGGCTGTTCCGGTCGTTTTGACAGGTATTTCGCTGAAAACGGAGTTACGGATCAAAAGTTATGGCCGTTTGAAGTTTTGACGTAAAAAGTCAACTTTGGTCAAACCTCTTCTTCGTAAAAATCAACCAAGTCGCTAAGTCACCAAGTCGCTAACACTTAATTCGCTACACCATTAAGTCGCTACAGTCCCAAGTCGCTAGACAAAAAGGCAAATCGCTAAGTAGTAACTCGCTAACACTCAAGTCGCTAGCAAAAATTCAGCAGTAATTCGCTACTCAAGTCGCCAACAATGCAAGTCGCTAAAGAGCAACTCGCTACAGACCAAATCGCTACCACAAGTCGCTACCTGTAGTGGAGAGTCCACTACTTGTACTTTAAGTCGCTAGATCTAACTCGCTAGATTTAACACTGTAACTCGCTACAATTCTGTGAAGCAAGTCGCTACCAAGAAAAAATCCGAGAGCTAAGTCGCTAGCTTGAAAAACCAAATAAACTTCACTTTTCAATCCAAAAACAACCCAACCAAGATGATTCAAGCTTACCAGATGAAAACCTAAACACTTTTGATGATTCTAAACATAAAAGTACCAACAAAATTCAAACTTTAACACAAGAAATCAACCAAATGATGCAAAAACCACTAAACTTTTTCAAACTCAAAAACCACCTAAAAACCACTATAAATCCAAAGATGTGCAAGATATGATCTAACCATGGCTCTGATACCAATTGTTAGATATTAGCTTTTCACATTCACATCAAACCATAACACAAAGTAGCATATAGATGGAATTCTAGAGAGAGAAAGTTAGAGGTTTAGGGAACTTAGTGAGAGAAAGTGAAAGATATTATTATGAGCTCCAACTCTCTACCTTGGGAGGTAGAGAGTATTTATAGTCTTACACAAATCGCCACACTATGGGCTGTGGATCAGGCATACAGTGGGTAAAGACCCGTCCGTCCTCCACGGTGTTACTTAACTATATAACTACTTAACTTAAAAGAACTACGACTACGAGCTTTCTAACGATTACATATACTTGAGGTGACCGACTCTTTAATACCGAGAATTTCTAATTCCTAACAACAGGATCCAACAACCTCACAGTGCTCATAATGAGATTGTCAAGTGTCAATTTGACTTTCTACCATGCTACACCATTTGATTAAGGTTTCACTGAGTTACTAAGATCATATAAAGAGTATATCAAACAAGAACAGCCATTAACACAACCTTAAACACAGATTCACTATCAGATCCAAACAACCTTTAAAATGGCTCAAAATGAGGTTTTCATGGCATAAGACTGCATAAACCAATTTCATCAAATCCAGGGGTACCAAAGTGTCAAAATGGATCCTTTTAAGCATAAACAAGTAGTCACAAATGTTCAAACCTAGAATTGTCAAAAACAAGCATATGGCAGTCAAAATGCAAAGTCAAACCACAATCAAATCCAAAACATAACAACCTAAGATTAAACTCTAATAACACTAAATAACAACAAAGAAACATGAAAACATAAGAATTAAATCATGAGAAGGACTAAAACAGTAAAATGCAAAAAATGGTAAAAATAAGCTTACAAGTGATATCCTGCTTAAAACTGAGAACCATGGCCACAGAACACATCCTAAGGCTATCCACAAAGCTTCTAAACCAAAGGCAATCCACAATTAACCTTGCTCCATGCAGTTTCACCAAGATCACTTCATTATTTTTGGATTTTCATTGTTTTTCTTGATTTTTTAGAGTCTTGTTTTAAGGTTTCTAAAAGCTTTAAAGCTTTGTCAGGAGCTTATGTGAGCTTAAAGAGTCCATTAAACAACTACATAACAAGAAATTAAAGAACATGAAAATTAAAGGTAATTAAGCAAAAGTTTGAAACTGAAAGATTACTTGAAATTAAACTGGAAATAAAGGTTCATTACACTAATTTGATGAGAATACAACATTGAAAGCAATAAAATGACTTGAATTTAAAGAAAGCAGTAAACTACACTAACTATGTGACCTAGGCTAATCCAAAGGTGTCTTCTTCTCTTCCTTCTCTTCTCTTTTATAGTATTCTGAGCTTTGTGTCGACCTTTGAGACGTTCCCACCTCTTTCCAACCATTGGATCTTTCAGAATCATCATAACTGTCCATTTGGCAATTTTGGCGCCAAAAAGTCATAAGCAGGTTTCAATCAATTAATGAACTTTGGGATATTGTGAAGCTGGAGGGGAGTGGGTAAACAACTAGGAAGATAGGTGGAAAAGTGGTGAAAGCAAGTGGTGGAAAACCATGGTGGTTTCTGGTTTTGGCGCGCTTGTGAGGTAAGGGATGAACAGTGACGGGTTTTGACTTATTTTGACCGGTGGTATTAATAGAAGAGGGTTCAAAATGGGGGTTCAAGGTTTATGACAGGGGGTTCTTTTGGGTTTTGGCTGGGCTCAATAATAAAAAGGGTGTCCGTTTGGTTTGTTAAATACACAAGGACCATTTATGCAATTCGGCCAAACATGAGGGACCAAACCTGTCACTTTTCCAAAGATATCAAAAGGACCAAACTTGACAAACTTTAATAGTACAAGGATAATATTTGATCATTTTCCATTTTAAAATATCCAAGGACTAATTTTGCCATTTTTTCAAAGTTGAGGGACCTTTTCTGCCATTTGCCCAAAGATTCATTCAAGGACCATTTTTGACAACTTAGAATATTTCACGGACCTTGAATGATAAAACTCCACATTTTTGGATTCCAGGGACCAGATTTGACAACTTTTGAAACTTGGGGGACTAAAACTGCCAATTATGCAAACTTGATATGTTTTTCATATAATTTTGGTATTTTTGCATTTAAAACACATAAAACACTTATTTGTGATATTTTTATCATTTTGATGCATTTCTGAGTGTTTTCATATGTTTTTGCAGTTTAAATGGTATAAAAATGATGAGTATTTAGACACTCATCAATCCCACACACTAAGATATTGCTAGTCCCTAGCAATGTTTTAAAACTTTAATGGATTTTAAAGAACTCTTTACCAAAAGCCATCACTTCTGGAGTAGCCAATTGTTTCAGTTCAAGTAAGAACTTTGGTACAATGATAACCAAATGATTTTGAGCAAATCATAAGCTGTAAACGGATTTGATTTGTCTTTACCAGAAGCCGTTTGCTTCTGGACTAGCCAACTCTTAGATAAATTATCAGTATTATCTTTGGTGAGCCGATTACCAATTATGGCTTTCCAACTGCCTTTACCACAAGCCATAAACTTGCGGGCTAGCCAACTCTCCACTAATTAAAGATATGGTGAGTTGAACACCAATACAATTTTGGGCAAATTGCAAGCCATCAACGGATTTGAGATATCTTTACCAAGAGCCGTTTGCTCCTGGATTAGCCAATCTTTATGTGGGTTAGACATGGTGGACTGATTACCATTTGTTGTGTTTAGTACATAGTACTTCCACTAATTTTTTTTTTAATTTTGCCATTTTGGGGGAAAAAGGGACTAAAAGGGTACATTTATAATCAAATTCGCCAGAATTCCCCCCCCCCCCCCACACTTAGAAATGAATATTGTCCTCAATATTCAAAGTCCCGGCTATTATGCCGAACCCCTGAACGTAAGAAGATAACAATACTAACTAAGTGTAGAAACACAACAATTATTCTCTTTTTTAATATTTACAATTTTCATTCATTTTTTAGATCTATATACAACATGTGGGGCATCTCCCCCACACTAGGTGGTACACACGGGTGAAAACCCATGTTTAACTATTGTTTTTGATTACCGAGTCGCTAGCTTGACTCGACCCCGAATTAAATGGTTCATGGGGAAATGACCGGATGAGAAATTGGAGTGGGGTCACCACTCACAGAATTATGAATAGTAAGGTAAGGAGAATATTTTTGGTTTTTGATTTTATAATATAAACAGAAAAGGGAAAATGTTTTTGTATTTTTATCTTTTATATATATGGAAAGAAAAGAAAAATATTTTTGTGTTTTATATTGTTTTTGGAAATGAAATATGATATGATATATAATATATATACAAGTACGTTATACGCAGCACACCTCCCCGGCAGCGGCGCCAAAATTTAGTTGGTTCCCAGACGGTCAGGTTTTATCACACAAATCAACCACTTGTGAATGGTCAACCGTAATAAAAGCCAGACAGCCTGAAACCAAAGCAATTAAGATCTGGAGAGTTTATAGTGTTATATCCCCGGGTCGTTAAGTCCCAACGAGGTGTGTAAACTGTAATACAACGACTGTGTGTGCTGAAATGATACAGAATATACAAAAACAGGAATCTGATTGACTAACACTAGGAATGTGAATAGTAATAGCTCTGTCACAGCTATGTCGTTAAAAACGTGCAATCAGAAACCTAAAAACGTAAAAGATATACAAACGTACGTTTAACTTAAATTAAACGTAAACGTATAAAAACAAAACGACTATGACTATAGTAGGGATTTGCATGTCTTAGCGACTTAAATGCAAATTAAATATAATTAAAATATTTAATTATAATTTACAAATTTATATAAAAGTTAAGAAAACCTAAAAAAACTAAAATATGTACGTGTACATAGCAATTACATAAATGTAACAAAATAAAAAGTGAATTCAATTCAATACAACTCCCACAAATGTGAAAATCATATTTTTGGAATCCTAAAAAGATAAGAAAATTATTAGAAAATTAAAATAAATTTTAACACTATTTAATTAATTAATATAAATTAAAAATGAATTAAATGTATTTAATAATGAATTAAATAATAAGAAAATCTAAAATTAACTTAAATAAATGAAATAAAGAATCTGAAAAATCTAAAATATTAAAAAATAATTTTTTAAACTGAAAATATATTTTTACACAATTATTCTATTTATTATCAATTATTTACTATTATTAAGTATTAAAAACTATTATCGATTTATTATAAATATTAAATGAATAAAGAAAAATCTGAAACTTTTTACATAATTCTAAAATAAATAAAAGAAGCTAGGAAAAATATAAAAACTATATGTTATTAACAGAAATAAGCTAATAAGCAATTAAGCTTCAAAGTAGAAGCTATCACTTAGCTTAAAAGTGGTTCTTTTTGGCTTTTCTTTTTCTGAAACTAAATATATACTGATATTATACATGTTTAATGAAAAAAAAACTTTACAAACTAAGAAATAAGCAATTTGAGGGCTTATTAGTCAAGACAGTCAAGCATAAGCTTGACTGTTGAGACTTAAGCTTAGAATAAGCTTGGAAAAGGCTATAAACAGGAAACAAAAGGTAAAATAAGATAAACACAAGTCCAATAGATAAATATAAACAAGAAAATGGACTGTGGTAGTGTGAGCTTATGGTTTAGACAGTTAAGCTTTTTTAAGCCTAACTTGGATGGAGTGAAAGCTTGTAAAAGCTTGGTATAAGCTCCACACTGGAAAACAAAAGAAAAATAATATGTGTACAAGTAATATGAACAAGTATAAACAAGCATGTGTACTGACAATCACTCATAAGCTAGGTATAAGCTAATAAGCAATTCTGCTGAACCATTGCAAGGTTCTGCTGAACCATTGCACTCAGAAATTGGACAAGTCAAGAAGCTAGTTGCAGCCCTAGCAAATAAGCTGCTAGGGGAAAATTAAGCATAGGATCTAAAAGTTGGGCAGATAAGCTCCACAGGGAACAAAATCTCACAAGCTCATGATCACTAAGGAGCTTCTTAGAGCTGTTGGTAATAGTGTAAATTCACTGAATTCTCAGTGAACTGTTATGAGTGGGCAAACAACAAACTCTAAATTAACTTATCAAATGAACTCATGAAAGCTACACAAGCACTGAAACACTGAGTATGATAGATTAGCCTCACATAAGGCCAAAAATCACAAGCTCAAGCTCAATGAGGAACTATTTGAGAGCTTAGGAAAACAACTCCAACTACACAGTTTGCTTCTGTGTAGTGAGTAAGATGGGACAAAAAAGGTTAAGGTGATTAAGCTATCTAATAAGCTTCAAACTGAAAAACAAACATACACATAATAAAAAGGCTATAAGGCCTACACAAAGAAGCCAAATGCACTGGATAGGGCCAACTCCACAAGCTTTTTCAAGCTCATGGTTTTAACAGCCTAACCATGGTGCAGGGCAAAAATGGGCACAAAGAAGCTATAGAATAAGCACTTAAACATTAAAAACAAAAATAAATAAAAATACAATAAGTAAGATTAGCAATAAAACTACAATACCCTAAAAGCATTTAGACAGAAACTAAATAGCAAAGGCACACTGAAATTATCAAGTTTATTCAAAAATGACAAAAGTGAAAATTTGACTTTTTTGAATAAAACTAAAAAGTTGACTTAACTGAATTTAGATCTTAATCTACTGACTTAATATGTTAATGTAAGCTATAAGAACATGAAATAAACACAGATAAACAACATTTAAATAAGTATGCAAGATTACAGGATCCAACAACCTCACAGTGCTCATAATGAGATTGTCAAGTGTCAATTTGACTTTCTACCATGCTACACCATTTGATTAAGGTTTCAATGAGTTACTAAGATCATATAAAGAGTATATCAAACAAGAACAACCATTAACACAACCTTAAACACAGATTCACTATCAGATCCAAACAACCTTTAAAATGGCTCAAAATGAGGTTTTCATGGCATAAGACTGCATAAACCAATTTCATCAAATCCAGGGGTACCAAAGTGTCAAAATGGATCCTTTTAAGCATAAACAAGTAGTCACAACTGTTCAAACCTAGAATTGTCAAAAACAAGCATATGGCAGTCAAAATGCAAAGTCAAACCACAATCAAATCCAAAACATAACAACCTAAGATTAAGCTCTAATAACACTAAATAACAACAAAGAAACATGAAAACATAAGAATTAAAGCATGAGAAGGACTAAAACCGTAAAATGCAAAAAATGGTAAAAATAAGCTTACAAGTGATATCCTGCTTAAAACTGAGAACCATGGCCACAGAACACATCCTAAGGCTTTCCACAAAGCTTCTAAACCAAAGGAAATCCACAATTAACCTTGCTCCATGCAGTTTCACCAAGATCACTTCATTATTTTTGGATTTTCATTGTTTTTCTTGATTTTTTAGAGTTTTCTGAATTTTAAAGACTAAACTTGTTTTAAGGTTTCTAAAAGCTTTAAAGCTTTTTCAGGAGCTTATGTGAGCTTAAAGAGTCCATTAAACAACTACATAACAAGAAATTAAAGAACATGAAAATTAAAGGTAATTAAGTAAAAGTTTGAAACTGAAAGATTCCTTGAAATTAAACTGGAAATAAAGGTTCATTACACTAATTTGATGAGAATACAACATTGAAAGCAATAAAATGACTTAAATTTAAAGAAAGCAGTAAACTACACTAACTATGTGACCTAGGCTAATCCAAAGGTGTCTTCTTCTCTTCCTTCTCTTCTCATTTATAGTATTCTGAGCTTTGTGTCGACCTTTGAGACTTTCCCACCTCTTTCCAACCATTGGATCTTTCAGAATCATCATAACTGTCCATTTGGCAATTTTGGCGCCAAAAAGTCATAAGCAGGTTTCAATCAATTAATGAACTTTGGGATATTGTGAAGCTAGAGGGGAGTGGGTAAACAACTAGGAAGACAGGTGGAAAGGTGGTGAAAGCAAGTGGTGGAAAACCACGGTGGTTTCTGGTTTTGGCGCGCTTGTGAGGTAAGGGATGAACAGTGACGGGTTTTGACTTATTTTGACCGGTGGTATTAATAGAAGAGGGTTCAAAATGGGGGTTCAAGGTTTATGACAGGGGGTTCTTTTGGGTTTTGGCTAGGCTCAATAATAAAAAGGGTGTCCGTTTGGTTTGTTAAATAGACAAGGACCATTTATGCAATTCGGCCAAACATGAGGGACCAAACCTGTCACTTTTCCAAAGATATCAAAAGGACCAAACTTGACAAACTTTAATAGTACAAGGATAATATTTGATCATTTTCCATTTTAAAATATCCAAGGACTAATTTTGCCATTTTTTCAAAGTTGAGGGACCTTTTCTGCCATTTGCCCAAAGGTTCATTCAAGGACCATTTTTGACAACTTAGAATATTTCACGGACCTTGAATGATAAAACTCCACATTTTTGGATTCCAGGGACCAGATTTGACAACTTTTGAAACTTGGGGGACTAAAACTGCCAATTATGCAAACTTGATATGTTTTTCATATGATTTTGGTATTTTTGCATTTAAAACACATAAAACACTTATTTGTGATATTTTTATCATTTTGATGCATTTCTGAGTGTTTTCAGATGTTTTTGCAGTTTAAATGATATAAAAATGATGAGTATTTAGACACTCATGACAAGGAAATACACATCATCCAAATGGGATCACCACGAGAGATCTTTACTATAGTAGATAGCTGTGAAACTTCTTATGCAATGTGGGAACGCGTTAGACAGCTATGTCATGAACAAGAATTGGACAACAAAACATGGAAAACAAGCTGGTAACTGAATGGGAGAAGTGTACATCCACTTTAGGAGAATCCATTGAATCCTGCTATTCAAGGTTTTTTACTTTGATGAATGAGTTAATTAGAAACAAGTTGAACCATGAACCATAGAGAGTAACATCAAATTCATCAACAATATTCAAGAAGAATGGGGCCGTCAATTTTGATCAGCTCTACGATTTTCTGAAGCAAATCCAAGCAGAAGCTAATGAAGTCAGGAAGGAATCATTGGCAAAGAATCATGATCCTATGGCATTGATAGTAGGGATTAAGTTGAATATCAAGGAACATGATTTTAGGGCTCTTATGGATGACATGAAAAATCGATAGTAAATTAATGCAAACTGCATCTTCATGGAAAATCTTCATGAGGCTAAGTACGACACTGGTTCTGACACGACTCTTTTTTATGACACCAATGGACTCTCTGAGGTTCCAATACTCAATCCATGCTATGATAATGTAATATTTGATATGTGCATTCACGAGGAACAACAATCTGCAACTCTAGCACCTATTTATGATACTGATAACATCAAATAGTCCTGAATATTAAGTGTCAATTTCCCCCGTTAATGCTCATTATTTATTTCATTTATATGGATTTAGGCTTGTTTTCCATTGTTTTGCACTTTCAGGTAAATTACGAGCATTGGAGCTAAAGAGACGCGGAAATGGAAACGTTACTAAAGATTTATCACAGTATGCTTATTTTGAAGAAGTTACGGCGTAACTCAATCCTCACATTACGCCGTAACTATTGCGTGACCCAGAAGTCCAACTTATCAAGAGGTTATGGCGTAACTTCATTAGGTCAATTAAAGTTCCACGCCGCTGATACTTACGCCGTAACTACTGCATCACTTACGACGTAACCGAGTTTATTGAAGACTACGGCATAACCACTTATAAGGTTACGCCGTAACTAGTAGATCTAGTGCATTTATGGAGAAATAGAAGGTTACGGCGTAACTCATTTATTGGTTACGCTGTAACCCAGACCTGGCCTATAAATACCCTACGAATTCCAGCATTTCAAAGCATCCCATTCCATACACAACACTCTGAGAACGTGGGAAAAAGCTTAAGGGAGGTCTAAGGAAGCATACGGAGCTGTTTCCAAGGGAGAAGTCACACCATTATGATAAGCTTTAGCGTTTATTATTTCTTTTACTTTCAATTCATGTATTTTGTACCTTTGAATATTGAATTGATGTGCATGATTAATATGAGCGGCTAAGAACCCTTTGGTGCTAGCCTAGTTATGATTCCTTAATTGTTTTGTTTGTGTTTACCTTTACTTCCGTACAATTATTTCTAAGTGTATGCATGCATAGTTCTTTGGTAGTCAC
Source organism: Chrysanthemum seticuspe (assembly GCA_019973895.1). Classification (NCBI taxonomy): domain Eukaryota; kingdom Viridiplantae; phylum Streptophyta; class Magnoliopsida; order Asterales; family Asteraceae; genus Chrysanthemum; species Chrysanthemum seticuspe. The sequence goes on along the minus strand of BPTQ01000009.1, from coordinate 301,992,533 downwards.
CCTTGGTTCGGTAGTTTTGAATGGCGATAGAGGCCAATTGCCTAGGAGATATGACCAACTGACCCTAGGTAAGCGGACTGAGATGGGAAGGGTAAGATATGACTAACTGACGAACCTTTCTACTTGTGCGATTTGACCAAGTGATCACCTATCGTTTGGATGAACTTAAGAATTGGGGGGTGTAGTGTCTAAGTTCCTAATGGTCGGGCACTCACTATTTAGAATCTAGCATGTAGCGGTACTTAATGACTCAGCTTAGGGGACCAGGAACAACAGGACTTATGACGGTGCGCCTGATTTCTCCTGTGGTGGCATCTTTGCTGATCGGTTAGGGCGAATTGACCAAATGTTGTCCTCTCGAATTTGACCCCACCTGAAGTAATTGGAAGTAGGTAGACGTAGACATAACTAGTTAGGAGGATTAACTAGGGTAGCACCACTATTCCTCTATTGATTTCCCTTCTACCATTTATTTGCTTTTATATTCTGAATTAGTAGTTTAATTAATTAAATCCCTATCAAACCATTAATATTCTGTGACAATTAGACTTAGTAATTATCCGACACATATAGCTCTTGGGACGACCTCGGCTTTACCATTTACTACACTACACACGACCGGGTATACTGCCCGTTATTAGGGTAGACCATAGGTATAGCGAGACACTATAAATATTAAGACCTGGTCAGTAAAACCTGCATCAAGTTTTTGGCGCCGCTGCCGGGGAACTATATTAGGATTGATATTAAGTCTTTCATTTCATTTTTAAACTTTTCCCATGATCATATTTCAAGTTTTCAGGTACCATGGAAGTTGTTAACATCGATGACCTCACTCTTGAGGAATACTTGGCGTTGACTAGAGCAAATCAAAGGCCGGGTCTCGTAAGACCGGCAATCAGAGCGGATGTTCATTTCGAGATTAAAGACCAATTTATGAGGGAGCTTCGCGCTAACCCTTTTTCAGGAAACAGGGACGAAGACGCATATGAGCATGTTGAAAATGTCCTATACATCGCTAGCCTTTTCAACATTCCGGGCGTGTCTCATGATGCTGTTATGCTCAGGGTCTTCCCTATGACTCTCACTGGAGCAGCCAGAAGATGGATCGAAAGATTGCCCGCCGGGGTAGTTAATACTTGGGCGCTAATGAAGAAACACTTTATCCAAAGATATTGCCCACCATCAAATATTTCTAATCAACTCTTGGAGATCCACAATTTCAAACAAGAAGACGATGAAACTCTGTATCAAGCTTGGGACAGATACAACGATATTCGTTATAAGTGCCCTACCAATGATCTTAACAACCATCAGATGAAGCTATTTAAAAAATGGCGGACCATTCTCAAAAATGGCACGACGGTGGAAGTAAAAGAAACCAAGGTGGAAGTTTTGACGGAATTGTAGCTATCGCCAGTAAAATTGAAAGCCTCAGTCGAGATATGCTGAAGGTCAGAGAAACCGTTCATGCCATCCAAGTGGGGTGTGAAAGATGTGGAGGAGGACATCTTACGAAAAATTTTCCTCATATGGACGAAGAGGATATTGAAGAAGCTAAGTATGGAGAAGATCGACCATTTTACGGTGATAATCGAAATAGTAATGGTTGTCGAGGAATTTAAAACCGTGGGCCTTATAGAGAAAGAAAGCCCGGTCTTGAAGAAACAATTAACAAATTCTTGGAGACTTCGGCCCAGAAACAAAAAGAACAAGATATTTGGTTAAAGGGTTTCTAGGAAAACACTAACAAGAATCTTTCCAGGCATGACGAAACCCTAATAAATCTTGGAGCGATGATCGAAAAACTCAGTGCTGAGATTGATGGAATGGAACTTAATGAAGCCAAGCGCAAGGGGGAATGCAATGTTGTTTTTACCAATGATTCTCAAAAAGTGATTGAGGAATGTGTATTGAATGTCGCAAAACCTGGCCAACAGGAAGAGTTACGCCGTAACTACTTCCCTGAGTTCCGACATAACCGTGCTCCAGAAGGGACATCCCGGTTAGGATCCAGATTATTCTCGGTTAAGGATGTTAGCACAAGCGGGGTAATCGTTCCATGTTCTGCTGGTAAAATTGATATTTTGGGGATAGTAGACTTTGGGTCCGGTGTAAACATCATGCCTCTATCCATTTCTTAAAACTAAAGATAATCCACCTTTGGGAACCGGATATCGTGATTGATTCAGGTACTGAATCTAAGATTATCCCTTTAGGTATTACAGGTGGTATGTGCGTAAAGGTCGATAAATTTACCTCAGCCCCCGAATTTGTGGTAGTCGTTTATTTGAACAACAAAAAAGAAGCATTTGATTCTTGGTAAACCATTCCTTGACACATTGGCACAATACGGTGGAATCTATGGAGATATGGTGGAGTTTAAATTGGACAAAACCTTGAGCCTTGAGCCAGAGAAAATTGTTACAAAGGAACCACCAAAAATTGAATTAGATGACTCCAATAGGTTTCCACCTTCATCTTTTAGCCATTTGCAGAAGTCCAAATCCAGCGACAATGAAGATGATGAGGAAGAGATTCCGTTTTCTGTTCCTAGTTACGTTGTAGAAGGAAGAGTTCACTGTTGTGTTCCTTTACCTGAAGGGACCAGAGTAATGTTTCCCACATGTTCCCCTTTCCAAAAAGGATGTAATGGAGGAGGGGAGTATCTCATTTGGACAATTAATGAAGCTGCAAAAGTTTGGTGGTGCTGGGAAAAGGAAGATGATATCAGAAAGAAGTGGTTACAAGAGCATAGTGCTTTTTGCGAATGGTTCTCCGAGATTAACTGGACCATTCATTTCTGCAAACCAGTTATGATGCATGATGAATACACCTTGGCATGGCCTACATGTAACCCCAATCGCAAGATTTGTGATGGAGGAAAATACCCTGAACTTAAATGGCTCAAACGCAAAGAATGGGCATATTTTGACGAAGATAAGAGAAGAAATGTAGGATATAGGGGAATCTCATTTGAAAAGTGGTTACTCGTAAAGTTTGGGTATGCTCAAATTAATGAGGAAGAAAAGGCTAGGTTTCGTTTCGAATGGGCACGAGCTAATTTTCTACAAAAAAAATACTCCATGACTCGTTATATTTCGCCACATGTTTGGGACCAGCCTTATTCAATTAAAGACATGGAAGAAGTTGGGCAAGCTCAAAGGCCCCCATAGGAGCCTCGCGGCTCTGAGTCTAACTTAAAGACTCGTAAATAAAGAAAAGTGCTCTTTCGGGAGACAACCCGAATTATCCCTTTCTTTTGTTTTTATTTCATGTCAGTTGGATTTTGTGTTTCTAACCATTTTTGTAGGAAACAATGATGTAATTACTGCTGCAGTTGCTGATCTGAACAGAGTTACGGCGTAACTCATCTTGGTGATTACGCCGTAACCAACATTTTAGCAGCAGAATTCTTGTCGCATCACCAATTACGGCATAATACCATCTCAGTGGTTACGCCATAACTATTCGCTTCACAGCTCATACCAGGTTTTGCCAGTTACGGCGTAACTCTCTAATAGGAGTTACGACGTAACTCTCCCCCGCTCTAATTCTTTATTTTATAACACAGTAACCTTGTATTAGTTTTTAAATGAACTTTGTGGGTGTGTTCCCTGCAAACCCTCACGAGACTTCACTCGTCCACTTGGGACACCATGTGTTTTAAAGGCTTGTTGCATTCGCTAAATGCAACCATGATTCCTACGAAAGTGAGTTAGATTTGTTTTTCATTTTATTTTTTCTTTTTAGAATTATTCTTGTTGGTATTGTTGATTTAAGGGATTGAAGTTTGTTCATGACGCTTAAACGAAGGCACGATCCTTTCTCGTAGGCCTTCTTCTTTATGGAGCAAATTTCAGGGAAGTTCTCGCTCTAATTCTACCTTTCCCTTCACCTTTATTTTAATGCCTACTACAAAAGGGACTTTGTACACTTCAAGTGGGGGGACGAGAGTAGAATTATCTCTTGAACTTTATTTCGCCCTCATTTTTCTAGTTTATTTTGAAAAATTATGCCATTTTTAAAATTTTGACATGTTTTTCCAAACCTAACCAGATTAGACCTTAGCCGAGCACATACAATCCCTGATATTACATGGTGAGATTAGCCTTATCCGTTTCCAATATTTTACCCCAAATCTACCAAATTATGAGTGTACCGGTAGCTTGTAAACTTTAGAACTTGGCCTTTGCATCATTTCGAGACCATAGACGAGGTATGTTGAGATAGCTCGATGTATTTGGACTTTTCAGTTTTAGAAGGCAGTATTATAGGGTTATCACCCAAACAGCCTACCATTGTGAGTCTATCGATTAGTCACCTCGACTTTTCGACCCCCATGTGAAACCCTTTTGTGGCACTTCCCTTTAGTGCAAGATACCTCTAGATACACCCTTTTGAGCCATTCCTTTCATTTTGTCACCCCAATATATTGTTTCGTTACACCCTTACACCTTAACCTACCTTGTACTCTTTATTTGTAATTGGGAAGTCATCATTTGCCTAAGTTTAAGGTTCAAGTGGAAAGGTATGGAAATCACGCTTTCATCGACAACAATTATGAATATCATTGAAGACCCCCCGAATTTACATTGTTCATCTCAAGTGGGGGGATATTATGTTATCATGTTATGTTCAAAAAAAAAAAAAAAAAAAAAAAAAAAAAAAAAAAAAAGGTTGGTTGAGTTATGATTTTGTAAAGTGCAATGTTATAAGCACTGTAGTATGAGCTTTATTGTTTAAGTATCGAGGAGGCCACCTCAGTCACATTGGAAGATTGGAGTTGGAGTTATACCAACTGAAGAAGAAAAGGTAGTGTGCCCATCATGACGTCCTCTAATGACACATCTACCTTGCATTTCATGATCCGGTCTCTAGACTTCTAAGCTTGAACTTTGGGCGGACGGTAAGTGGTGATGACTTAGTTATAGATATAGACTCACTGCTTGTTTTTCATTTTACACCAATTATATATCCCATGTCTTATCCTACCCTTTAGTCATGAAGCGTGTCTAGGTGATGCAGCGAGTAATCTTTGGTGTCTTGGCCATGGATTTGGTCATGTATCATTGATTTTTTCCACTTCGCCGTGACATGTTAGTAATGACGAGTCACCCCTTAACCTTTTTCGTGTCTACCCATATTGCCTTCGAGAATTGTTTAGCCCTTAACTCTAGTGGTGGAGATTTGTGTAACCGCCAAGCTTATGATAGAATACATGCTATGACTGTGCGATTGAGTGATCACCCCGAAATTGACACTTAGAATAGTTGAGAGATTTGAGTGTTTATTCCCCTTTCGTGAGGTGTTCGGCTTTGTTTTATTCTAGCATAAGGGATTTGTAAACTCATATTTTCCAGGTTTTGGGAGATATCTTTTTTAAGAATCTATCTAATAAGGTCTACTTGAGGGCAAGTAGAGTTAAAGTGGGGGGATATTTGATAACATCAAATAGTCCTGAATATTAAGTGTCAATTTCCCCCATTAATGCTCGTTATTTATTTCATTTATATGGATTTATGCTTGTTTTCCATTGTTTTGCACTTTCAGGTAAATTACGAGCATTGGAGCTAAAGAGACGCGGAAATGGAAACGTTACTAAAGATTTATCACATTATGCTTATTTTGAAGAAGTTACGGCGTAACTCATCTCTCACATTACGTCGTAACTATTACGTAACCCAGGAGTCCAACTTATCAAGAGGTTACGGCGTAACTCCTCCCAAAAGTTACGACGTAACTCCATTAGGTCAATTGAGGTTCCACGCCGCTGATACTTATGCCGTAACTACTGCATCACTTACGACGTAACCGAGTTTATTGAAGACTACGGCGTAACCACTTATAAGGTTGCGCCGTAACTAGCAGATCTAGTGCATTTACGGAGAAATAGAAGGTTACGGCGTAACTCATTTATTGGTTGCGCCGTAACCCAGACCTGGCCTATAAATACCCCATGAATTCCAGCATTTCAAAGCATCCCATTCCATACACAACACTCTGAGAATGTGGGAAAAAGCTCAAGGGAGGTCTAGGGAAGCATATGGAGCTGTTTCCAAGGGAGAAGTCACACCATTACGATAAGCTTTAGTGTTTATTATTTCTTTTACTTTCAAATCATGTATTTTGTACCTTTGAATATTGAATTGATGTGCATGATTAATATGAGCAGCTAACCACCCTTTGGTGCTAGCCTAGTTATGATTCCTTATTTGTTTTGTTTGCGTTTACCTTTACTTTTGTACAATTATTTCTAAGTGTATGCATGCATAGTTCTTTGGTAGTCACCCCTGGTTCGATAGTTTTGAATGGTGATATAGGCCAATTTCCTAGGAGATATGACCAACTGACCCTAGGTGAGCGGACTGAGACGGGAGGGCAAGATATGACCAACTGACGACCCTTTCTACTTGTGCGATTTGACCAACTGATCACCTATCATTTGGATGAACTTATGAATTGGGGGTGTAGTGTCTAAGTTCCTAATGGCCAGGCACTCACTATTTAGAATCTAGCATGTAGCGGTACTTAATGACTCGGCTTAGGGGACCAGGAACAACAGAACTTATGACGGTGCGCCTGATTTCTCCTGTGGTGGCATCTTTGCTGATAGGTTTGGGCGAATTGACCAAATGCTGTCCTCTCGAATTTGACCCCACCTGAAGTAATTGGAAGTAGGTAGACGTAGACATAACTAGTTAGGAGGATTAACTAGGGTAGCACCACTATTCCTCTATTGATTTCCCTTCTACCATTTATTTTCTTTTATATTCTGCATTAGTAGTTTAATTAATTAAATCCCTATCAAACCATTAATATTATGTGACAATTAGACTTAGTAATTATCCGACACACATAGCTCTTAGGACAACCTCGGCTTTACCATTTACTACACTACACACGACCGGGTACACTGCCCGTTAGTGCATTAGGGTAGACCATAGGTATAGCGAGACACTATAAATATTAAGACCTAGTTAGTAAAACCTGCATCAGATACATACCTGGATGAGCCGAGTAGTAGCAGTATTAACTCTACAAATGCAGATGTGGATCTTAGTGGAGGCTCAATCACACAGAATACTAAGACTGATGAGGAAACACGTGCTCTCTTTGAATTATTAATTAATAATTGTAGTATTAAAATTGAGAAAGTGAAAATGGTCAATCGCGATGTTAAGTCCGCGAATGAGAAATTGACCGCAAAGCTTGAGAGGTACAAGGAAAACGAAAAAGTTTTTGAGTTCAGTAAAAAACGAAAGTCATAATTAGTAGTTGGTTATCAAAATTTTGTTTTAAAAGAAATTGCTATTCAAGTATGACACAATTGATGTTAATTTGAGCATGAAATGAAAATCTTTAAAGAGGAAATTTCTGATCTTAAAAACCAACTTTTTAAACAATAACAACTTGTTCTGATCATGAAAAAAAGAAGAAACAGTTGAACGCTGATTTTTCAAAACGAGAAGATGCACTTCTTGAAAAAATTCTTGAGAAAAATGATAAAATAATCAAATTATAAAATTTGCTAGTTAAAACGGGTCATTCAAGTCAAACAATCAATATGGTAACTAGTCATACAGATTCATTTTACCATACTACACAAAAAATGGCTCTTCGTAATAAAACTCCTTGTGCTCTCAAGAAAGCTCAGAAAGAAGAGAATGTTTTGTATAATGGAAAGGTTTTGTTAGATAAGCGTGACCCTACCAAAAATTAAACGATAAAACTTATTGAAGAGAGTAGAACAAAAATGAAACAGAAGAACCCATAATTAAAACCAATAGACTACAACAAACTTAACAAACTTTCTGTAGTTACTTTTGTTCCACAAAAAGAAAAATATAATTTTTCCATAACTTCCAGTGTTTCAATAAAAGTGTCAAAAACAGTTTCCCAACATGTTTCCAAACCAATAGTTGTCTCCAAATATTTTTCGTACATGGAACAAATGTCCTCAAACAATCCTTCTACACAAGTGCTGCTAGAGGATCTTTAGATGACGTTAAAACAAGAATTGAGCAACTTTAAAGGACTGTTCAAACTAAAACCAATCTCTGCATTAACCAATGGAATTCAAGTTTTCATTTAGAGATGAAAAAGGTTTTTGAAACTAAAATTGCAACTCCACAAAACAACATCAATGCGAGGGTAATTCATTTTAAACAAGCATTTTCAAAAGAAACAACTGACTTTGTCAAGGATCACAAATCCTTGGTAAAAAAGGCTAATGAATGTTTTGAAAACATTAAAGTTTTGGAAAATCTTAATGACTCTCTCTTCAAAGCAGTTTTATCTACTGATATTATGTCCATCATTTTACAAACATATTTCGTTGAAGATCATGAATGAATGCAGTCTCAGACCTCTGAAATTGTTTCAAAATATGAAAAATGCTTTTATAAAACTTGGGAATGAAAATGTGTCATATTTTAAACAACTTGATCGAAAAAACTGAGGAATGCAAATATGAAAAATTATCGTATGAGCGTGCCTATAAGGACATGAAATAACAAAATGATCATTTGAGAGCTCAACTGGAAAGTCAAATTGGGAAGGGTACGGAAACTAAGTTTTCAAAACCATTGACTTAGGAGAAACCAAGTGTTAAAAAAACGGTTTCCAAACCAAAAATATCTATTTTTCAGCTTCCTCCAAAAGTCAATAAGACAAATGATTTTTCGAAACCAGTCACTCTACATTATTTGCATATTAAAAAAAGAATCATAAAGTATATTAATAAGACAACTGAAAAAGCGGTTGTAGAGAAAGCAAAATTGATAGCATATGGCCTTTATAGGATTTTGTTAGGTCACTAGTTTTACAAACACAAGTAATATAGAAAGAGATAAGGCGATTGAACAAGTAAAACAAACACACACACACAATAAGTAAGACCGGTTATGCGTAGGATGTGAATGAGAGAAAAACTTAAACAACCAACCTTCGAATGAAGGTTTACAAGAGTATTTATAGTAGGAAAGCTAGGGAAACACTCCTAGTTTCCATCCATTCTTTAATGGGCTTGAGCCTAAGCTCATGGGCCTTCTACATAAGCTTAAGGCTAATAACAAACATAAAGGCCATAATAAAGCTAACTATTACATAATAATTACTAACACTTGATTATGGTTTAGGAGTGATTCCAACAATCTCCCCCTCAAGTGTTGGTGATGAACGGTGAAGGCGTTGATGCAATAGTAGCTCTGACGTCTTCTGACATTCTTCTTTCTTGTGAGAAGAATTGCCTTGATTCGAACAATCTCTCCAGTGTAGAGAAATTGTCTTCTTTGAATGGTTATGCTTTGACGTCATCTTTAACTTTGTTCTTTGATTATTGTTCTTTGTGGTGAAAGTGATAGTATGTTGTTGTCTGCTTCAATTCTGCCTCAGGTCTGCTTCGCTGCTCCAGTGTCTCCACGTCATTCTTCAACATGCTCACACGCTCTTTGACGTTGGAATTCAATACTGATGAAGTTCTTTAAGTCTTTAACTTTGTAGATTCTTTGGTTTGACGAAGAATCATTTTGACTGTTGTGTTGCTTTTGGATAGAACTTCCATTAGTGATGATCTTGGCGTGAGCATGAGAAGAATCAGCACGATCATCCCGCTCCGGAGCTTCCATAAGAAGAAAACATGTCAAACGGTTAGTAATAAGCGGATTCCGGCACTTACAAGTTTGAACTTCGAGAGTGTTAACAGCATATTGTGAAAACACAACTCTAATTCTTACAAAGGTCGTTCCTGAACTGGAGTCCCACAAGTGAGATAACGCGATAGTACATCTACAGTTCAGATGAGTCGCTGAGGTACACCGAAGCATCACCTCACGACTGTAGACCATTTGAGACACACTTCGCGTAATCCACGGGGAGTTACCGAAGTGACCTGCTGTCAGGGCTGTTTGATGTTGACCCTGGCAGGAGTTTCCATTCAATCACTGAGGATCACAGATGTGAACCTCTCATAAATGTTCTCGACAGATTGCTAAGATCTGTGAAGGACTCGATAATGTACCACTGAAATTCTTATTGTTGAACGTCAAGTGATAAAATGTCAAGTGTTCCTAAGAGATCTTTTGATGAATCTCGTGGCTCTAGACTCAATAGTGCGTTTTGGTTTTCCTGAGCGGAGACTAGGGAGAGGGTCTCCTTCTTCAATACCAGCGATCTCTAAGAGAAAGCCAATAGTTTACGTAGGGTTCCCTGTGAGAATGAAACAAGCTTCTGTTGAGAGAAACTTGAGTGGCTAAGAAGGTTTAGTGCATGCGTCACTGGGTCCATGATGACTTTTAATCTTCAATACCGGCGTCACTAAGTGACAACTAGTAGCATATGAATTGAACCCGGTGTCTGCCCTAAGTTGAATAATTTGGAGGGCTATTTCTTTTCACCCTTTTCTTAGCATTTCTTTTTAATTCTTCAACTCCTTCTTTCTCCAATTCTCATTTTCTCCTTTTTATAATCATACCTAAGGACTTCTAAGTACTAACTATTTGTGATGTCCTTGGGTAGATCCCTCCGGCTCTGGTGGATCATAGGACGGTTATTCCTAACCTTAGTCACCTTATAACTCCATGACTAACCTATGTTGCCATTAAAACCAAAGTTATGAAGAATCTCTCAAAGGGTTTGTAAATGAAAATCATGTTTGAACCACTGTGAGAGATAGGATTTTGCATAAATACTCCCCCTTCACATGTGCTTAAGAGTTTTAATGGTTAAAATGCACAGTGAGGAAAGAGCGCGCACATTTTGAATTGATCCACTGGAGATAGACAATCTCCCGCGAGACACGGTTACGTTGCATAGTTAAAGAGTTACATTGTCAGCTTTTAGGTGACAACTAGCTCTAATAACTACCTTGAAGGTGTAGACAAACCTCAAAAGGTTGTCATACCCGTCAGAGTTCATGTCTACCAAGAGTATCTCGAATGGTACTTTCTACTTGGACAAGTCCTTTGCGAGACACGTTTACATTACTAGCGAACTAGCTTGAAATTATTACCCGTCCAGGACAAGTATTTTCGAGTAACTAACAGTTTAGTATCGTCAATTCGTTGGTTAAGTCTGAAGTACACAGATTCATTTGCATTTTGCACAACATATTTCTTTTCACACAATTTTCTCCCCCTAAAAACTGGCATATAAAATGTTATTTTTGAAATGTTGACAATAAATATGACCTTTTCGAGTGTTGCGGGAAGATGACCACAATGAACAATTTGTGAACAAATTTTTAATGCAAATACTCCCCCTCAACTAGTGATATAAACGGTTGAGGTTTTGAAAATCTTACGGGGGAAGTACTTGTTCTTTTGAGCAAAACCTTGAAAAATGAAAGGTTTAATAGGTTTTACTCAAAAATAAGAAGCTTTCGCTCCTTTTATAAGGATTGTGGCACTGAAGCGTACTACAGGGTCCTTTCATGACAATTACGGGTTGTACACTGTTATGTGTGCACAAGCCATTTTAGGGAAAAGATGAAATAAGTATGAAACAAATTAACCTTTCCCTAATTGATGATGTTTTAGAAATAGCTCCCCCTCGAACTGACTACTGTCTTTAGCAGATTTGAAACTTTTGATGAAGTCTACATTTCCTCTAACTTTTGACGGTTTCAGTATGCAGCGGAATTTGTAGATGAGCAGTAAACCATACAAAGAAAATCTGACTAATTGCGGAAGATTCGTTCTAGGGAAACATGCCAAAATCAACAAGATCTTCTCACGTATGTAGACGCATCACCTCAAATAAACCACGAAAGACGAAATAAAACGACTTTCCCCTGAATGTTGTGGTCTTTCGGAATACTAGTCACTGTGAATATGCAATAACTCGATACCAAGACCGTGTGTGAGGCATCTTAACATTATATTTGGGTAACTTCACACAGGATAACCCGTGAAAGTTGAGACGATAACACTGAATTAAGACGTTTGAACCATAGATCGTCTCATTTCTTCGCCCTTATGGAAGAAATTTTGGAAAGCATTGGGTTTTCGCAAGGAATCATGTGGTCAAACAAAAGAAGCAAGGGATGCCTACACACTCTCCCCCTCGATGTTTTCAATGAATCAGAATCATACACCACATATGTTGATGATGAATTGAAGACATCAAAACCATGTATGAGGAGATGGTGAAACCATGTATGTCCAAGCAACCGAACAAGTGTAAAGTACCATAAATATCTTGAGAGAATCAACTGCTGACGAAAACATCTCAGTTCAATAAGTTGATCATCAGCTGTGACATTGTTGTAGGAAACACTTTGTTCTTCTGTTTTCAGAGATTCGATTGGAGGTGCAGTTACAGTAACGGTTGTTGTTGTAGATTCATATGTATCAGAAATTAGAGTATTTTCGGTTGTGCAGCGGAAACATTCGATACATCTGAAGCACGACTTTTGACAGAATCTTTAACCAGAGGAGCAAGAAATGTTTCCAATTCATGACGATTAAGTACAATGGTGGAACAGTTGATGGATCATGATATTTATGACGGTGAGAAACGGGTCCTATGCTGTATTGCAATAAGAGCCATAGCTGTTGTACCTGCATAGAAAAATAGAAGGGTGCAAGAAAGAGAAAAACATGGATCCCCAAGTGTAACTGGGTTCCAGATGTTAGAAGCATAAAGATGTTGTGTCAATTATCTTCTTGACACCTGAACATGCTATTTTGATGATTTCCTTTCCTGCCTCAGGGATGGATGGTGTATGTATCCCACTTGTTTTGGTGCAACTACTTAGTATCTTGCCTGTAGGAATCCACCTAAGACTAACAGTTTTGAAAATCCTACCCGTTGGTATCCATCTAAGGTTAGATCAAGGGGATGTTGAAACTTCTTTTGGGAAGAGTCTGCGTCCTATATGGATCCACCTATTAGATTTCTGACAGTTTACATTTAGATCAACGGGTTTATTTATAACTGTTTGTTGAGTTAACTTAGGTTTTGGTTTGCTACTACAAGCAATGTTCAGTAATACACGCGAAGGTGATACACTAGGTCGTGAACCTAAGATTCCATCCTTTTGCAGTAGTGCCCTTTTCCTAGCTTTTTCTAGATCATAGTTCTTGTGCAAGTCATTTGTATCATATGAATTTTGAAATTTAATGCTTGGTTTAGACATTGTTTTCAAACTAATCCTAGATTGGCCAGAAGCAGCCACTTGTACAGGTATAACAGAAGCAGGTTTAACAGAAACATGTTTAAAAGAAACAGAAGCATTATTGTTGGGCCAAGAATGTGGAGTGACTGGTTTTGACAAATGATTATTCTCAACAACTTGGGAGGGAAACCGTGGTTTTGACGATTTTGAACATTCAGATTTAAAAGCAGTTGGATGTCTAACAACTGATTGGTTTCTGATTGGTTTTAGAGACGATTTCCCCGAGGTTGTTGGTTTTCCAAAATTAGTATCCACACTCTTGTCAGTTAATCTTCTCAGTTTGTTTTGTAAAGCAACATGTGCAAGCCCCTTTGCTTGAATTTGAGCCTTTAAATGCTCATTTTCTTGTACTAATGTATCCACACGATTACTTTGTTCATTTGAATACTTCTGAAGAAAAAGATTTGTTTTGTAGTTTAAGTTCAAGAGAGATGCAATGTGCCTCTAGTTTTGAAAAATCTTTATGAAACTGAGCAATGGTCTTTTTTAGAAGAATGTTTTCAGATTCAAGAGTTTGATTTGACGTTTCAGTTGAATTGTTAACAAGTAAGGGCTCAGACATGAGAAAGTTGTCTGGACATTGTGCAATACACTAGTCAACCTTTCCTTCATTACTGAATTCAGGTTGCTCAGTTTGTTGTATCGCATTTGCAGTCTGAATATGATCAACAGTAGATTGTACCTCGACCATCTGTTCAGTGTCAGTGTCATAGGTGGGTAAGATATCTTCCTCAACCATTTGTTCTTCGTCACAGTTGGGCTCGGTGTCGCAGTTAAGTATGATATCTTCTCCAGATCTGCTGCTGTCATCATGCTTTTCCAATGCTACAATCTCATTGTCCGCATTACCGACAGTTGCAGTAATCACAACATTCTCAACGTCCATTTGAGCATTCCTTTCATGTACATCAACTCTTTTACCTTGCACAACTGCGGGATATCGGGAATTAGATAATGTCTGACGCTTCAATGCCAGTTGAATAGCCATGAATCCTTCTTTCAATGGCACAAATGGATCTTTATGATCAGAATTCATTTCACTCCCCTGCATAAGAGTCAAAGAGAAGAAAAGGTGCAAAGTCGATATAGCACACAGAAGGTCGATATAGTGAATTGAAATTTCCCTCCAAAAATAATTTTGAAATATTTTGACTCTTAAAATTTGAAATTCACTATAAAATTCAATTCTAAGGTTGTAAGAAAAATTTGAGTTATGATAATTTTAACGCCAAATTTTACCAGAAAAATTTGAATTTGGTCTCAAAAATTTGAATTTTTGACCAAAATTTTCACAGTTAAACCAAAATTTGAATCTCGCGTAAAAATTGAATGTTTAGTCTCCCCTAAAAATTAAATTTTACTCAAATTTTAATCATTTTTTTTTTTTTTTTTGATAACTTGTGTTGATGGATCTTTGTAGTCGAATGAAACGATGTTGATGAAGTATCCTTAGGCGTAGAAATCACAATAAACCAAGTAGCACTTATGCGTAAAAAACACCAAAGTTACGCGTAATAGAAGTAGTTACGCGTAGGTTTTAGCTTACGCGTAAGCAGGGAAAAAAAACTAAAGTTATGCGTAAACAGTAAGTTAGGCGTAGAAAGTTAGGCGTAGGATTCCCTTATGCGTAAGACTAGGTTTACGCGTAAGATGAATCTTAAGCGTAGGATTTTCTACGCGTAAGCTTAAGCTTATGCGTAAGTTTAGGGTTTTATCCCAAGTGATCTTTTACACTATCACAGTGCAGAGGATATCCAAAGTCGACGTATTTTCAGGCTTATCCAAGCAAGAAAACATGGAGTAAACCACGAAAACGAAGATCAAACGAAGGAATAACCTTCGTTGAATAGGTTGCAAGAACCACGGTTCCCCGTTGATCAGCACAAGTACTGCCTGTGATCAGGTTTAATTCCGAAGATTCTCTTTGACAGGGTTTCGCATCAGCTCTAGCCGTTCTCAAACCGGAACATCTCAAAGAAGACAATGCGAAGTGAGTGAACCGGCAAATTGAGATTTTCTGATTGAAGAAAATGATTTGAAAAAAAATCGTGTATTGCTTAATAGAAAGAATTTTTCAATACAATGAAGTTTTATAGAGAAAATCAATTTTCAATCATAAATACCCCTTTTAATTTTGAAAAGTTAGTACACAGTCGATGTGCTAGTGAAAAGAGTTGTTGAGCACAGCGATAGGTTTTTCAAAGGTATCCGTCAATCCATTTCCTGGACCAAGGTTGATTCAAGATTGAATCTCCCCATCATTTCTATCCAGTTGTCACAAGTTTGATCTTTTGGAAAGATCTCACATGTCACCCACCAAGAGCTTATTTGATGTTGGCTCTAGAAGGATTCCCATCTTCATCGTGAAAACTTTACCTATCACTCGGATGTTCTGGCAATACCGCAAGGATAATGCGTAGGTCATTCAAAATATATTCTCACTTTCCACATTGTGTGAAATAGTGAGTCTTCATTAACTGTGTCATAATGAGATTTATTGATGATCTCTTGGCTCTAGACTCAATAGTGCGCTTTTGGTTTCCTATGCCGGAGACTAGGGAGAGGGTCTCCTTCTTCAATATCAACAATCTCTAAGAGAGAGTTGATAGATTACGTAGGTTCCCCGTGAGAATGAAACAAGTCGTTTTAAGATGAACTTGAGTAGCTTAGGAAGTTTAGTGCAGTACGTCACTGGGTTCATGACGTCTTGTCTTCAATACCGGTGTTACCTTGGTAACAACCAGTAGCATATGAATTTAACCCGGTTTCTGCCCTAAGGTTGAATTAATGGAGGGCTATTTCCTTTCACCCTTTTCACATTCAATTCTTTTTCATTCTTCAACCCCTTCAGTGCTTTCCAAGACTTCATAACTATAACCTTTTTGGGTTTGTTCCAGTCCTAGCTCTGTCTCAGTCGACACATTTCCCATGTTCTCATTTTTCTCCATTTTTCATCATACCTAATGACTTCTACACTATCTAGTGGATTGTACCTGGGTAGATCCCTCCGGCTCTGGCGGGATCGTGGGAATGAATACCTAACCTAACCATCCTTATATCTCCATGCATACAATAAATTGGTCGGTCTTTTGCTATTGTTCATTCCGCCTCGAAACCAATTGAAAACAATTTGAAAATCAATCAAGGTACTTGTGATATAAAATCAAAGCATTTTTTACCTTAATTGTTTTTGATATTTTAGAAATGCTCCCCCTCAACATGTGCTTCAAGTAATAGAGATCATTTTAGCACATGGAGGAAAGAGGACTTTTGAAACCTTAGATTGATAATGAAAGATCCAAACTTTGATTAACATTTTCTAAAATGATCATTTTCACTTCCCGGTCAAATCTAGTATTTTAAGTACTTTGGATAAAATATTTTAGAAAGGATGATGTTTTCTTTTTATTGCTCCCGTTCAATATGTGCCTCGATATTCGAAAGAGTTTTGCACATATTAGAGGGAACCTGCACTTTGAGATAAATCAATAACGTTTTAATCCTTTTGAGTTTAAGATAAATGCTCCCCCTTAACATGTGCATGGAAATTTTGAAATCATTTGGCACATGTAGGGAGGAGTGCTTGTTATTATATTTCCAAAACCACTTATCGAATTATCAGTTTATATCCAATTTAAATCACAAATTCTTCCCCGATCACAATTTTCAAACCCTTTGAGATTTGTGATCTCTATTGATTTAAATTGTTTTTGAAAGCTTTTTTAGGAGAATTGAGACCTTCTTTTGAAAATAATTAATTGATATGGATCAGATTCTGAGACTTTAAACTCCAATGTTTAAAACATGCATGGGTATCTTATGAAAACACAACATTGGTCTGGATCTAATTGTACAAAAACATTTTTGTTTATGAATATCCAAAAGTAGACCTTGCTTATTTACGTGCAAATTGGTTTGAAAAAAAAAAACCTTTTTGATATATTTGAAATCACTCTCCCCCTCAATCAATGACTTAATTTGTTGATTGAGTGTTAGAGATTTTGACAAATGAAAAGTCCAGATGATTTTCAAAATAAAGATCAAGTTATTTTCAAAGCAATCTTATTTTCAAAAGAAAGAAAAATATTTGGTTGGAAACATTTGTCCTTTTGGCAACAAACGTTCCTTATAAACTTTTGTTTTAGAATCAGAGCATGAGGTTTCAAAATAAGATAAGGCATAGCTCTGTTCTTTCTTTTAAAAACGGGTTACTGCCTGAAATGACGATAAACCATCATTTTACTCCATCTCATTTTTTTAACGAAGTAAATAAAAATATATTACTACTGTTCAAACTTCATCTAAAGATCCGTGCTATTCTTTGAATGCCAAATCTAAGTCCGTAGATGTTATCGAAACCAGATAACATGATATGAAAAATAATATTTTTTGAAGTGTTTCAAAATTTTCTGATTTTTATGGGTTTTAGAATTTTATATTTTTCTATTTTCTTTTTGTTGGTTTTATAATTTTGTATTTTGTTTTTTTTTTTTTTGATAAAAATATTTACAAAGAATAGACGAAGAGGACCTCTACTCCTCTTCTTACTCTTGAAGACGTTTGAATGTCTCAGGTTGTAGACTCTTTAGCCCGAGTCATGGAAGAATAAACTCAAAATGTTCTCTCGGAAGATCTTTAGTGAAGATGTCTGCTAGCTGTGTAGGATCTTACATGTATTGTGTTATGATGATTCGGGTGGCCTTGGATGGTGATGATCCAAGTATGCCATGGTTTTAGAGAGATGAAGAGAGGAGAGGTTGTTTCTAGAGAGATAAACAAAAAAGAGAATATTAGATTAAGAATGAAGCACCACCCCTTCCAAGGATGGAAGGGGTATTTATACTTACAAAGACTACATCCTCCTGTCGGACTGTGGATCAGGCATTGATGAGTGTGTAAATACTCATCATTTATGAAAATATGCTTACTTTGTTCGAGTATTAGTTTGCAAAAAGAAAAATAAAAAAAAAAATAAAAAAAAAACAAAACAAGTTGTAAAAGACAGGTGCAGGAATCGAACCTGTGACCTCCTGCACCAAGTCCACGCACACAGCAGACACCTCAACACCAACTGCCCTTGGGTCTTTTATTGGTTCTTTCCTACGCAATTAATTACTTAGGGGTGTTTGGTTATTGTTTTTGCAACGTGATTTTTTCCAAACTTTGTGGAATTTTCACGGATTCATTATAAGTCCATTTGAGCTCAAACTTGGGATAGAAGATCTTTGGTTGGTTGTGAACATCATGGCCATTTTAGTTTATTTTAGAAATTTTTCTAGCTAGCTTAATTAGTGCTTAAAGTAGGGCTATAAGGGCCGTTTGGCGTGTTGAGACTTGAAATCTGGTCTCGAGTTTTTTTTTCTGTAGCTTGTGCTTTTTAGGTTCCCATCAGTTGCATTAGCTCATTTTAGGTTAGATTTAGGCTTTAGTAGCTTATGGTAGCTTATAGTTAGCTTTTAGCTTATTACAAGTGCTTATTCAAACTGCTTATTTGCCCAATTCAGCTTATTAGTGGGCTTATCTAACTTTTTATATTTTTCCTAGGCTTAGAATAATATTTTAGATTTTCCTGTAAAGTCTCATAGTTTTTACTATTCATTTGTTATTTTTCTTAATTTTAATTAGTTTAAATTAGTTTTTCTTTATTAATAATAATTATTTAAAAAGTCTAAAAAATATATTTTCAGTTTTATAATATTTTAGATTTTTCTAAGTCATAATTTCACTTTTCTAGCTTTATTTCATATTTTCTTATATTTTAGGGTATTATTAAATAGTTAAAAATAGTTTTTAATTAAGAACAATTAAATAAATAGTCATAAAAATAATTTTATTTTTCCAATAATTTTCTTGCATCATTACGATTGTAAAAATATATTTTCCATATCCGTAGGTATTTTACTTCTTTATTTTCACGTTTTATTTCGTACGCTCACGTAATTTTAATTTAAACGTACATTTTAGGTTTTAAACGTTAATCAATTTTAAAAATAGTGATAGCGTTTATTTAATATAATTTATCATTTTAATTTTCTTTAAGTTGCATTTAAGCCCCTGTAATTTACAAACTTTCTCTTTAGGTATAATTACTCCAAATTCACAAACCTTTTCCCATTCAATATCACCCGATCACAGATTCGTTGTACTACAGTGTTCACACCTCGTTGGGACTTAACGACCTGAGGTAACACTAAACTCCTCTAGATCTTCATTGCATTGTTTCTGATCTGTTTGAAGTTTATTACGGTTGACCATTCACAAGTGGTTAGCTTGTGTGATAAACTTGACGGTTTGGACCCAATCAAATTTTGGCGCCGCTGCCGGGGAGGTGTGCTGCGTACTACGACTTTGAAGCATCAGTGATTGTTGAATATGCACCCATTGTATATTCACCATCTTTGTCCATATTTCCTTATTTTCATATAAAACCAAAATTATCGTGAAGTTAATTCGTTTGACTAATCGATTACCAAAAATATTTTCATTCTTTGTTTTTACAACATGTTTTTCAAAAAACACCAAAAATATTCATCTTTACCCTCTTACCCTTTTTGATTCTTTATCCCTTTACCCTCTATCCATTTGATTCTAACTTCTTCTATTCTCATGGAATCTCTTGACTACGACGAATTCTGGAACGAAGTTGAAAAACTTCATACTTTATCACAAATGTCAAGAATTCGTGTTGTTCGTGATGATCCATTAATTCTGCGTAGGGAAATGGAACGAGAAACCGGGGTGGCAAAGGACCAGGTACTTCCCTCTGATAATGGAAGTGCAAAATACGTCCAACCTATGGTTATCCAAAGATCTAACCCCTCAATTGCTCCTAAGCCGTCTAAAATTGATCCTAAACTTTCACAATTTACGGTTAAAAGCGATCATGCAGAATTTAGACCGGTGACTAGCAAGAATGACTTGCCTAAACTTCACGTTTCTCAAAAACCAGAACCGGAGACCATAACGGAAATGGTGGAAATTGCTAGCTCTCAGAGCACACCACTTGTCCCACCTCCGGATTTTTCAAAATGTTCTTCGAGACTTGATAGTCATTCGGATCACCATCTTGGTTTTGTTGATTCTTTGAATGAACCGATTCCTTCTCATAACTCTCAAATGGAATCGTTTATTCCTTGTGTCGGTTGTGGTGAGCCTCTTTTTGGTTCACCATGTCGCTGGTGTACGTGTGTACAGTGTGGTAATGATATTCGGAACGGGAGTTGTTTGTTTTGTGGTTCGAGGAATTCATTTGATTATGATCCTAATCCGAACATATTTAACGACCCGTCAAATTTTTCCAATTACCCACCAAAGCCCGACTTATCTTCATATAATCAACATAACTGCTGTGAATTTTGTGGAGGTCCTCACCAAGGATTTGAGTGTCAATCCGGAAACACGTTTGTCTATGAACAGTTTTCCGGTGATGCTCAGAACTTTGGTTATGACCAATATCCATATAATTTGCCAATCCAGGCTCAACAGTTTTACTGTTGTGAGAATTGTGGAGGTCCTCACGATAATTTTCAATGTCAACCGTGGAATCAAAATTACTATACTTCCGGTTTTGACAATTTCCAACCTCCACAGCACCATACGGTTCAAACTCCACCTGAGCCGTTGCCTAAAGAAATTTCCCAAGATTTTGAAACCGCAATGAAAACACTTGATGATATGATTCAAAACTTTAAGAATCAAGTGAGTGGTGAGAAAACCATGGGATAATTGCTAGCCGAAGAACGAGAGGCTCGCAAATCTAGGGAAGAATTATTAGTCCTAGAGCATGCAGCTCTAAGGCGTTCCCAATTTCTTAAGGCAGCTATGTATGATGATGACGAGGAGAGTATTCCTTTTAAGAATATTATTTCTCAACTCCCTCAGTCAGTTGATATCCCAGCAGTTGAGATTCTATCTCAAACAACTGCTATCACACCCGAAGCTCCCACTCACTCTCTGAACATGGGGGACGAGCATCTTAACACTGTTCCTGAAAAGGAATCGGACGAATTCATAAAGTCTAGTGTTGAGAACCTTGTCCCAATCCCGAGAGAGTCACAGGGAACTTCTGATCAAATGTGTGATTCTCTTTCCCCTCTTGAGTGTTCAAAAGATCATTTTGAAACTTTCTCTGATCTTAGCAATGATTATGCTTCTTATGGAAACATTGAGTATGTTGAGGCATCACTCCCACAGTCTGACCCTCTTCTTGAGGAGTTCACCAAAGAACTCACTCACATCAGTCCACTTTCATCAGAAAGTGACGATGGTCTCTTTGATTTCAAAGCCGATCTGGGAGAGATTGAAAGTCTCCCTTATAATGATCGTTCACTCACTTCTTATCCCAACAGTCCAATAGAGAATGTTGATCACTTTGTTCCTGAAGCGTTCAAAACAACTCTCACTAATCCTCTATTTGAATTCAACTCTGAAGTCACTTTAATTTCTGAGAATCCAATCTTTGATACTCAGATTGAGGATAGTGATGAGTCTACAGTGGAACAAGAATTCACAGATTTACATCTTGTGATTGATTCTCTTCACGAGGAGTTCGCCGGTGAACTCATTCATATCATATCTCCGCCGGAGTATGATAATTTTTACTTTGATCTAGACACACCCGGGATTTGTCTTGATCACGTGAGCTTAAATGATGAGATTCATAATACTGAAATTATGGATTCTCCTATGGATGAAGATGAGTTAGTCATGATTTTCATCATGACTTTCTTTCTTTTCTTCACCTATCCCGTGACTTCTTCTCTTCTTCACTCATTCGGGAGTGAAGATACCATCTTTGACCCCGGCATTTTCATTTATTATTTGTGAGCCGGATCTATGTATATCTCATCGGTGTGGAACTTTCACGTACTTTAATGTTTATACAAACATCTTGAATGAAAGTCCGATGGAGATTGTCTCTTCCACTTACTTCCCCATGAACAAATTAATTCGGGGTCGAGTCAAGCTAGCAACTCGGTAATCAAAAACAGTAGTTAAACATGGGTTCTCACCCGTGTGTACCACCCTAGTGTGGGGGAGTTGCCCCCCGCTATTGTATATAATTTTTCATTAAATATATATATATATATATATATATAAATTCAAAAATAATGGCCGTAGTATTTCCCTTTTACGTTCTATGTTTTGGCATAACCGCCGGTACTTTGAATATTGAGGGCAATATTCATTTCTAGTGTGGGGGGGAATTCTCACGAATTTTATCATGTAATTATACCACCCAATTCCCCCATTTTTGGCCAAAATGTTTTTTTGGAGCAAGTGTTTTTCACTTACTCAGCATATGGTTATCAGTCCGCCATGTCTAACACACATAAGGATTGGCTAATCCAGGAGCAAACGGCTCTTGGTAAAGATATCTCAAATCCGTTGACGGCTTGCAATTTGCCCAAAATTGTATGGTGTTCAGCTCACCATATCTTTAATTAGTGAAGAGTTGGCTAGCCCGCAAGTTTATGGCTTGTGGTAAAGGCAGTTGGAAAACCATAATTGGTAATCAGCTCACCAAAGATATTTTATATAAGAGTTGGCTAGTCCAGAAGCAAACGGCTTCTGGTAAAGACAAATCAAATCCGTTGAAAGCTGGAGATTTGCTCAAAATCATTTGGTTATCATTGTACCAAGGTTCTTACTTGAACTGAAACATTTGGCTACTCCAGAAGTAATGGCTTTTGGTAAAGAGATTCAAATCCATTAAGTTTTCTCAAAAGATTGCTAGGGACTAGCAATGTTTTAGTGTTGGGGATTGATGAGTGTGTAAATACTCATCATTTTTGTTCTTCTACACTGCAAAAACAGTCAAAAACACTTTGAAAAGTCTCAAAAAGACAGAAAAAATATTTAGACTGTATTTTATGCATAAATTGTCAAATCTAGTCCATGGTTACTCAAAACAAGTTAATTTTTCATAAAAGGCCCTCAGGGATTTTCAAGTTGTCGAAATTAGCCTTATAAAATTCAATTTTGCAAAATGGCAACTTTAGTCCCTCAAATTTCAAAGATTGACAGAAATTACCCCTGGACATTTTTAATTTGAAAATTATTAGTTTTGGTCCTTGGGAAAATTAAACTTGTCATAATTGGTCCCTATGATGAATATTGGATGATTACAGTTTCGGTCCCTTGGTTTTTGTGGAATTGCAATTTTGGTCCTTATTATTAATACTAAATACCACAATTACCTTTTTCCTTTTTATAACCAAACCATATAAAAAATAACCCAATCCATCCCTCCTTTTTCTTTCCCAGAAAACCAGAACACGCAACCCCTTTTCCCTCCTCTTTTTCTTCTTTCTCTGAAACACTCAACCCTCCATCCCACCTGCTACCCAGTCTACTCCTACTCCCATAACTGTCCAAAACA
Organism: Chrysanthemum seticuspe; assembly: GCA_019973895.1. Taxonomy (NCBI): domain Eukaryota; kingdom Viridiplantae; phylum Streptophyta; class Magnoliopsida; order Asterales; family Asteraceae; genus Chrysanthemum; species Chrysanthemum seticuspe. The sequence continues at coordinate 301,968,975 of BPTQ01000009.1, read as the reverse complement.
TTGTCACATGGGCTCTATTTCCACCTCACCAATCCGTGGGATCAAAGAAAGCACAAAAGAATCAATGGCCAAGATGTTACTCCTTGGTGCCTAAGATTAAATCCATGGTTGAGGAATAAGCACACTTGGACACTTTCTCAATTCTCAAGTCTCTCTCACTACACAAGCACACAGCAAGACAGAAGCAAGAAGACAGAAGACTCAGATTATTTCTAGTATAAATAGGACTTTAGGATTTTGTAAAAATGGGGTCTAGAATTCAATGTCTAGTACCACTTTTACTTTCATTGTCATTTAATTTTAATGTAATTTTTAATTTCAAGTTTATGCAAATTCAGTTTCAATTCCAGTTTATTTAAGTTTATGCACTTGTTAATTGTTTTACAAATCTGTCTCACTTGAAGTCCAGTCAAAAAGTTAGTTGAAAGTGTGTTTTTAAGCTCATGTGAGCTTGTTTTCAAGCTCACCAATCTGTCTTTACAAAATTGGTTCTAATTCTCAGTTTTAAAAATGTGTTTTCTGCCTAAAGTGGTGTTTGGATCAGCATTTGTTTGGGTCAAATTGATATTTTTTGACCCATGTTGGGTCCCTTAAACTGTTTGGCTCTAGTAAACTTTAAAGTAGTTTAGTTATTTCAGTAGTTTCTAGGTGCTAAATTAGCTTTAGAATGCTTTCTTTTAGATATCCTAATCTGTCCTATCAGTCTTCTGTCCATTTTGCCCCTTTTGAGCTTAATTTTAGATTAATTAGAGCTAGGTTTAGGACTTTAATTTTGTTTTATGAGTAGCTTATAGGTAGAAGATAATCTTTTTCAGCTTATTTTATTCCCTAGAGCTTATTAGGTATCTTTAAATTGCCTCTTAAAACCCCCATTTATGCCTTTTTCCGTTCTGTCATGCTGTCGAAAGCTGTCCCATATGGCCTTTTTGCACAGCCCAAATAAGCTTCATACAAGCTCCCCATAGGTTGCAATTTAGTTTTTTAGGAAGCCTAGTGTTCAAACTTTATATGTTTCACCTTTTTTAGGAATTAGGTGCTCATGTAGGTGCTTATTTATAAGCTTTAAAAGCCCCATTTGGGCTGTTTTGAGCCACTGTCACAGCAGCCTATTTTCCATTTTTTTGTAGCTTTTAGGTGTTTAGCTATTGCTTATTAGAAGTACCTTAGTTTCTTATTAGCTGAATTAGGACAATGGCATTTAGTTTCTAGCTTGTTTGTGGCTTTTGATAGCTTGTTGTAGTTGTTAATCTCCTTTAGTTACCACTATCCCAAACAGCCCCTTACGCCTAGTTCATATCTGATGTAGCTCAAGCTGTTTTACAGCATTTTGTGAATCTTTTTAAGGTTAAGTTTTATGAAAATATGCTTACTTTGTTCGAGTATTAGTTTGCAAAAAGAAAAATCAAAAAAAAAAAAAAAAAAAACAAAACAAAACAAGTTGTAAAAGACAGGTGCAGGAATCGAACCTGTGACCTCCTGCACCGAGTCCACGCACATAGCAGACACCTCAACACCAACTGCCCTTGGGTCTTATATTGGTTCTTTCCTACGCAATTAATTACTTAGGGGTGTTTGGTTATTGTTTTTGCAACGTGATTTTTGCCAAACTTTGTGTAATTTTCACGGATTCATTATAAGTCCATTTGAGCTCAAATTTGGGATAGAAGATCTTTGTTTGGTTGTAAACATCATGGCCATTTTAGTTTATTTTTAGGAATTTTTAGCTAGCTTAATTAGTGCTTAAAGTAGGGCTATAAGGGCCGTTTGGCGTGTTGAGACTTGAAATCTGGTCTCGAGTTTTTTTTTCTGTAGCTTGTGCTTTTTAGGTTCCCATCAGTTGCATTAGCTCATTTTAGGTTAGATTTAGGCTTTATTAGCTTATGGTAGCTTATAGTTAGCTTTTAGCTTATTACAAGTGCTTATTCAAACTGCTTATTTGCCCAATTCAGCTTATTAGTGGGCTTATCTAACTTTTTATATTTTTCCTAGGCTTAGAATAATATTTTAGATTTTCCTGTAAAGTCTCATAGTTTTTACTGTTCATTTGTTATTTTTCTTAATTTTAATTAGTTTAAATTAGTTTTTCTTTATTAATAATAATTATTTAAAAAGTCTAAAAAATATATTTTCAGTTTTATAATATTTTAGATTTTTCTATGTCATAATTTCACTTTTCTAGCTTTATTTCATATTTTCTTATATTTTAGGGTATTATTAAATAGTTAAAAATAGTTTTTAATTAAGAACAATTAAATAAATAGTCATAAAAATAATTTTATTTTTCCAATAATTTTCTTGCATCATTAGGATTGTAAAAATATATTTTCCATATCCGTAGGTATTTTACTTCTTTATTTTCATGTTTTATTTCGTACGCTCACGTAATTTTAATTTAAACGTACATTTTAGGTTTTAAACGTTAATCAATTTTAAAAATAGTGACAGCGTTTATTTAATATAATTTATCATTTTAATTTTCTTTAATTTGCATTTAAGCCCCTGTAATTTACAAACTTTCTCTTTAGGTATAATTATTCCAAATTCACAAACCTTTTCCCATTCAATATCACCCGATCACAGATTCGTGGTACTACAGTGTTCACACCTCGTTGGGACTTAACGACCTGAGGTAACACTAAACTCCTCTAGATCTTCATTGCATTGTTTCTGAGCTGTTTGAAGTTTATTACGGTTGACCATTCACAAGTGGTTAGCTTGTGTGATAAACTTGACGGTTTGGACCCAATCAGGCATATACTGGGTAAAGACCAGTCCTTCCTCCACGGTGTAGCACTAAGCTAATAACTAACTAATTAACTACTATATAACGTAAATAACGACATGTTTACGAGCTAACATATGCTAGACTATAATTGGGGTGACCGACACTTCCTCATGGAATTTCTAATTTCTAACAAGCTGATATTCAATACTTACAAAGTCGATGTGCTATGGAAAATCAATTATCAATCATAAATACCCTTTAATTTTGAAACATTAATACACAGTCGATGTGCTATGGAAAAGAACTTTTAAGCACAACGACTGGTTTTTCAAAGGTATCCGTCAATTCATTTCCTGGACCAAGGTTGATTCAAGATTGAATCGACCCATCGTTTCTATCCAGTTGTCACAAGCTTGATCTTTTGCAAGATCTCACATGTCACCCACCAAGAGCTTGTATGATGTTGGCTCTAGAAGGATTTCCATCTTCATCGTGAATATTTACATATCACTCGGATGTTCTGGCAATACCACAAGGATAATGCGTAGGACTCTTAATATATTTTTACTTTCCACATTATGTGAAACAGTAAGTCTTCATTAATTATGTGTCCTAATGAGATATTGTGGATGATCTCTTGGCTCTAGACTCAATTGTGCATTTTTGGTTCCTATGCCGGAGACTAGGGAGAGGGTCTCCTTCTTCAATATCAACAATCTCTAAGAGAAAGTCGATAGATAATGTCGGTTCCCCGTGAGAATGAAACAAGCCCTTTTAAGAGGAACTTTAGTAGCTTGGGAAGTTTAGTGCAGTGCGTTACTGGGTCCATGACGTCTTGTCTTCAATACCCGTGTTACCTTAGTAACAACCAGTAGCATATGTATTGAACCCGGATTCTGCCCTAAGGTTGAATTATTGGAGGGCTATTTCTTTTCACCCTTTTCACATTTAATTCTTTTTCATTCTTCAACCCCTTCAGTGCTTACCGAGACTTCATAACTAGAACCTTGTTGGGTTTATTCCAATTCTAGCTCTATCTCAGTCCGCACTCTTCCCATATCTCACTTTTCTCCTTTTTTCATCATACCTAAGGACTCTACACTATCTAGTGGATTGTCCCTGGGTAGATCCCTCCAGCTCTGGCGGGATCGTGGGAACAAATACCTAACCTCACCATCCTTATAACTCCATACATAGATAAAATGGTCGGTCTTTTGGTATAGTTCATTCTTCCTTGAAACCAATTGAAAAATCATTTGGAAAAATCAATCAAGGTATTTGTGATACGAGATCAAAGCATTTTGTACCTTAATTGTTTTGATCATTTAGAAATGCTCCCCCTCAACATGTGCATATGATATTGAAATTGTTTGGCACATGGAGGCAAGAGTTCTTTGAAATAATTTCTTTGAAATAATTTCTTGATCACAATTTCCTTAGAAAAAAGCCATTTGAATTTCTTTGGTAAATTCTCCCCCTCAATATGTGCATAGGATATTTTAAATCATTTTATCACATAGAGGAAAGAGTTCTTTTGAAGCACTTCCACGATTACACAACCATTAAGAAACCATTTAGAAAATCAGTCAAGGTACGTATGTTGAAACATAGAAATCTTTGTACCTTGAAAGTTTATTTTCTTTTGAAATGCTCCCCCTCAATATATGCTTCGAGATTCAAAAGTGTTTAGCACATATGAGAGAGCAGCCTGCACTTTTGAATCAAATCGATCATCATTTATCAAATTTCATTATTAAATCACAAATTCTCCCCAGATCAAAAATATCAAACCCTTTGAGATTTTGGATCCCAATTGATTTAATGAGATTTAGAAAACATGGGAGAAAATGCGCCAGGTTTAAATACTCTTCTGGTTTTTGGTTAAATGCTCCTCCTCAACATGTGCATTGTATATTTGAAATCGTTTGGCACATGGAGGCAGGAGTGTTTTGAAACAACTACCCTTTAAAACCTGATTTGAGATTTAAATCACGATCTCTCCCCGATCAAAAATTTCAAACCAATTGAGATTTTGGATCCCGATTGATTTAAATCATTCAGAAAATTTTGGGGAAAGACGTGGCAAGAATTGATTTTGAATAATGACAGATAAGGACCATTTTAAGACATTAAAGATTGTTAGTGTCAGGTATGAAAGTTTTAAGAGATCTTTAAGTAAAATAAAACAATTTCACAATCAAACAAGAACAGAAAAAATTTCATTTTGTAAGATCTTTGAGCTTTAAAGAAAATTATACCGTGACATAACATTAAATCTTTAGATCACCACTTATTATTGCACAAACGGACCTTTTATGAAGAAATATCATTTGAAAATATTTTAATTTAAATCACTCCCCCCCTCAATCGATGACCGTAGTCGATGATTGAGTGACTTAAGTTTTGATAAAATGAAGTCCGATGATTTCCAAAATTAAGTCCAATTAATTTTCAAAACAATATTTTCCATTTTCAAAACAATTTAATCAAATTATTCAAAATTGTTTAAAAATGGTATCCTGCACAAAGATACGTTAGGTGGTTGAGAAGCTTCCGTTGTTGCTGTAGGGCTTGGAAGAAAACCGTCTGCAGATGCAGTGAGACTTCTTATTACGTTGCATTTTGAATGCCAACTGAGGTCAAATTAAGCTCCGTTTCTTCAATCACTTAGAAGAAAACCATCTGCTGATGCAGTGAGATCTCTTACGTTGCATTTATGCCAACTCTCCATTGAAGTCCAATTAAGCTCCGTTTCTTCATTAGTCAACCAAGATATAGTTACCCTTTCCTTTCGGCATCCAATCATCTTCAATTGTGGGATCCGGATCGGGAACATTCTTATATACCAATATACCTGCATACGTTAGTGAACACACATACAGATATATGGTGGTCGACATCACCCAAACAACAATCGACTAATAAAATCAATTCAACATATCAATCAGATCATATATGGCATGGGAATAATGTGTTTATCAAACTCTAATCATCTAATCCTAATAATCATATCCTATGCACCTAGTCCTTCAACGTAGGTTAACTTCGTTTTCAATTAAGCATACAGGATAATTAGATAATCTCGTTAGATGATATAGATTTGAAAACATTCTCCCCCTCAATCAATGACTCATTTTATGAAAATTTTAAAAGCGCAGAAGTCATTAATTGAGTTTTCAATTTTTACGAAAAACTCTGAAACTGATTGATTTAATAGCAACTCATTAACCACCATTTTGTTAAAACAAATATTTTTCTGAAGAATTTTAGACGGAAAAATATTTGAGTAGGAAGAGAAGTCCTTCGACATACTTTCCTCAATTTGTTTTTAGGATAAGTGCAAGAAATATTTGAAAATTGGTTTAGCGCAGCACTTTCCTTTCATGAAGAATGGGTTGCTATCTGAAATAATAGCAAACCATGGTTTTAGCACGGGTTACAGTCTGAAATAATTGCAAGCCATAATTTTTGACATGTTTAGAAAAATAATATTTACACCTCCTGCTCAAACTTCTTCTATGGTCCCGTGCCATTATTGAATGACATTTCTAAGACCGCATATGTTATCGATACCAGAAGACATGTCTTGAAAAACATATTTTTGGTATTTTTCAAATTTTCTGATTTTTATGGGTTTTTGAAGGTTTTATATTTTTCTATTTTGTTTTTGTTGGTTTTATATTTTTGTATTTGGTTTTTGAAAAATATTTACAAAGGTAGAATAGATGATATAGTTTAAGAGGATGATGATACGAGTACCGAGATAAGGATGTCGAACAGCACGTCGTAGAAGATAGAATTCGTCATATCTTAAACTTCCACCACCAAAGCTTCCGAGGCTCCAGAATAGAAGATAGAACCCGAGCCTTTGAGAAAGAGAGACTTTGGTAGCTTCCCCCAAAACCGAAAATCCATTAGATGAGCAGATTCGAAGCTCTATTTCAAGCTTTCCTTAGCCAGGTGCACAGAGAAGCACACCATTATCATAAATCCCGCTGCTCCTTTTAAGAATGATAATCGAGAATCTTCATTCGGGGTTATATCATCAAAATAGATCAGCTATATATCATCCCACTTTTAAATATTCTTCTCAAATTTCATTCTACTGAAGTCTAACGCAATCCATTCCAACAGGTGTCAAGAGAACACTTCCCCCATGTAGTTGAATTGATGCAGTCAATCTCTTAGACTAGAGCTCACGAACCCGAATACACATATACCCAAAGACAAAGAAACTTATACCATCGAAGTAACATATTAAGTCCAATAGCCAAAGAATAACCCCGATTTATACTTTTCTCTCCTCCTGAAGACAGTGCATGAAGCTCAAGAACCCGAAGTACCCGAATGCCCAAAGAGAGAATAACCGATAACATTGAAGAAGCAGGCCAAATTACTGATTATCTCTGCGGAGGACTATCTCTGCAGATTTCAACTCCGAAATAAGTGATTATATCTCTAAATCACTGATTAAGCACTCAAGTGAAACAGCTGAGCGTCCCCAATGTACAGAATCCTCTCTCCCCTGATGATTGCGATAACATCAAAATCATCACACACTTGTGTACCTCTTTTTATCATCAGAAACTAACTCTTACATCTCTTCCCCCACGTAGTTGGAATAAGAACACTAAACGCCTTGATGAGTAAACCTTGAGTTTTTCTGCGGTCATGACATATGTTTTCCCAGGATATCTTCAATCACTTAGAAGTATTAAGTTCATCAAGTTTACTCACCATGAGTCAAACCTTGAGTTTCCCTGCGGTAATAACGTTTGTCTTCCCGGGATATCTTCAATTACTTAGAAGTATTAAGTTCATCAAGTTTACTCGCGTTTAGATGCTTTTCTTCTTCCCCCATGCTGGTTTTGACACTTCAGAATCAGCAACATATTATAAGCCCAAATACTAGAAATCTGTTGAGAAGAACGCTTGAAGTATTTGTGAGAATCAACATGCTGAAGTACAGTGTGAGCAAGTCTAATTGGGGATTAAATCAGACATATCACTTTCCCCCAATTAGTGCTCTCCCCTAAACTGACAATCTGTTTGATAAATGCCCAGATTAAGAAGAAGTCTTTAGATCGTTAAATTGCAACTCGTCTTTAGTCTTCTATCATGTAGCAGAAAATGTAGAACAGACTGTAGACTCGACCTTCTTCAAGATTGTCCAGTTGGGGAATAAATAGTTAACATCTTCAACTCACCAAAAACAAGAACATCACCAAAAAGCATCCCAATTAACTTACATCTTGCAAATCCCCTTAACTAAGATCCCTCCCAATCAAACAAGAATAGAAAGATGTTCATGAAGGAAATTAGCAATCAGGCCGCAACGAACACACAAGATGGTAACACCAAACTACCAATTACATCAAACAAGAACAGAGAGTTATTCGGAATCATCATGTTGATGTTCACCTGAAGCATTAACAGGAACCACTTTGTCATTAAACTCATCTCAGCCCGTGTGAAGATGTCAACCAGCGGCTCATAGAAGAAACACCATGTAAAGATGACCCGATAAGAAGAAGCTCGGTTCTTACATGAGTTAGGAGCCGTATGACCATATATTCTCAGATATAACTCAACATGTAGAATTATCATACTTCTTCTCCCCCTCAAGAATTGCATATGGAGATGCCATTCTTGATTAAATAAGTGAAATCATCCAAGTGTAGTCTATTCACACATCTCCCACGCAAAATTAGCACATGATGTCGCCATCTTCTTTATAGTTGAGAAAGTGGAATAAGAAAACAATCAATAGTAGCCCGGTTCACTTGATCACTGAAGCGCATGGAAAAAGCATGAAGCATGTTGATGAGAATGGTCATAATAAGAAGATTTCTCTTCTTCAGAAGATAATGCACACTGAAGTGTACATATTTCTTTTCTTGGAGGAACGGGGCATGAAATGTTGTGTTCATACGTCATAATCTCTCTCTTTTCAGCTCTCTTGGCAAAACTTGTAATCAACCCATTATCATTCAGTAGGCTCTTTGTCGTGAAAGCTGATGGAGAAAACCCAATATGATGAATTTGACCCTGAAGTAAACTAACTCGAACTCGTGACTTATACTTGCACATAAGTAACAAAGAGCGGTGCCGATTTCCATTAGCATCTCTAAGTACTCTCTAAGTACTCTATACTCGTCATCCAACCAACCATCAAGTAATAGACGTACATCACCTCTTGAAAATCCACAATTGAATGTGACACTGAGCACTACAACGTAACTCCTTTAAGTGATAGTTATTTTGTGGTGATACGAGCCCAATTTCCCCTCGTGGTAAAATAAAAAAGACTCTAAAAAATAACTATATTTCCAAGTCTTCGTTTTTGGAAAAAGCTCGAACAAGGATCATAAAGAATCTTCATCCAACTATCCCCGATACCTTCAGATACTAAGTACACTCGCCCGTGATATTTCACTTCAATCTCAAATAAATAATATTGAATTAACGCCGTTGTCACATCTTCTGAACTGCTCAAATCTAGCCTTCTTTGACATTTAAATGAACTTTGATAATGGTTTTCATCCCGACCATGGTTAAAAGCACATAACCCCGTAAAACCATGTAATAACCAAACTGTCATGAAGACAACTCAAACACACACCCAATTCATGAAGTACACCCTTTTATCCCTTCTTCGAAGTAGAAACCGTAGAACCAACATCAGAAAAGATCCAGAAATACACCTTCCTTTCTCCAGGATGGTCCATCAATACGGGATTTTACAGTTCTATGGTTTAAACCAAGAAATAGTTTCTTTCGCGGGATTTTACAAAACCAAGAATAAATCGCAAGATAGATCCGTAAATGCTCATTACTTTTACCAGGATGTTTCCATTGTTACGGGATTTTACAAGTCTATGATTTAAACAGAGAAATGATTTCTTTCGCGGGATTTTACAAAATCAAGACAAAACCGTAAACAATGTCAGCTTGAATATGTTAAGACAACTTTGGTTTCGGTGAATATCTGTTTTAGGGGAACATGCATTGGTTCTTCAACGATTCTTCTCCATCATGAACAATTCTATACCCAAATGTAGACAGCTTCCCAAACCATACTAAGTCAAGTAGTATATACTACTTCCCCCTGGAGGTTGACCGTAACACATCAAAGTACACGTTTCTCCCCCATGATGGTTTCAAACTTTCGGAAGCATCATAACGTGTACGACTATTTGCACGACAAGTTCTTGTCATAAACAAACATCTTGAAAAATCATGACTGACGTTGACGATTCTTTGAAAGATTTTGCTTAGACTGTGAAATATCATTGACATTTTGTCGCGTCGAATATCTCATGGGAATAGCTGAAATTGAACCTCCATTGATTCATCGGCTAATAGTAATGACCACATATGAAGATAACATCACTTCAATACTACCGTACACTAACCCCGTAGTCATTTTTCACTTTTTCGCTCAAGCCGTGAATTTGTATCCTTCCGTGAATAAAATTTTATAACCGACCAAAATACCACTCAATGAAATATTATCAAAGATTGTATCCAATTTTTTTTTTTAAAATTCGGATGACACTTGCTGAAGATATACATGCGTTTGAGAATATCATTTCAACCCCAACTTCCAAACGATCCATAAGATATAGTCTCCGGGCCCATTTCAGTGATCCAATATAATCCCAATTGATATCCGGTTATAAAACCATCACACCAATATTAGACCTAAACCTAAAGTACAGATATCACAAATGTCGCCTACCACATTCTATCTCCTCTCAATCCTCTCACCAAATCAATCTCAACCACATATTCATCAAAAAAAAACAAAACGCAGCCCACACCACAACGAAATCTCATCTCAGATTCTTTAACACGAAAACATACACAAACGAAGCCTATGTTTTTAAGTCCTGCTCAATCCGAACTAATTAGAAGATTTTGCAATGCTTCAAGGTCTTTCTTGGGTCTCGGGTAGGTTTTATATTATGTTTGTGTAATTTTTTTCTTATGAGTTTAATCGAACCACGGTTTAGAAAATAGCATTGTTGTTATTTATCTACTCCTTTTGTTCGAATAATAAATTGAAGAGGCTTGGCTTCATACCAATTGATCTGAGATGATTTAAGGTTAAAAAAATCTTTGAAAGATTATAAATTGAGCCAGATCTGAGATCAATTTGTCTTTTACAATTTGAGTCTTGGTTTACATGAATAGAGATGGGATAGAGTGTTGTGTCTGTAGTTGTGATGATGAGGTGATTAGGATATATTGCGAATGGATGTTGTTGGATTGTTACAGTTGTTGGGTTGCATCTTTTTATTTTTTTTTCATTGCATAGTTGATATCATTTGTATACATGTAAATCATACGGACCAATGATGTATTGTAACTGAGGTCGAGTTGACTTTTGGTATTTGGTAATTGGTATTGTGGTCATGTCAATAAAAACTAGTTTACGCATAAGCTTTTTGGTTCTGTTCTATGCATAACTTCTTATTCACAACACCTTACGCGTAACTTTTCAGTTACTCGTAACCTCTTTCATTTACTTATGCGTAAGGTCATTTGACATATGCGTAAACCTGGTATATTTTATGCGTAGATCAGCTTAAGCGTAAGCTTAGTCTTATGCGTAACCCAGTCTTACGCGTAAGCCTAGGCTTATGCGTAAAACATACGCGTAACAAATCCTTACGCATAACTTTACAGTTATGCGTAAATAACTCTGTAGATGGCTTCTTATGCGTAAAAATAGGGTTTTGACCCTCGTTGACTTTTTCCGATGAGTTTTCCGACCACTTTTTCCGTTCATCTTCAAAGGTAACCCAGAAACTGTCTTTTTGACCCATTTTGACCATAAAACAGCATAAAAAAGGCTTCCTTGTATACCCGTTTTGACCATGTTTGACCACAAGAATCAGACCAATATACCACATAAACTTTCACGGATATAGATTGGAACAAATGGTCATGTAAAGATGATAATACAATAGCCTGTTTGGACAAGGATGACACAAAACAAATGTGTATTTTGATAAAACTGATGACCATTTTGACCAAAGCAAGATACATAAAACAAAACTTGTTTAAGATACTGATATCACTAAAAGTATAGAAAACAAAAACCATCAAAACACAAAAATAAAATCAGTCTAAACAAAAATCATATAAAATCATCAAAACAAGATTCGAGCCACAATAAATCATCAAAACACAAAAACCTTGGCTCTAGTACCATTTGTAAGATCTTACATGTATTATGTTATGATGATTCGGGTGGCCTTGGATGGTAATGATACAAGTATGCCATGGTTTTAGAGAGATGAAGAAAGGAGAGGGTGTTTCTAGAGAGATAAACAAAAAAGAGAATATTAGATTAAGAATGAAGCACCACCCGTTGCAAGGATGGAAGGGGTATTTATAGTTACAAAGACTACGTCCTCCTGTCAGACTATGGATCAGGCATACAGTGGGTAAAGACCCGTCCTTCCTCCACGATGTAGCACTAAGCTAATAACTAACTAATTAACTATTATATAACATAAATAACGACATGTCTACGAGCTAACATATGCTAGACTATAATTGGGGTGACCGACACTTCCTCATGGAATTTCCAATTTCTAACAAGCTGATATTCAATACTTACAAAGTATAGTTCAACTACACCTTTCTCCACTTGTTCCCTGATAAAGTGATGTTGGATGTCAATGTGCTTTGCTCTTGAATGTTGAACATTATTGTAGCAGAGAGCAATGGCACTTTTATTATCACAATACAGAGGAACTTTGTTGAATACAAAGCCATAATCAGATAATTAGGATCTTATCCATAGGATTTGAGCACAACAAGATGACATGGCTATGTATTCAGCCTCTGTAGAGGATATAGATGTACTAATTTATTTCTTTGAAGACCAGCTTACTAATTTATCTCCTAAAAACTGAGCACCTCCTAACGTACTTCGACGTGTATCTTGAAACCCTGCATGGTCTGCATCTGCATATGCTGTTAGTGACATATCGGTGTCCTTTGGATACCAAAGTCCCATGTTAATGGTTCCTTGGAGATACCAAAAGACCCGTTTAACCGCTTGAAGGTGCTTTTTGGTAGGCTTAGCCTGGTATCTAGCACACATGCCTACAATGAACAAAATATCAGGTCTACTGGTTGTGAGGTACATCAGGGATCCATTCATACTTCTATATTTAGTTTGATCAACCATGATCCCTGAGTGGTCCTCATCTAGTTTTGTGCGCTCCACCATGGGAGTGTCAACAGGGTCACAAGAATCAAATCCAAATTTCTTTAAAATTTCATTTCCATATTTAGATTGATTAATAAAAATGCCTCCGAGACTTTGTGAAATTTGTAATCCCAAGAAAAATGAGATTTGTCCCATCATTGACATTTGAAATTTGGAGCCCATCTCCTTTGAAAATTGGTCACATTCATTAGGGTCGGTCGAGGCAAAAATAATATCATCAACATAAATTTGAACGTGAATCAAATGTTTTCCTGACTTTCTGGTGAACAAAGTGGGATCAACTGCTCCTTTGCTGAATCTATTTGTCAAGAGGAACTTTGGCAATGTATCATACCATGCCCTTGGAGCTTGCTTCAAACTGTAGAGGGCTTTCTTCAAGAGGTAGACATGGGTAGGATGCTCTGGATTCACAAAACCTTCAGGTTGGCTAACGTAGACTACTTATTTGAGATCTCTATTCAGAAATACAGTCTTTACATCCATCTGATAAACCACCATGTTCTTGCTAGTAGCATTAGCCAGGAAGATTCTGATAGCCTCAATTCGTGCAACCGGAGTAAATGATTCCTAGAAGTCAATACCCTCCTCTTGTCGGTATCCTTTAGCCACTAGTCTTTCCTTATAGTTTAGAACATCACCCTGCTCAACAAGCTTTACTTTAAAGATCTACTTGAGAGCAATGATCATGGCACAGTCTGAAGCAGGTACTAATTCCCACAGATCAAGACGATTAAACTCATGGATTTCTTCTTGAATAGCACTAAACTAGCTATCCTCAGACATTTCTGTTTTGACATCTTTAGGTTCGATCTTTGATAATACAGAATTGAAGAAGCACTATAAGGCATCAGTGGCAAGTTGTTTACGGTTGGATACTGGGCGAGACGGGTTCCCAATGATGTTGTCCAATGGATGATCATGTGTCCATTTTCTGAGATGTTCATGAGGTTGGTGATGAGGAACTGATGTAGCAGAATTTGGATCCCCTGATGAAGATGGTTCAGGACTTGGTTCAAGGGCAAATGTAACACCCCAACCCGACAAGGGTAAAGATATCACAATACGGTTTCATATCAGAACTTTAAAAACTATACAATAGCGGAAACCTTTACAAAATGCTTACAAAAGATAAACATAAATAGTTAAAACTTCAAAATAAATCTAAGATCTCTATGGTAAAGTCTTGCTCTCAGCTCTACTCTCAAACCCAGATCAGCTATCCCATAAGCTCATCTTGAAATGCTTAAAACCTGCCGCAGGAAAAGAAAAGTGCGGCTGAGCTTACAAAGCCCAGTGAACGGATATAACAGAAACAAAAGCTAAACAAAACCAATATACGAATAACGAAAATAAAATGAAATAATGACGAAGGATCTTTTAGAATTCTGCGGAAGCACACATATACAGAAATCCAAACAACCACATAACAGTTTAGACATCACATAGCACATCAATGACACAAACACAAACACATCAGAACAACCAAAAACATAACATATCAAATAACAGTAAGCCAAACGGAAAGTCTAAAAACTAACGGAAAACACTTTCTAGTAAAATAAACATGGCATTCATACAAATCAATGAGGAAACATTTAAAGCACTTAATTCAATATTGTAGCAGCGGAAATGGCAGACAAGTCATGGCAGACAATATAGTTAAACCAGTTCTCATATCAAATCCTAACCTTAGCAAAGTTTTAAACATGGCAGGTCACATATACAGACAGATAATTAAACCTTCAAAACAATCAATTATACAATAGCACATTCATCTCACAGATCAACGTATTCACGTAACAATGACAAATCATAATATCAGATATACGAATCATGTTTCAAACATATTAATCCTATCCTAGCATGGCAACTAATATTCACTTAAACAAATACGTCATAAGCACATTCACTAACATATCATATCAGAAACATCTTCTTCTTCAAAAGGTAACATCAGAAAATATACATGGAGTAGCTAGCTCCCAGAATTTTGTGAAGACGCGTATTGCACACGACATCATTCACCAGATAACATATCAGATAACAGATCAGATCTAGGATGCATCCATACGCCCCTTCCTACATATTCACAAATATGCTTCACCATCCAGAGACGTGGCAGAACATCACTCTACTGCCCTAGAGTCATATCAGAGGTGCATCACTGATACGGACATGGAACCCCCATGACTAGTTAAATATTTGGTTATTATCAACCAACTTAAGTCAAACAGATTTTCAGATATAGTACAGATCATAGTCACACACAAGGTCACAGAATCATACCAGATAGTTCATATCATAAGATTCATATTCAGATAGTCAAAAATCATAAGTTCATATCATAGTGGCATATCATATATTCATAAACAGAAGTTCATAACCAGAGGTTCATAATCATAAGTTCATAATCCAATATAGCAGGGTTCAACAATTGTATATATCAAAGTCTTCCTAACATAAGTTCACATCAGATATTTCATAGTTCACTAGAACATCAGTTCATATAAGCAACAGATCAAATATTCAGAAAAGGGTTCATAGCAATGGCATTGGGAATCCTAATAAGCATGAGAGATATGACGAAGAAGGAAAACATGAGGGACCTTTACTGAAAGGTCAGAATATCTGAACGATAACACAAGTGTCTTAAAGTAAGACAAAATATCCGTACCTTTAAGCAAATGAGAGAAAAGCAAACGAATGAACGAATACGAAGATGCAACGTCGCGTCTCCTCCAACGAATCTACACGGATTATGATTTATTTAATACTTATTAGTATAACGGATTAATCTCATTAATACTTTTAGAGTTGTCAGATTATTCTCATTTTTAGTGACGGACGGAATTACAACGTTTTAGGGTTTCAATTATTAATTAGCCAAACGTATGGGTTTAATATGATAATTATCTTATTTAAGAGCTTATATGATCATTATTCATAGCATAGGGTTTACAAATGTCAAAGACGGATTTTTAAGACTCTCTTTCAAAGTAATTTACATAATCTTTAACTTACATGAAATAACGAAATTACACACTTAGCTTTTAACCCTAATCAACTTCCTATTTATGTTCTAGGGTTTCCATACTTTTAATATCATTTATTACGCATTCAATTAACATGTTACTCCCTTTAATGATTTCCACTTTGACCTAGAACGTACATGAAAACAAACCGAAGTTATCTCAAAACTCATGCAGGTCCTTACGTAATTCATTTACACATGTTGACCCATAATTACCCAAAATTACATGTTGCACCTTTAACATCTTTAATTATACGACCTAACCTTCTATTATCAGATTTTACACTTTTAGCCCAAAGGTTTTTAGAATTTACAAAACATACCCTTTAAGTTAAATACAATTCGAACGGCCCTCTAAGTATCCAAAATTACACGTTTAACCCCCATACTTACTTTCATACGTTTAGTACCTTTATTTTACTGTTTACAAAAATAACATTTAAGTTTCAATATTTACAAAACCAACCCAAACCTTTTATGCAAAAACCGAATAATGTACAATTTAAGTACAAGCCCTAAACCTAGGTGTAACCCATCATTAGCTCATCATTAATACTTCATTTATGACCTTTAATGATAACAAGAAAACCCTAGTTCTTTATAAACCCTAATCGTCCCCTTTTAAATACTTTCCTTTTTCCATGTTTAACCGAACTACAAAACTCAAAACAATTCATACAAGCTTCGAATTCATAATGATGTATTTTATTCAGGTCCTATAACATGTAATAGCTTCTGGAAAAATCAATTTATGATCTTAAAAATTATTATATGCCCATTCGTTATTTTTATACGATTTCTAGGGTTTTAGTTCCAATTAATTCTATACGACTTATAAAACATGCATGGCCAATTTTTATGTGTTATATGTGACTTGTAGGACTGAAAGAAACATTAGGTACTTACCCTTGATGAGCTTGGATCGTTAGAACAAAAGAAACCAAAACTAGCACTCGTCGAAACCCTAATCGACCCAAAAACTACCCACGCCCAAACCAGCAGCTTTGGAACTCGAACACTATTTTTCCCACCTTCGTTACCTCAAATCTCGTCCAATAAAAATGGCCTTAAGCTCTGGAAACTGGAAATCGAATTATTTAGGGTTTTGGGGTCGGTTTGGGAATAATCGGTTATTAGGGATTATTAAGAACCGAGTAATGTATTTATATGGGTTTTACTAATTTTCTTGTGGGCTTTATAATGTATTGGACTTAAAATAAATGGACTCCAAGTTTTGTAAACTTATATTGGGCTTTTATTTAAATTTATTTCTTTTATAAAATTTAATTAAATATATTCGGAAATTATAAAAATACAAAACTAATTTTTATAAAGTTATAAACTATAAAAATTACCTTTACAAAGTGTTTATTATTTATTTAGATCATGTGGGATATTTCTTAGAAATTTTCTGAATGTACATAGCTTATTTGGTATTCTTTAAATTAGTTATTCATACTTTTTGATGATGAGGGTATTTTGGTCTTTCTGTGAGTTTTAGAAATTCAGGTATTACAATTCTTCCCCTCTAAAAGAAAATTTCTTCCTCGAAATTGGACAAGACGGAACAGAACAGAAAACGAATCGGATTTCGGAATTTCTAGGAATATAACAAACGTTAATCTTATCTCGGAACAAATGAATTTCTTATCATAATATTCAAAATCAAACTTATTCAGAAATTAATTCGATAGTCAATTACTTATAATAGATAATTACATACGTATCAGAATAATGGCGGAGAACAGATGAGACGCAGACAATCAAACGACAAATTCTAACTTATTCAGATATCTAAAGATGAGGACATCATATGCATAGACAGAATAAATCCTATCGGCCTCAATAGTCGCAGAAATATGGGGAGACATATAAGGTTAAGGCGGTCATAGCAATCTATAGGTTCGTACAGATCATAACAACTTCGGATTCCAAGCATACAAAACTTATACGTAACAGATATCGACGAAAATCTCACAAATAGGTACGGAATTCAAACGAACATGAGGAGCACCAAATAACAGATACAAGTCAAAGTCTATACACACATCAATCACAGGCATTTCCCAGACGTCGTATACCTTCGATAAGTTCAGATTATGTGATCTCGGTATTATTACGTTGATTAGGCGTCATAATACTTGCATCACATAAAAAGTTCTTATTGTCATTATATTCGGTCTCGGGTCATGACAAAACACATAACTAATATCAAAACAAAACATACCACATACAGATAACACACAGATAGCAAGTAATATACTATAACAAACCAGATACCTATAAGTATACCATCATGATGGCCATACCTCATTCAAACGGAAATTAAACAACATCACCAAGAAAACGAATAGCAGACGAAACTTATGAGGACTAACGGAAACTTAACGACTCTAGCAGAAAGAATCAGCAGACAGGAACTATACCTCCAAAATTTTCTTTTATTTCCATTTGTCAAACAAAATTTGCAAAATCATCATAAGATGAACTTCCAAAACAAAACCTAATAATCCCAGATTCAAACGTCGAAATGAAAACAGAAGAACCTAACACAAAATCAAATGTCAGAAAATTCTCATAAAGAGGGTAACAAATCAGAAACGAAACTCCTATTCTCGTGTCGGATTGAACCTACTAGTAGCCGTAGACTCCAAATCCGAATCCACCTCGTATTCCTCTTCTTCCTCTTCCTCTTCGTCTTCCTCGTCTTCCTCGCTTATCCATCCGTTCTTGTTTCCTTCATGTTGTGGTAGTAAGCGACTAGCAAAGCCACCTTTACGCTTCCTCTCTTCCTCCTCCGGCACCCAATCCACAAAGGCATACAGATCGCGACTCTCAGCTCGCCCTACTCCTTCAACCTCAACGAACTTGGGACACCTACCAGGATATCTAGTAGTGAAACCTTCGTTGTCAACAACCTTAGTTTCATATTCTTCCACCACCTCTCCGTCAATGGTCCTCAAGGTCAGCTTCTCCTCGATGGTGCATGGCCACATATAGGCCGGAACTCTTATCCTCTTATTAGTCCGCTTCACTTTACCATACCTCGTGCAGCCCTTAGCAATGATAACGGCCCACTTCATCTTCTCCTTATGTTGCCTAGCCGGTCCTTGATTACTCCTATCAGATGAACTAGGGCGACGGGGAATAACCATCTAAAAGAAATACCAACTATCAGCAAAACTTAAATACGATAGGGTACGCAAAGAAGTACGCAGAAAGGAAAATCCTAAATCTACCCACTTCTCACAGGTCATAGCCTAAGCTCTAAGGGTCCTAAAACCTAGAGCTCTGATACCATAAATTGTAACACCCCGACCCGAAAAGGGTAAAGATATCACAATACGGTTTCATATCAGAACTTTAAAAACTATACAATAGCGGAAACCTTTACAAAATGCTTACAAAAGATAAACATAAATAGTTAAAACTTCAAAATAAATCTAAGATCTCTATGGTAAAGTCTTGCTCTCAGCTCTACTCTCAAACCCAGATCAGCTATCCCATAAGCTCATCTTGAAATGCTTAAAACCTGCCGCAGGAAAAGAAAAGTGCGGCTGAGCTTACAAAGCCCAGTGAACGGATATAACAGAAACAAAAGCTAAACAAAACCAATATACGAATAACGAAAATAAAATGAAATAATGACGAAGGATCTTTTAGAATTCTGCGGAAGCACACATATACAGAAATCCAAACAACCACATAACAGTTTAGACATCACATAGCACATCAATGACACAAACACAAACACATCAGAACAACCAAACACATAACATATCAAATAACATATTACGTATAAGCCAAACGGAAAGTCTAAAAACTAACGGAAAACACTTTCTAGTAAAATAAACATGGCATTCATACAAATCAATGAGGAAACATTTAAAGCACTTAATTCAATATTGTAGCAGCGGAAATGGCAGACAAGTCATGGCAGACAATATAGTTAAACCAGTTCTCATATCAAATCCTAACCTTAGCAAAGTTTTAAACATGGCAGGTCACATATACAGACAGATAATTAAACCTTCAAAACAATCAATTATACAATAGCACATTCATCTCACAGATCAACGTATTCACGTAACAATGACAAATCATAATATCAGATATACGAATCATGTTTCAAACATATTAATCCTATCCTAGCATGGCAACTAATATTCACTTAAAAAAATACGTCATAAGCACATTCACTAACATATCATATCAGAAACATCTTCTTCTTCAAAAGGTAACATCAGAAAATATACATGGAGTAGCTAGCTCCCAGAATTTTGTGAAGACGCGTATTGCACACGACATCATTCACCAGATAACATATCAGATAACAGATCAGATCTAGGATGCATCCATACGCCCCTTCCTACATATTCACAAATATGCTTCACCATCCAGAGACGTGGCAGAACATCACTCTACTGCCCTAGAGTCATATCAGAGGTGCATCACTGATACGGACATGGAACCCCCATGACTAGTTAAATATTTGGTTATTATCAACCAACTTAAGTTAAACAGATTTTCAGATATAGTACAAATCATAGTCACACACAAGGTCACAGAATCATACCAGATAGTTCATATCATAAGATTCATATTCAGATAGTCAAAAATCATAAGTTCATATCATAGTGGCATATCGTATATTCATAAACAAAAGTTCATAACCAGAGCTTCATAATCATAAGTTCGTAATCCAATATAGCAGGGTTCAACAATTGTATATATCAAAGTCTTCCTAACATAAGTTCACATCAGATATTTCATAGTTCACTAGAACATCAGTTCATATAAGCAACAGATCAAATATTCAGAAAAGGGTTCATAGCAATGGCATTGGGAATCCTAATAAGCATGAGAGATATGACGAAGAAGGAAAACATGAGGGACCTTTACTGAAAAGGTCAGAATATCTGAACGATAACACAAGTGTCTTAAAGTAAGACAGAATATCCGTACCTTTAAGCAAATAAGAGAAAAGCAAACGAATGAACGAATACGAAGATGCAACGTCGCGTCTCCTCCAACGAATCTACACGGATTATGATTTATTTAATTCTTATTAGTATAACGGATTAATCTCATTAATACTTTTAGAGTTGTCAGATTATTCTCATTTTTAGTGACGGACGGAATTACAACGTTTTAAGGTTTCAATTATTAATTAGCCAAACGTATGGGTTTAATATGATAATTATCTTATTTAAGAGCTTATATGATCATTATTCATAGCATAGGGTTTACAAATGTCAAAGACGGATTTTTAAGACTCTCTTTCAAAGTAATTTACATAATCTTTAACTTACATGAAATAACGAAATTACACACTTAGCTTTTAACCCTAATCAACTTCCTATTTATGTTCTAGGGTTTCCATACTTTTAATATCATTTATTACGCATTCAATTAACATGTTACTCCCTTTAATGATTTCCACTTTGACCTAGAACGTACATGAAAACAAACCGAAGTTATCTCAAAACTCATGCAGGTCCTTACGTAATTCATTTACACATGTTGACCCATAATTACCCAAAATTACATGTTGCACCTTTAACATCTTTAATTATACGACCTAACCTTCTATTATCAGATTTTACACTTTTAGCCCAAAGGTTTTTAGAATTTACAAAACATACCCTTTAAGTTAAATACAATTCGAACGGCCCTCTAAGTATCCAAAATTACACGTTTAACCCCCATACTTACTTTCATACGTTTAGTACCTTTATTTTACTGTTTACAAAAATAACCTTTAAGTTTCAATATTTACAAAACCAACCCAAACCTTTTATGCAAAAACCGAATAATGTACAATTTAAGTACAAGCCCTAAACCTAGGTGTAACCCATCATTAGCTCATCATTAATACTTCATTTATGACCTTTAATGATAACAAGAAAACCCTAGTTCTTTATAAACCCTAATCGTCCCCTTTTAAATACTTTCCTTTTTCCATGTTTAACCGAACTACAAAACTCAAAACAATTCATACAAGCTTCGAATTCATAATGATGTATTTTATTCAGGTCCTATAACATGTAATAGCTTCTGGAAAAATCAATTCATGATCTTAAAAATTATTATATGCCCATTCGTTATTTTTATACGATTTCTAGGGTTTTAGTTCCAATTAATTCTATACGACTTATAAAACATGCATGGCCAATTTTTATGTGTTATATGTGACTTGTAGGACTGAAATAAACATTAGGTACTTACCCTTGATGAGCTTGGATCGTTAGAACAAAAGAAACCAAAACTAGCACTCGTCGAAACCCTAATCGACCCAAAAACTACCCACGCCCAAACCAGCAGCTTTGGAACTCGAACACTATTTTTCCCACCTTCGTTACCTCAAATCTCGTCCAATAAAAATGGCCTTAAGCTCTGGAAACTGGAAATCGAATTATTTAGGGTTTTGGGGTCGGTTTGGGAATAATCGGTTATTAGGGATTATTAAGAACCGAGTAATGTATTTATATGGGTTTTACTATTTTTATTGTGGGCTTTATAATGTATTGGACTTAAAATAAATGGACTCCAAGTTTTGTAAACTTATATTGGGCTTTTATTTAATTTTATTTCTTTTATAAAATTTAATTAAATATATTCGGAAATTATAAAAATACAAAACTAATTTTTATAAAGTTATAAACTATAAAAATTACCTTTACAAAGTGTTTATTATTTATTTAGATCATGTGGGATATTTCTTAGAAATTTTCTGAATGTACATAGCTTATTTGGTATTCTTTAAATTAGTTATTCATACTTTTTGATGATGAGGGTATTTTGGTCTTTCTGTGAGTTTTAGAAATTCAGGTATTACAGCAAATATATTTTCAAACGAAGCATCTTCGGGGGTAGCAAAGGGGTTATCTTCATCATAATTAATAGCTACATTTCCATGATGTAGAGCCAAATATTGAGGATTAGATGATGATGAGTGATCTGCAACTGAAGCTTCTTGAGGTAAAGACATTGAAACTGATGAATTATCTGTGTTGATTGGATTAGAGGTCGCCACTGTTAACGGTGTAGAGTTAAGATTATCATAAGGTTCATAATATTCATCAAACATCGGATCAAACAACTTCTTCAAATCTTCTTCAAATGGAGGTACATATGGAACTGCAAGGGAGTGATTTTGTACAAGAGAGGAGCTGATTGGACTACTTGATGAATATTGAGGTGTGGGGCCAGAACTGGATTGTGATGGAGCCGTATGCTCATACAGCTCATCAAACGTGACGTGAATAGATTCCATGTTGTCTCGGGTTCTTTTGTTGTAGATTCAGTAACCCTTCCGGTTTGGTGCATAACCAACGAAAACTCCAATGTCCGCCTTAGTAGGATAGCATAAGGCACCGGACACACATAGAAAGGAAAGATCCGGTTTTTGGTTGTGGACAAGTTCGTAAGGAGTTTTTCCATGAGTTGTATGAATTAGGGAGCGGTTTTGGGTGTAACATGCAGTGGCAATGGCTTCCGACCAGAGAAACATTGGAACTTTTGAATAAATCAGCATAGTCCTGACAGCTTCTACTAGAGTTCGATTTCTTCTTTCAACTACACCGTTCTGTTGAGGAGTATGTGGAATACTTCTTTGATGGCTGATTCTAATGCTTTTGTAAAACTGACTCAGTTCTTTGTTTACAAACTCAGTTCCATTATCAGTTCGAACATTTTTGACAGTTTTATTAAGCCGAACCTGCAGCTGTTTAATAAATTTGATGATGACATATGGAGTTTCATCCTTTGACCTCAAAAACTTAACCCAAGTAAACCAAGAGTAGTCATCAACCACGACTAGCACATATTTCTTCCCATTTATAGTTTGCACTCTCATGGGTCCGCACAAATCCATATGAAGAGTATGTAGAACTTCCATAATTGAGTTTGCAGGTTTAGGTTTATGGGCATATTTATTGATTTTTCCCAATTGACATGTTGAACAAAGATGATCTTTCTCATACTTTAATCTGGGTAAGCCTCTCTCAAGGTCCTTTCTAGAAATATCATTTATGGTTCCGAAGTTCAATTGATTGAGACGACGATGCCACAACCATGACTTTGTTTTGGAGGCCTTTGACAACAAGCATATTGGAGAAGACTTCATCATTTCTTCGATAGAGATGGTGTACAAATTAGTGCCATGTGTTCCCTTTAGGAGTTCAACACCATCTAGTTCTCTAACGAAGCAAGTATGTTTTCTAAAGGCCACTTCAAGATCAGAGTCACAGAATTGACCAACAGAGAACAAATTATGACCGAGTCCTTCAACATAATATACCCGAGAGATTACACTTTCACCAAACACATAATCTCCGTAACCCATAATTGATCCAAAGTGGTCGTTCTCGAATCTAACAGTCCCAATGAATTTATTCACAAAGTTCTTGAGCTGCGAGCGATCTCCAGTCATATGCTTTGAACAGCCTGAGTCCAAATACCACAAAACGATTTGTACGACCTGTAGTTGAACACAGACAAGTATGGATGACAGGATAGTTTGGATCCCCATGCGAGAATGGGTTCCACTTGGTTAGTAAACGAGATTGGAACACCCACATCTGAAATAGAAGTTATGACATCATTAGTAGTGGATGCAAGACTAGTAGAAGCACTTGGCCTAAGTGTAGTATGACTACTTCTTAAGGGGATGATCCTACCAGTAGGTTTCCATTCCTTGGTGGGCATAGATCTATTCCTATTAGGACAAAATTCATTAACTTTGAATTTCCGGCCAGTGGGTTTCCATTCATAACCCACATTATTGAATTTTCTCCCTGTAGGTTTCCAATAATTACTAACCTTTTTCTAGATTGGCCTTTTGGCATCCTTAACTTGTTTAGCAATTCTAACATTCTTGACTGAGGATTTAACAACATTTTTCAACTCATTCACAACACATTCATGATAAATACCAGAATCTAAACATTCATTACATGTTTTGCAAATAGTAGCACAATTCGAATTAATTACAGTATGCTTATAGTTAATACTAGAATCAACACGATTCGTCTTATTCAACTCAAACTTATTGTTCCTAAGGTGGTCTTCTACTTTCCTCCCTTGATCACTCTAGGCTTGTGAGGTCCTATCTTGCTTTGTATTTCTTGGAGTCTTTGACCCGCTTACCTTAGTGTCACTGATTACTCCTGTAGAAGGAATGATGGGAACATTAGTTGGTTTCACTACTTTTTGCATTCCTGGTCTAGAAGTGTTGGGATCTGAGATTCTAGTAGGCGCATCAAAGCTCACATGCTTGACTTTCGGCCTACAACTTAGCATAATGACACTATCTTTCCTAGTACCAGGTTTAGGACATATAGCTATTAAACATTCTAAAAGCTCCTGAGATCATTTGGCATATAAGCATGCATCCCTAATCGCATTATCATTTGGTTTCTCTATCTTATCCTCTTTAACTATCTCACGGAGACATTCTAGACTATCCTTAAGGTACGAAAAATATGTTTGACATGCAAGTTCAATGTTTCTTAGATGAGCAGGAATATACTTCACAGTCATAGGATATTTAGTACAAGCAGGCAACTTTGGTGCAAAATTCTCACCACTGGTGATTGGCATTTTCCATTTTACCTGACTCTTCAGATTCTCAATTTCATTTTGCATAGAAGTTATCTTTTCATTGTTCTTGTCACAAGTGACCTTAATTGATTGATATAACTCTTTGAAATGCAGTTTAACTTTTTCATTTTCTGCTAGAAAACACTCATTTTCATGTTGTAATACATTAATGATGTTTTGATGATAAAAGTTTTGAGAATTCTGAGAATCTATAGGAGGAGGCATATGGGAGCCAGTCACTTCATTTTTCCCCCTTTAATTGAGAGATTTGGCCTTTCAACCTTTTGATCGTGTTGCACTGAGTTTGAATTTGTTCATCTCATTTGTTTAATTCAAAAACTGCATCAAACTCAGGAGCATCCGAGGATGTCTTGACATTTGAGGTTTTAACATTTTCTTTGAGCTGTTGATATTTTAATTACAAAGCAAGATATTCAACTTCCAATTTACAAAAATTGTCTGACCATGTTATAGTGATCATCCCTTTCAATTTATCATGCAATTTTGAATTCGTGGTCTCAAGCTCAATGACACGATCGTGGGAGACTTTCTAAGCTATAGATAATTCATGAAATTGAGAAGCAGTGATAGAATAATTTGTGATAGTGTTAAATACATCTTGAGCAATACCTCTAGAAATCAAATTATCATTTAGGATGTGAAGATTCTTCCTCTCAATCTCATTACTTTGTAGCTCACATTCATAATCTCTGACCTCATTTTCCATCTCATTAAACATTCTTTTCATATCTTTAACCTCAGTCTCTATGGCCATTTGAAGAGATTCAAACTCAGTTAGGTAACATTCTTTTGTTTGCTCAAAACCCCTTTCCCCTTCGGTGATTCCCATTGGAGTGATTCTCTTCTTACATGTTTTCTCAAAGTCAACAAATAGTTGGTAAACTACATACAGACTGACTAACATTTTGCTTTGAGTGGGAAGAGTTCTAGGCACTAAATGCATAGGTGTATTTGGAGGATACACAGTGGCAGGAGGCAATCTCCTACAAGGGGGATTCTTTTCAACAAGATTACCAGCTTCTTGTTTATCCATATCTTTCTTCCAAAACACTTGTTTAGGGGTCAACGGAGTCTGAGGTCTAAACTTATTAAAGGCAATCCAGTTTTCCTTAGCATAATTCGGTGTTTTAAAAGTAATATTATTCGCTATGCACTTAGGATCTTTCATTTTCTTATCCATTTTTTCTCTAGAGGCATCTTCTAATTCCCTATCCTCTTCAGTATACTCTACACCCAATGGTTTTTGTCTAGGCTTAAGAATCTCATCGCCATCATAGATTACCTTTTGAGCAGCTTTTGCTTTCTTACCAAATTTAGGATTGGGTTCCTCTACAAGGCTAGTACTATGCTCATCGCTTAACACTTTATGCTTAGTGATCATGTGAGCAGTCTGAATGGTGTTACCTTGTACGTACAACTTGTTTTTAATTTTATTTTTCAAAGTTTTTAGGTTGGAAAAGTCATCTAAAAGTTTTGATTCCTTAGCATTGAATTCTTGTTTAAGCACTTTTACATTTTCTTGAAGTTCTTGCTTTTCCTTAACAGTTTTATTAAGCTTCTCTTGTAAGGAATTTAACTCTTGTTTTAATACTTCTTCCCTTAAATTGCTTTTTCTGATAAGTTTACGCATTTGGTTATCCATTTCCTGCTCACGGGTAGGCAACTCAAACTTAGAACACTGTTCGTATGTAGCTACTTATTCCTTATAGGCATTTAGTTCAGTGACTATGGACTCATCAGGGACATATGCAGTGTATCCATCAAAATTATAGTCATTATTGACAGTAGAAGTTGCATCACTTGGTACAATTTCACTTTCATCTTGCTTTACATATTGATCATATGGGACAACATTGATATTACCCATATTTTCAATATCTGATTCAATTGTTTCAGTTGATTGTACTTCATTGTGAATCTTTTGCACATCAACCACATCGTATATTTTTAATACCTCTGATATGATAGATTCCTTGGAGGGACTGGCTTGCTGAGGTGGAGAGACCATTGATGTGATGTTAGTCATAAAGATGGTTTGTGCCGTTGGTTCATCATCAACATCAGAGTCAAATGCATCACAATCTGCCACTTGAAAGACATTGTGATTGTTTTGGACCACATCATTCACTGGTTGTTCATCCACATCTGCATCATAAGTTTTGGCATTTCTCTAAGCAAGAAACAACAACTCTTCCTTATTGTCTTGAGCTTGCACTAGTAGCATCTTATCCCTGAAGTACTCAGCATTCTGTGGACGTTTTTGTTGAGTGCAGTTCCGAGCAATGTGTCCTTCACCTCCATAGTTGTAGCACTTGATTGGCTTCCCTTGACCTTGAGCCGCATTCCTTCCTCGATTCTGATTACCCAACTAACCTGCACCGGCTCCTGCATTCCCATAACCAGCTCCAACCCTAACATTTCCTTGCTCATTATGTGGTAGATAAGCATTCTGCCTTCCTTGCACATTTTGCCCTACTACCCCTCCATCTTTAACCGTAGCATGATTGTGTAGGTTAGATGTAGTTCTGAGATGATTGTTGGTGTGAGGAGTAAGGTTCAGGTTTTGCTTAACCATTAGAGCAAGTTGATTGACAAAGTGTTCCATGAATGAGTCCAAAGGCTTATATCCTGGATCCGGAATGAGTTTGTGATTATCGTCCCCGGTTGGTATGACTTGTGATGCTTTGGTAGTGATTCCCACATTTATGTAGAATGCAATTGAATAATTTAAGGAACTCGCCGCAGCAGCATCATTGGTAATGAACTTTTCCATGATCATTCATTCAAATGAAACATGCTTCTCATGTTGGAGCAAATAAGCATATAATTGTTCATAATTTATGTTCCTCAATCCTTTGTTTAATTTGACTGCAGTGACAAATTTGTGCCATTCGGGATTCATGTTGTTTACAAACTTTGAAATGAGCTGGATATTTGGCATTGTCATCTTGATATTCCTCATATCATTCACAAGCTTGTGGAATATCACATAATATTCAGAAACACTTTCTCCTGGATTCATTTTAAAGTTCTCAAAGTCATCATACAATTGAGATTCTCTATCTTCCTTAGTTAGTTCCGAACCAGAGAGAAGCATCTTGACATTAACCCATACAGCCTTGGCTTCAGTGTTGTGATTGATTAGCTTGTAAATGTCCTTTGGTAAACCTTGAAGTATGATGTTTGAGGCTCTAATGTCATCATCATATCTCTTCTTTTCCTTATCATCAAGCTCATCATACATTCTTGGTCTATCCAACCCTAATGTAACATTTCCATCAGTTTCGGTTTCGAGAACGTCCCTAGTTGTTCCAATCTGAAATGGACCTTCATCGATTGACTTAAGGATGTTAACCCCATTCTCATTTCCTAAGCAATAGAGTCTGATTCTTTGAGCCCAAGAGTCATAATCGGTTCTATCAAGCATTGGAGGACGAGTGTCGGATCCTGGTGCTTGAACGTCATCAGCAACAGAAGAAGTGATTGTAGACATGATTGATAATTTCCACGGGATTTCACTACTCTTTGATTAAACAGGTAAATAGATTCTTTCACGGGATTTTACAAAACCAAGAGAAAACCGTAAAACGTATCACGAAAAATTGACAAGTCTCAAAAGACAAATCGCACTACTGACAAACCGCTTCCGTCAAATAGCTTAAGTGTCAAACCGCTTAAAGTGAAAAACCGCTTGATACACAAATCGCTTAACAGATAAACCGCTTAACAGACAAGCCGCTTAACAGATAAACCACTTAATCGAAAAACCGCTTAACAGACAAATCGCTTAACAGACAAGCCGCTTAACAGATAAACCGCTTAACAAACAAATCGCTTAACAGAAAAACCGCTTAACAGATAAACCGCTTAATGTGACAAACCGCTTACTACACAAACCGAAGGGGAACACAAGTACGACCACTACTTCCACTACTTTGTCCTTTCTTGTCTTTTTGTCTCAAGAGACAAACCGCTTAGTTAACAAACCGCTTCAAAAAATAGGACAAACCTCTTAGTAAATGAGACAAACCGCTTAATAAATGAGACAAACCGCTTCGTTAAAACCGGAATCCGAGAGACAAACCGCTTAATCTTATGATCAAACTGCTTCAATGAAATTAAAATCTGAGGGACAAACCATTTCAAAGAAACATTCAAAAAACTAAACTTTCCAATCCCAAAACACAACAACCAAGATGATTAAGGCCTTCCAATTCAAAACCTAAACACTTATGATGATTCTAAACACAAAAGTACTATAAAATTCAAACTTTAACACTAGAAATGATTCAAATGATGAAAACTACTCATTCAAACCCAAAATCCTATGAAAACCACTAGAAATCCAAGAACATGAAAGATAGATGATCAAACCATGGATCTGATACCAATTGTTACATATTGGTTTTCACAATCACACAAACAAGCACAATAAGGGTCGAATGTTATGTAGTTTTAGAGAGAGAAAGTGGAAGAGAGTTGGGAACTTTAGTGAGACAAAGAAAAATGAATTATGAAAACTTCAACCCTTTGCCTTGCTAGGCAAAGGGTATTTATAGGTTCATACATGACACGCCTCCTGTAGGCTGTTGATTAGGCATACAGTAGGTAAAGACCCGTCCGTCCTCCATAGTGTTCCTTAAAACAAAATGACTACGACTACGACCTTTCTAACGAATACATATACTTGAGGTGACTGACTCTTTAACTATTGGATTTTCTAAATCCTAACAGACTCATTAAAAAAAGCCTTCTTGATAGGGTTTACAGTTCGTGGTAGGTGTGCCTCTAACACAGAAGTGTTAGATTCATGTTTGCTCGTTGTTCTCAATACCAGATGTCCTTATACAGATCACACTATACAAGGATAGAACAGTAAAGAGTGAGTTAGATCATTTACTATCTGACTAACTAAGTAACCATCCATACATGTTTAGTGTAAACATAGGACTGACTTCAAGAGAAAGATTTTAAATGATATCCTCAAATCTTCTCTATCATGAATCATTGCCTCAAAAACCAAGCAACCAAAGCACCTCCATTTCTTTCCATCAATGTCTCCAATCATATTACTTTTGCTAAACCTGCAACTGTTAGTCTAAAACCAAGAAAACACAGACCAAAGCATGTGCTTTATAATAGTATAAATTATGACTAACAATCTTAACACAAATAGTCTTAATTTACACTAGCATTACAAATTATACAAAGCAGTACCAATTTACAAAACTAGCAATACAAATCCTTTTTAGTACAAAAATACTAAAAGATTAAAACTTTAGGATTCCAATACTTGCAACCAGGTACTGAAACCTCTCATCATCAAAAGCTTTAGTTAATAGATCTGCAAAATTGTTATCAGTATGAATCTTAACTATCTAAACTAGATTTTTCTCATTACAGTCTCTTAAGAAATGATGTATAATCTCTATGTGTTTTGTTTTAGAGTGTTGTACAAGATTTTAAATAAAAATTGTACTGCTATTTTTAACAAAAATCATGGTATTCATAAAGTTATACCCATAGTCCAGCATCTGATTCTGGATCCATAGTACTTGTCCACAGTAACTTGCAGCGGCCACATATTCAACTTCAGTTATGGAAGTGGCCACCGTCTGCTTCTTACATAGCCGTGATATCAACCTGTTCCCTAAGAATTGACAACCTCCTGTTGCTGATTTCCTATATAAGCTAGAACCAACATAATCATTGTCACTATAAGACACCAATTCAAATGAAGACTCTCTAGGATACCAAAGGCCTAATTTAGGTAGACCTTTTAGATACCTAAAATTCCTCTTCACTGCATGTAAGTGTGATGCCTTAAGAGTGACTTGAAATCTGGCACATTCACACACAACAAACATAATATCTGTTCTGGATGATGTAAATACATCAATAACCCAATCATAAATCTGTATACATGAACATCAACATCTTCCCCTTCTACATTTTTAAGCAAAGACTTCTCTTTATCAAGAGAAGTGCTAGCTATCTTGGCATATGTGAATTGAAACTTTCTCAATATCTCAGTTACATATTTATCCTGACTGATAAATATCCAGTCTGCTTTTTTCTTTACTTGCAGCCCCAAAAAAAAGTTAGCTCACCTATGGAACTCATTTGAAAATATTCATGCATCAACCTCTTAAACTCACTGCACATCTCCTTCTTGGTAGACCCAAAAATGATGTCATCTACATAGACCTGAACAAGAAAAATATCCCCTTTTTGCTTCTTGATATATAAGGTCCTGTAAATCTTGCCTCTATGAAGCCCATTTCAATAATTATGTGGCTAATGTTTTATACTAGGCTCTTGGAGCTTGATGCAACATATAGAGCTTTCACCACCTTGTAGACTTTGTTTGGATGTTCAGGATCTTCAAACCCTAAAGGTTGAGAAACATAAACCTCTTCTTTAATAATACCATACAGAAAGGAAATCTTCACATCCATTTGATAAACCATAAATCCCATGAATGAAGCATAAGCTAGAAATAGCCTGATTGACTCAATCCTTGCTACAGGTGCAAAAAACTCTTCATAATATATTCCTTCCTCTTGAGTGTATCCTTGAGCTACAAGTATTGCTTTATTCCTAATGATAATCCCACTCTCATCATTTTTATGTATGAAAATCCACTTGGAACCAATTACCCGTACTCCCTTAGGCAAATCTACAAGCACCCAGATCTTTTGTATCTTGAATTGCATAAGCTCTTCTTGCATAACTTCCACCCAGCTAGATTCCTGTGGAGCCTTATGAACAATTTTGGGTTCCCCTTATGATAGATTACACACAAACAGACATGTGTTTGTATCTTTATGAGTCTTCTCTTCATAAACAGTACTAAGAAAACCATGTTCATCTGAATACATTATCTGTCTCGTTGTCTTTACACTAGACTACATATCACCAATCACTAGATCAAGGGAATGATCCTTGCGAATTCTTGTATGAGGAGTTGAGGGAGCTTTGTAAGTGACCAAAATGTTGTTCAATTCCATAGCAAAGTCATCAAAAGGATCATCCTGTGGAACGGGATTAACTGTTATAATAACAGTACTAACTGCTGGCTCATCATTACTAACATCATTAGTATTGTTTTTAGGAACTTCATGTATTTGATTACCCAATCCACTTTCTTTGTTAGCATCATTCTATTTTTTAGCATCATCCTCATTTTGAGCATCATCAGAGGATGGTGGATCATCCATGTGATTTTGTGACTTCTGGACCGACATGCTCACACTTTGTTGGATCGTGCTATTTTGTATCAGAGTTGCGGAAACATTGCTTAAGGTCTTTAGATTATCATGATTTCTTCAAACGTGAGTGTGATGTGTGAGCATGTGGTTATGGATTGAATTCTCAATTTTGATCAGCTATAACCGTTAGAGGTTCCCGCAAACAACAATTAGCATTAAAACACACGAAAGGGTCTTTGTTCACTTTCGTAGAATAGGGTTGCAAGAACCACGGTTCCCCATTTATTAGTATAAATATTGCCTATGATCAGGTAGAATTCCGAAGAATCTCCTTGACAGGCTTTCGCAGCTTGAGCTAGACGTTCTCAAACCGGAACGTCTCAAAGTAGACAACACGGAGTGAGTGAACCAGCAAATTGAGATTCACTGATTGAAGAGAAATTGATTTAAAAAACAATCGCATATTGCTGAAGAGAGAGTTTTTGCAATACGACAAAAGTTTTATGAGAAAAATCAAGTTTCATTCATAAATACTTTTGTATGAAATATTAACGCGCAGTCGATGTGAGAGAAAAATATTGTAGAGCACATTGAAAGGTTTTTCAAAAGCATGAGTCAATCCATTTCTTGGAAAAAGTTTGATTCAAGAGTGCATCACCCTATTGTTTCTTTCCAGTTGTCACAAGTTTGATCAATGAAGGATCTCACATGTCACCCACCAAAAGCTTGTTTGATGTTTGCTCTAGAAGGATTTCCATCTTCATCGTGTATTCTTTACATATCACTCAGATGTTCTGGCAATACCACAAGGATAATGCGTAGATAATGCGTAGGAGTCTTAATATATAATTTCTTACTTTTCACAGTGTATGAAACAGTAAGTCTTCATGAAAGTGTGTCCTAATGAGATTTATTGATGATCTCTTAGCTCTAGACTCAATAGTGCATTTTAGTTTTCTTTTGCGAAGACTAAGGAGAGGGTCTCCCTTTTCAATATCAACAATCTTTAAGAGAAAGTCGATAGATTACATTGGTTCCCCGTGAAAATGAAACAAGTCCTTTTAAGAGAACCTGATTAGCTGGGAAGTTTAGTACAATGAGTCACTGGGTCCATGACGTCTTGTCTTCAATACCAGCGTTACCTTAGTAACCACGAGTAGCATATGTATTGGAACCCGATTTCTGCCCTAAGGTTGAATTATTGGAGGGCTATTTCTTTTCACCCTTTCGCTTTACATTTATTTTTCATTCTTCAACCCTTTCCGCACTTACCGAGATTTCATTACTAGAACCTTGTTGGGTTTGTTCGAGTCCTAGCTCTATCTCAGTCGGTACTCTTCCCATATTCTCACTTTTCTCCTTTTTTCATCATACCTAAGGACTTCTACACTAACTAGTGGATTGTCCCTCGGTAGATCCCTCTGGCTCTGGCTGGATCATGGGAACGAATACCTAACCTTACCATCCATATAACTCCAATGCAGTAAATAAAATGGTCGGTCTTGTGGTGTTGTTCTCTCTGCCTTAAAACCAATTGAAAATGAGGTACTTGTGATATTATATCAAAGCACTTGTACCTCAATTGTTTTTAATCTTTTAGAAATCCTTTCCCTCAACATGTGCATCGGTATTTGAAATCGTTTAGCACATGGAGGAAGGAGTGCCTCTTTGAGTCTTAAACAATCATATTTTTATCAGTTCTCATATTTAAATCACAATCTCAATATATGAGGGAGGGTGTTAGTGTCAGATATGATAGGTATCGAAAGTAGACACATAAACAAAATTGTATCATCCACTACTTGTCCTGCACAAAGATACGTTAGGTGGTGGAAACACAGAAGCAACTTCAGTTGTTGCTGTAAAGATGGAAGAAACATTTGCTGACGCAGTGAGACCTCTGAAGTTGTATATATCAATCAAAATATCCATAGAGTTCAGAAATATTAGGTTCCTTTTCTTCTTTTGTCGACCCAAGATATAGTTGCCCTTTCCTACCAGCACCTAATCATAAACTGGCAAAACAAATAGACATACATACAGATATATGGTTGTCGACAACACCCAAACACCAATCGACTAATAAAAATTAGTCCAACATCAAAACTCATTCAATCAGATCATACAAAGGCATGAGGATTATATGTGAATATCAAACTTGAATCATCTAATTCTAACAATCATATCCGAGCCATTCAAAGTTGGCAAACACTTTTTCCTGTCAAATATAGGATGATTAAATAAGCCCGTTAGATTACATAAATTTGAAAACACTCTCCCCCTCAGTCAATGACCCATTTTATGAAAAGTTTACAAGAGCGAAAGTCATTGATTGAGTGTCAAATTTTATGAAAACTCCAAGTCTGATTGATTTTCAATAACTCATTTTCCACCATATTAAAAAACAAATATTTTTCTGAAGAATGTTAGAAAGAAAAATATTTTTATTGGAACAGCCGTCTTTTTGGCGACGAGCTTACCTCATTTTTTTTTAGGATAAGTGCTCGATATTTATAAAAATTTATTTTACGCAACACTTTCCTTTCTTGAAAAAGCGGGTTACAGTCTGAAATAACTGCAAGCCGTAATTTTGAAGAGCGGGTTACAGTCTGAAATGACTGTAAGCCATTGTATTAGTCATATTTTGAAAAATATTTTGAAATTCTGCTCGAACTTCATCTAAAACCCAAGTCATTATTGAATGACCTTTATAGGATTTTAGATATTATCGATATCAGAAGACATGCCTTGAGAAAAACAATATTTTTTGGAATTTTCTGATTTTTCAAATTTTTATGGGCTTTTGTTGGTTTTATATTTTTGTATTTTGATTTTTGAAAAATATGTAGAAAGAATTGGTGAAGCAACACCTTTACTCCTCATTCTCTTCCTGAAGACATTTGAGCGTTTTCGGCTGCAGACTCTTCATGTCGAGTCGCGAGAGGATAATGAAACCGATCTCCTAGAAGAGCTTTTTTGAAGATGTCTGCCAACTGATACTCAGTCCTTACAAAGTAAAGTTCAAACACACCGTTCTCTACTTGTTCCCTAATGAAATGATGTCGAATGTCAACGTGCTTAGATATTATGTGTTGGAAATTGTTGCAGCAAAGAGCGATGGCACTTTTGTTGTCACAGTACAAATGAATTTTGTTGAATACAAAGCCATAGTCAGATAGTTAGGATCTCATCCATAAGATTTGAGCACAAAAAGATGACATGGCAATGTATTCAGCCTCTACAAAAGATATAGAAGTACTCATTTGCTTCTTTGATGACCAACTCACTAATTTATCACTAAAAAATTGAGCACCTCCTAATGTACTTTAACGTGTATCTTGACACCCAGCATGGTCAGCATTTTCATAGGCTGTTAGTGCCATGGCGGTGTCCTTCAGATACCAAAGACCTATGTTAATGGTTCCTTGGAGATACTAAAAGACCCGTTTAACCGCTTCAAGGTGCTTCTTAGTAGGCTTATCCTGGTAGCGAGCACACATGCATACAACAAACAAAATATCAGGTCTACTAGCAGTGAGATACATCAAGGATCCAATCATACTACGATATTTAGTTTGATCAACCGGGATCCCAGAGAGTCTCGCCTTATTCTTCAGAATGTGACCATGCTCATCAAGTTTCAACTTGAAGATCCACTTGAGAGCAATAATCATAGCAGAATCTGGCGGAGGTACTAATTCCTATACATCAAGTCGATCGAACACATGAATTTCATCTTGCATAGCATTAAACCAGCTGTCCTCTGACATAGCAGTCTTAAGATCATTCGGTTCGACCTTAGATAGTACTGATGACGTGTAATATGTATTACAGGCTTACGAGGCCCAATACACGCTATATGCACACTGGGTTCAGGCCCAATGATTAC
Source organism: Chrysanthemum seticuspe (assembly GCA_019973895.1). NCBI lineage: Eukaryota > Viridiplantae > Streptophyta > Magnoliopsida > Asterales > Asteraceae > Chrysanthemum > Chrysanthemum seticuspe. Next base: position 301,932,246 of record BPTQ01000009.1, on the reverse strand, counting down.
AAATCCTAGGCCCACAGTAAGCCCAATGGCTAATTTAGCTATGGCCCAGGCCTAGAGATACGCGTAAGGCTTATGACGGGCTGAACCTCCAACCATAGGACCCCTTACGATCGCATCCGCGATTAACATGGAACCCTTGTCTGCCAAGGGTCCGGCTCCAGCAACTAACCCTTATATGCGAGAATCTAGGAGGACCTAACGTCAAGCCTCACCTATAAAAGGGGCTCTAATCCCCATACAAGGTATAACTTTCGCTCTCATAATAATACACACTTCTACTTTCCTTCTCAAGAATGTGTACTTACTCTAACGCCGGAGTCTAATCATGAGGTCCGTCCCTACGGTAAGACTAATGGTTTACCTTTCTTGTGCAGGGATCCCGTTCAAACTACTTGAAATAGTACAAGATCAACCCACCAAAGGTTTACCGGCCCAGTCCAGTAAGCTACGTCCTGACCTTCTTTAACCCCTCGCACAAATTGTACTAACAAGTTGGCGCCATCCGTGGGACCCAGTGCACAACTACGTTCCGAAAAAGAAAAAATGCCTACCGAAATAACTCGTTTCGACCCTAATCCCGCCACAGCTTCCATGGTGCGGAACAAGGGAGGAAATAAGAACATGATAGATCTGGAAGTATCTGATGGGTCCGCGTCCAGTACGGGCATCAGGAAGTACTATGATAATTACTACAAACATATCTTACCTATTGTGACAGAGAAAGTTCGGAAACAGGATGGAAGAATCAAGGCTAGAGAAACGGTGAAATCCTGATTAGACTTTAGCGAAACATCTTAGCAGTCCGAATCTGGAAAGCAAGTGCGAAAGAAGGATCTGAGAAAGAAGATCGAATCTCGGAAGCGCCGAAACACGGGGGAGAACTCTGGGCCAAGACGCAGCCGATCCAGATCACCACGGAAGAAAACTGCCAAGAAGGAAGAAATGTTCAGGGAGTCACGCAAAAGCACGTTCAAAAGGCTGGGAAGCAGAGAAAAGAGTATCTCCACATGTTCCGGAAGCACCGGGAGAACTAAACGTTGCAGATCCAAAGAAGACAGGGGTACTCACCACCATTCTTCTTCACAAAAGACGGAACCCTATTCCGGAGTATGCGAAGGCAGTCGAACATACTCTCGAAGGTCCGATCGGTACTCTGATGGTGAAGGCAATGGAGATGAACACTGGAGTTCCGGATCAAAGAGGCATAAGTCGGATGTCAAGAATAATGATTTAGCTAGGCCATGGGTATGCAAGGAGACCGACCCGTTCACTCCACGCATCCGCTATTTCGACATGCCAAAAAGGACGCGAATGCCTACTAATGTGAAGACATATGATGGAAGCGAAGATCTAGAAGACACCCTTAAAAATTTTCAGGCAGCGACAAAGGTAGAACGTTGGGCTATGCCAACATGGTGCCACATGTTCAACTCTACCCTCACCGGATCTGCTAGGGTCTGGTTCGACGATCTCCCTCCAGAATCGATAGACAGCTATGACGAATTAAAGGAAGTTTTTTAGTAAAACTTCCTTCTGCAAAAGAAGTGCATAAAAGATCCAGTGGAGCTTCACCATATCAAACAAAAGGAAGGTGAAACCACATAAGAATTCGTGAAAAGATTCAAGGTGGAGAGTAGGGATGTCAAAGGAGCTCCAAAATTCATGAAGGTTTCCAGCTTCATGCATGGAATCACTAACCCTGAATTAATCAAGAGATTGCATGATAATATACCCAAATCAGTGGACGAAATGATGAGGGTAACTGAATATTTCCTCCAGGGGGAAGTAGCCGCCGACAACCATGAAAAGAAGAGGACGCTACCCTAGGTGCAATGGAAACTGCATGAGTACGGACAAAAGCAAGGCTTCAAGAGAGGATACAGAAACTCGCTCCGGATGGATCGGAAGCAGGATAGGTTCACCCTCCTTTCCAAAACGCCCAAAGAAATATTGGCATTAGAAAAGGCAAAATTTAAGACTCCTCCTCCAATGATTACACCAATTGAGAAAAGAAATGGAAACAAGTATTGCGAATTCCGTGGAGAAGTAGGACACAACACAGACGACAGCATGCACCTAAAAAGACATATAGAATAATTGCTGAGAACTGGAAAGCTGTCAAACCTAATAAAGAAACTTAAGCAAAATAGTGGCAAGGATCAGTCCAAAGCACTTAAGAAAGGAGAAACGTCAGGAAAAGATAAGCCCCTGGCAATCTTGATGGTACAATCTCAGAAATGGGTGATCAGACAGAAAGTTACGCAAAGCTTCTCTCCAAACAAGAACATCTCATTCCCACCACTCACGGGAGAAGAAGGAAATGACGGATCAATGGTCATCGAAGCAGAGATAGGAGGACACTTTATACACAGAATGTATGTCGACGGAGGCTCCGCGTCAGAAGTCCTGCATGAACATTGCTTCGAAAGGCTCCGGCCAGAAATAAGAAAGCAAATGATACCCGCTACAATCCCCCCTTATGGGATTCAGCGAAGAGATAATTTGGCTGATTGGACAGATATCATTGCTAACTAGAATTAGAGACGGCGAGCATTTAGCGTCAGCATTGATGAATTTCATGGTGGTTGGGTCCCAGTCGCCATATAATGGGATTATAGGAAGGCCGGGAATGCGGAAGTTACAGGTCGTACCTTCAACAACACACGTGATAATGAAAGTCCCGGTGAAAGGCGGAGTGCTCACGATCCGCAGTAGCAGAATGGTCTCGTTAGAATGTACTATGGTTTCTGGACCAACGCCACATCCCGTAATAGAAAAGCAAAGTGAAAAACGAATACACGTGGCAATACATCCAGAATATCCAGAACAAACAATAGCCATTGGATCAACCCTATCAGCTGAAGGGCAAAAAACGTTATTTGATCTGCTAAAGCAAAAGCTGGATATATTCGCGTGGTGTCAAGCCGACATGACGTGCAATCCAAGACACATAGCAGAACATAGCCTAAACATACGGGAAGGGTATACTCCAATAAGGCAAAAGAAACGAGGCCAAGAACCGGAAAGGAGTAAGGCGATACAAGAGGGAGTGGGAAAACTCGTGGACGCAGGAGTCATGAGGGAAGTACATTACCACAACTGGCTGGCCAACCCGGTAATGGAAGCAAAACATGACGGGAGCTGGAGAATGTGTGTTAACTTCAAGGACCTTAATAAAGCCTGTCTGAAAGATGGTTATCCCTTACCAGAGATAGATTGGAAGGTAGAATCGCTCTGCGGATATCCCTTCAAATGCTTCTTAGACGCGTACAAAGGCTATCACCAAATCCAGATGGCAAAAGAGGACGAAGAAAAAAAAGCCTTCACCAAAAATCAAGGAATATTCTGCTACACAAAAATGCCATTTGGCCTAAAAAAATGCAGGAGCAACATACCAGCGGCTGGTGGACAAAGCTTTCCACAAACAAATTGGCAGAAACTTAGAAGTATATATCGATGATCTAGTGATCAAAAGCCGCTCGGAGGCAGAAATAATAAGAGACATAGCGTAAAATTTCAAAACGTTAAGGGAAATAAACATGAAGCTAAATCCTAAGAAGTGTACTCTCGGAATAGAAGAGGGAATATTTTTAGGATACACAGTAAACACTAAAGGAATTAAAGTATGCCCAGAACAAGCAAAGGCCGTACTAAGCCTCCCATCCCCGAAATGCCTTAAGGATGTGCAAAGGTTGAATGGAAAACTAGCAAGCTTAAATAGATTCTTGGCTAAATCCACCGAAAAGTAACTATCATTCTTTAAAACACTCAAAAAGTGTACGAAAAAGAGCGACTTTTAATGGACACAAGAAGCGGATGAACCTTTTAAGCAAATGAAGAAGATGATAGCAAACCTCCCCACCCTAACCGCACCTCAGGAGAAAGAAGAGTTAATTATATACTTAGCGGCAGCCAAAGAAGTAGTCAGTGCAGTTCTCATGACAGAAAGGGAAGGCAAACAAATGCCAATATACTTTGTGAGCCGAGCCCTACGAGGACCAGAAATAAATTACACACCAATGGAAAAACTAGTCTTATCCTTGGTACACGCTACAAAGCGGCTGAAGAGGTATTTCCAAGCGCATATGGTAGTAGTCATCACGGACCAACCAATCAAGCAAATACTATCAAGGCCAGAAGTTGCAGGTAGATTACAAAAGTGGAGAATTGAATTGGGAGAGTATGACATACAATACAGACCGAGAACGTCCATTAAAGGACAGATTCTAGCAGACTTCATAGTAGAGCGTCCAAAATATGACGAAGAGGACGAACCACTGAAAGTGGAAGAACTTCTGCAACCGTGGGTTCTGTTCACGGACGGCTCATCTTGCAGAGACGGTTGTGAAGCAGGCCTCATATTGACGGATCCTCAGGGAACATAGTTTACTTATTCCTTAAGGCTTGGTTTCAACATAACAAACAACGAAGCCGAATACGAAGCCTTGATAGCAGGGTTACGGATAGCAGAAAAAATGGGAGTCAAGAACGTGCAAGCAAATGTAGACTCAAAACTTGTGACAACTCAAGTCAATGGAACATACATTGCGAAGGAATCAGGAATGATTCAATATCTGGATAAAGTAAAAGAACTCCTAAAGAACTTCTGATTGTTCTCAATCAAGCAAGTGCCCAGAAGTGAAAACAAAAAGGCGGACGCGCTAAGCATAATGGCTTCTACTAGCTTTACATATCTAAAAAAGTAAGTACTAGTGGAAGAGCTGGGTCAAAAGTCAATAGAAGAAACACCGCTCGTAGCAACCACGGAAGAAGAGGGGTATACATGGATGACACCAATCTATGAATACCTGACCAAAGAAACACTTCCAGCGGAAAAGGAAAGAGCACGAGAAGTTAAAAGGAAATCACAAAGGTTTGCAGTAGTTAATGGGATACTTAACAAGAAATCTTTCCTTGGACCATGGTTACGGTGCGTTAGGCCCCTTCAAGCTAACTACGTGTTACGAGAAATTCATAAAGGGTCTTGCGGCATGCACGCGGGGACAAGGTCCGTACTGGCCAGAGCCCAGCGTACCGGATATTACTGGCCTACTATGCACAGCGATGCTCGGAAACTGATCCAAGCATGCGAAAGATGTCAGGTGCATAGGCCAGTTCCAAAACATCTACAAGAAAAGTTAACACCCATCACTTCCCCATGGCCATTCCACAAGTGGGGAATTGACCTTGCAGGACCTCTATCGGAAGGGCCCGGGAGGGTCAGATTCCTCATAGCCGCAATAGACTACTTCATAAAATGGATAGAAGCAAAGCCGGTAGCCACCATAACAGGAAACCAGATTAAGAAATTCGTATGGGAAAACATTGTATGCAGGTTCAGACTACCGGGAGAAATCATATCTGACAACGGAAAGCAATTCCGAGACAACCCATTTAAAGAATGGTGTGAAAAATGAATATAAAGCAACACTTTGCTTTAGTAAAACACTCACAAGCAAACGGACAAGTTGAAAGAGCAAATAGAAGCTTAGGGGAAGGCATAAAGGCTAGGTTGGAAGAAAAAAGCAAGAGCTGGCTAGATGAACTGTCGCACGTCCTATGGGCACATTGCACAATGATCAAATCTAGCAACGGAGACACTCCATTTTCGTTAACATACGGAACGGAAGTTGTCATACCAACTGAGATAGGGATGCCCACATGGAGGACGGCAGAAGCCAACATAGAAGAAAATGACGAAGCACTGGAAATGAACCTAGACATCCTTGAAGAAAGAAGAGAACAAGCAGCAATACGCGAAGTAAAAAAGCAAGGCGCAAATGGAGAAATGTTACAACTCAAGAGTCCGAAGTACAACTTTCAAGCCAGGAGACTTATTATATCGGAACAACGACGCGATCCACGCTGAAGAAGGAGGAAAGCTAGGACCTAAATGGGAAGGGCCCTATGTGGTCACGGAAGCACTAGGAAAAGGCGCATACAAGCTAAAGGACCGTGTGGGGAATCTAATCCCACAGACATGGAATGTTTACAATCTTAAGAGATGTTACATACATCAAGTGTAAGCAACCCATTCCTCGCGGATTCCGTGAAGGAGGGTTCATGTCAAACCTATCTTTTTATATTGTAATGTCTTGTCTTCTTTTATTGAATGAAAAAGGTGAAGCTTACCTACCTTCACCAGTTTTACTTTAGAAAATTATTCTTTTTAATCATTTAATATTTTAAAAGAACTTATGTACGTAAGACACGCATACACATGGGCATGACCCATACAACGTTATTCCGAATAACAAAAGGCTGAGTAACATCCAAATTCCCTCAAGATACGTAAGAGATATTGCAAATCCAATATCGGGCAAATAACCCATAAGTATTTAGAAAAAGATTATTATAATAGACACATCCGTGTGAAGATTAAATAGCAAAAAGTTTCGAAACAAAAGAAATATGCATATGATAGACTGTCTACACATAAAAAAACAAAAGAGCCGCGCTTCGGCAGGCCAAATAACAATAAAGCACTACTACGTGGAAGGGTCCACAAGCAGACCCGTCCCAGCTTGTTAACCGGGATCCGTACCAAGACCACCAATAACACCATGCTCAGAAACGGATAAACGAATTGATTACACTATAGGTTCTGTACATGAAAGATCAGTAAAAGACAACCAGCTGTCCGCGAGCGCCAACCAATCATGAAGTGAACCTTCCCTTGCTTTTTTGGCCCTATCAAAACAACCCTGGATTGAGGCAGAAAGGGAAGACTCGCTTGAAGAGCCTCCAGAAGGACAAGCAAGAACGACCAGTTGTTCCAAGTAATGCTGCTTCTCAACAGGGGATAGATCATCAGAGGGTACCTCGGGACGAAGCAAGCGAATGATGTCCTCAACATAAGAATCCTTGACGGCCTCTAAAGAAGAAAGCAAAGGAAACTAGAGACCACAGAGCACTTGAAGAGCATTTTCATATTTAGCCTTAGCAGAAGGATTAAAAGCAGCAACGCGAGAAAGTGGCGTATGGTTCGTACCATGAACATGCCCGACAACAAGCCCATCTTGCATACCTTTATCAATAGCACAACTAATGGTATTAGCCAATGCGTCCAGGTAGCCTTGCCAATGCCAACATTCAGAAACGGCAAGTTTGAAGCCTTCGGACAGTAGCCAACGACGAGTAGACATAGCAGTAAGAAAGCTCGGATAAATTTTTTCCTCCAAATACATGGCAACCATAAGAAAGAGCTCCAAGAAAGCTAACTCTGAAGCATAAGGACGGAGCTCCGAGCATTCCCTATCCAAAACTTGTACCTAACAAAGAAAATTTTGGAGGTCAATAAAAAAAGAAAAAAGGTGAGGGGAGAAGAAAAAATAAACACAAAAACAAACAAGAATACCTGTTTAGTGAGATCAGCGTTGCGGGATTCCAGAGTAGAGGTAGCACATAGTAAACATTCAAGCTCAACATCCTGACTGATAGAAGAAGCTTCCAACTCTTTGATTCTGGCACGCAACACTTCATTTTCTTTGATGGATGCCCCTAAAGAAGAAACCTCACCATGAAGAGACAACAGCTCAGAGGCATTCAATTCAGCCTGAGCCAATTGGGACTCTAGCCCATGAATCAAGTTAGCCTAAACATCACACCTAGCGGACAATTTCTCCTTCTCTCGCAGATAATGTTCTGCACGAGTCCATAACTCAGAACCAAATCACACATGACGAGCTGACAAAAGGTCAAAACCTGAAAATAAATCATCAGGGCTCATTTCATGAAGTAAAGAAGCAAACTTTGGAGGAGCAACACCGTCAACAATATCACTGCAGTCCAAGGGATTGTCAAGCAGAGACCCGTTCAATACTTTTCACTCCAGATGATGGCGCTCCTGCGAACACAGGGGGTCAAAATTAGCAGCAGCATGGGCATTACTAGCCAAAGGTTGGCCAACAGAAGGTCTAACAAGATCCTCGGCATTACGGTTAGCCCCTCCACTAGAAGACGAATTGAGAAAAGGGGAACCATTCTCCAAAATAGGGTAGCAGCCGGAACAGTTGTGGCAGCAGTAGTAACAACACCCAAAATATTCTCAGACCTGGCACAAGAAGTAACCTCAGCTCTAGTAGCAGCAGTACTAGAATCAAAAGAAGAATCAGAATAAATAACCAACCTTTTAGGAGAACCGATACCAAATTGATTCCTGAAAGAAGAACCAACAGAAAACCCAGCCTCACGCTCAAGGTTAGTGGAAATAGAAGAAGTAATGAAAGGAACAGTGTGGGGAGCCGTATAGCCCAGCTCAGCCTCCAAAATGCTACTATTCAATAATTCCTGAAAGCCACCAACAGGAATGTTACTGCTGGAGGGACTCGACTGAGATTCAACATGAGGCCTCTTAACAAGACTAGATGGTCCTAGAACACTAGACAAAGGCCCCTCTTTTCTCTTCAAAAGACCAGAGGAAGAAGGGTTAGCATCTTAATCTGTAGCCTCAAAAGATGATCCACCACCAGTATCAACACTAGCACCTTCCAGATCAAAAAGAAGATTAACATCAGCCTCCAGCTCACCATCCGTACGAGCAGGAGCAATAGGGATAAGTGGCATGGTGCGACGAACAACAACTTCAATAATAGATGGGTCCCCTTCACGATGCGGACAGGTAGTCATCAGGGCCTTTAGAGGCTCCGGGGATTGAATATACTCAGACCAACTCATTACTGCACAAGGCGAAATATATTCGTAAAAAAAAAAAAAAAAAAAAAAAAAAAAAAAAAAAAAAAAAAAAGTAATGCAAATAAAACTCACCTATTTTATCTTCGCGTAGATACTCAGGGTAGACATCATCACCGAAAGTATAATAACGACTCAAACCAACCCAAAAAAGAAAAGGCTCAACGAGGGCCCGGAAGGGATAAGGATTAGCAGCAAGAGCAGCAAAACGATCAGCATTGTACTCGTCGGGACAGGGAGCAGGATCTTTAGCAATATTCTTCCTAGAATGCCGTGGGAAAAAGATAGGACAAACAAAGGCATCAACCCAGAAAAATTGATCATTCCAATTTTTGACAGAATCAAGAGATTTAGTGCAAAGGGCAGGAACATCATCGCGCTTGCCAAAGGAAAACCACCCTTTCAACTTCGAGTTAACATAAAAACAACGAAACAGAGTAACAGTATGAGTAATGTTAAGAGCACGACATAAGATCTCAAAGTGAGAAACTCTACATGCGCCAAGAACGAATAGTTGAGAAATGTTGATGCGATAATATCTCAGGAAATCAACAAGGAAAACAGACATGGGCAGACAAAAATTGGCAAGATCAAAAAAGCAGGTAAATAAGCCAATCTTCCCAGAAGGACACTCGTGCATCGTACACTTACGGTCAGGAAGCTCCGGATGTACTTCTGGTGGAATATTGTAAATCGCAAGGAAGGAACCAAACGACCCTGGAGGAGTATTACATTTTATATCAACAACCAAAGCCATAGCGGGTGAAACAAGGGCAGAAGGATTAAATTTTTTTTTATTGTTTTCTTTTTTCCAATTGAAAGCAACAAAAGGCGATGATGCAAAAGAGGGAGCATTATTTATAATAAAGTAAAACCTAGAACAAGATAATGACATGTGCAAAGGAAAGATAGAATGAACGGCCAAGATAAAATATAAAAAAGGACGCGTGGAATAGTAGGTCACGTCAGTACAGAAAACAAAGAGTCAACAAACGTCCCGGTCAGATCCACCACGTCCCGGTCAGATCCACAGCCTAGTAAGTACTTACCGCATGCAAAAATATCCGCAGCGGTCAAATACACTAGGCTAGGGGGATTGGGGAACGTGGCAATTCCCATCAAAAAAGAGAAAAGGTGTGGGACAGCAAAACGTTTAGTCAACTTAAGTCTAGCAATGTCCACCGCATACACCAAGGTCCGCACGCAATGGACATACTAGACTGGGGGGACTTGATGATGTATAGTATGTATTACAGGCTTACGAGGCCTAATACACGCTATACTCACACTGGGTTTAGGCCCAATGATTACAAATCCTGGGCCCACAATAAGCCCAATGGCTAATTTGGCTATGGCCCAGGCCTAGAGATGCGCGTAAGGCTTATGACGGGCTGAACTTCCAACCATCGGACCCCTTACGACCGCATCCGCAATTAACACGGAACCCTTATCCACCAAGGGTCTGGTTCCAGCAACTAACCCTTATATGCGAGAATCTAGGAGGCCCCAGCGGCAAGCCTCGCCTATAAAAGGGGCTCTAATCCCCATACAAGGTACAACTTTCTCTCTCATAATAATATACACTTCTACTTTCTCTCTCAAGAATGTGTACTTACTCTCACGTTGGAGTCTAATCGTGGGGTCCGTCCCCACGGTAAGACTAACGGTTTACCTTTCTTATGCAGGGATCCCATTCAAACTACTTGAATTAGTACAAGAGCAACCCACCAAAGGTTTACCGGCCCAGTCCAGTAAGCTACGTCCTGACCTTCTATAACCCCTCGCACTAATTATGTTAATACAAATAAGCCGTAAAAACGTTTATTTATATTTTACGATCTTCTAATGTTTTGTCGATAACAAAAGTAAAATCATATTAACGAAACAAATAAAATACGTAAATGGTTTGAACTAATAGTTTTCTAACATATTCACAATTTCACATAAAACACTAAAACAAGTATAAGCGATTTTATAATCTAGATATATATGTACAACAACTAGTGTTTACATATTGAGTTAACACATTCTTAAGCTAAGTATACTAAAATGGGTAAAAACAAGTATATACTAAAATGGGTAAAAAACAAGTATATACTAAATAGATAAAAAACTAGCAAATGGTTTTGACCCATAACCCATGGTTTTATATATACCACTTATACAAGTTCAATGTATCCTTAAGGTACATTGTATCTAGAAAGAAAACCATGGATCAACCCATAACCCATGACCCATGACCCATAACCAAAAAAACCCATGGGTAAAGAAAAGCGTTCCACGGATCCCTAGCTTTGTGCTAGCCGGATCCCAAGTGGAAGGGATCCGTGGGAACAGTGAGGAAATTTACCTATAAATAGTGAGCCATTTCTTTATTATTACTCACCCCTTTCAATCCTCTTTCTAACACACTTTCTCCCCTGATTTAGATCTCACTAACCTTAGATCCAAGAGATCTATGTTTGTAGTTTTGTTTTTGGGTGATCTTTTAGGTTCCTCTTAAAGGCAAGATCACCACCTTTGAAGTCAAGCAAGCTCAAGTCCATGAGTTGCTATGCTTCCTCATCATCAAGGCTACTAAAGTCCTCTTGTTGATGATTCCTTTCTTTCTTCAAAGAAGTGTAGTGTTGAAGACATTAGTGAAAGATGTCTCAAGTGTCAAGACGAAGATATTAGTGAAGGGTATCTATCGTCCATAGGATAAGCACTTGTGGTAGGTGCTTAGAAGTCAAAGACAAAGAAGCATTAGTGAAAGGTGCTTAAAAGTCAAGACAAGGAAGCACTAGTGAAAGGTGCTTAGAAGTGAAGACACAAGACATTAGTGAAAGGTGTCTTGTAGATCTAGTCAAAGGCATTAGTGATAGGTGCCTTAGATGTACAATCGATATGGTGTGTTTCAATGTACAAGATAGACTAGTATAGGATCCAAGGATATTGATATCCTTGATAATGTTGTAAAGGATTAGATCTCCTTTGGGATTAGTCATTGGTGTAGTGTGGTAGTAGTTCCTCCATTGCAATGGAACTAGGTGCTTAGCCTAGTACCTAATAAAGGGTAGGCGACGTTGTGAAGGTGTAGTTCACCTAAGGTGTGAAAGAACTAGATACTTAGCCTAGTACCTTATAAAGGGTAGGCGACGTTGTGTAGGAGTGGTTCACCTTGGTGTGAAAGAACCCGGTGGTTAGCCTAGTACCGGAAAAAGAGTAGGCGAAGTTGTGAAGGCTTCTCCGCCATAAGGAGCTTGGTGTAGTGATTACGAACTCTCGAGTAGGTGACTCGGGGAGTGGAGTAGGGCAAGGAAGGTGACCTTGTAGCCGAACCACTATAAATACTTGCGTTGTGGTTTTGTGCTTCTTACTGTTTTCTTTCATTACATATCTTCTATATGCTTGCTTATCAACATCCAACACACACAACCAAATAGATTGATATAAGTCAATCTAAATAGATTAAAAGGAAGTTTTAATTGGTAAAACTATTCAACCCCCCCTCTAGTTTTCCACAATTGGCATCAGAGCTTCGTTACCAAGTTTCTTGAAGTATATTGTACTTTAAAAACTTGATACGATCCATAGTTAATTGAAAACTACAAAGAAGGTTTTTTTTATAAAAACAAACATCATGTTTTTTCAAAAACGATATGTTTGGATGTTGATTTGATAACAACATTTTTTTCTTTTTCTTTTCACTTAAATTGCGCTAATCTTCTTTGTGATGTTGATTAGTCAAAGCTCATACCCACCAAGCTTTAGGAGTTGCTTGGTAACAAGAATACCTTCCTTAAGAAGGTATCTTAGACGCAAAAGAGCGGGAATCGTCTAAGTGACATTTGTCATTTGTAAAAGACATTCCTAAGTGCATTCGAGGTATGACTTTCTACTTATATCTAAATGATATTTGTTTAGTATATAAGTGTTATTTGCTAGGCTTTTATTTGAGTAGATTTTTGTGTTTACACATGATTTACATGTAGCTTCATTAGGAAGCCTGTTTCTCACATACGTGTTATTTTTCTCGTCTATAGTCATAGTATATAGAGCTTATGCTTTATTTCTTCTAATAAAACAAAAACACGAATTTCAAAAATTCCTCCTTCCCTATTAATAAACCCACTCGACGCCTACTTTTTCAATCCTAACTTTTTCAAATTTTCCAATTTCAAAAATTCCCTCTCATTCAAAAACTTCATCTTCCTCCTCATTCCATCTCTTCCTAAACCAAGAAGATCCGTCATCAACATGGTTTACATCGCACTCGTGCTCATCGCACTTGTGTTCCCTATGATGAAGTTCACATACGAAGACATTTACTTTGTGTTGTTAATCTATATTGGGGTCATTTACCCAATCCTTTGTATCATCCTTATCATTGAAATGCAATATTATTGATAATCTATTTTATCTAGGATGTTTGTGTTATTATGTGTGTTTCATTTCTTTTGATCTATATGTTTTATATTCTTTCGTGATACATTAGATGTCATGTATGCATGCTAAAAGAAAATGTAGGATAAAACATACTTCATGGTACAATAACCGTAAAACCTATGTTTTTATTAAAACTGGTTCTGTTACTACAGATCCACGGATCCCGGAAGTTACACTAGCCGGATCCCTTTTGAAAAGGAACCGTGGGATCCGTCCTACTGGAAAACAGTTTTCATGCAAGATTAAAAACCACTATCTTTCTAAAAGTAATAATCCACTAGAGTTTCAAAACCATGAGTTAGCTAAATACTAATTGTTAATAGAATATCTAGTAAAAACGTTAGATTATTATAGGTTGACCATAAACGTCTTCCCTTATTAACCCATCACTTCTATAGGTTCAACTATGACGCATGAATACGAGTTTGATTTTTCACTCACTAGCGTCTACACCCCAAACATTTCCCTTGAGCCCAACACACCTGGCAATCATGTCCGTGGGTTCAATAATCTCGAAAACCGTCACTTCCATGAAGGATGTATTGTAGACACCTCTCTACAATTCGAAGAATGTATCAATACCTCCTTCCGAGCCATAGGACTAGAATGTCTTCTTGAAATCAACGAGAAGATATGTCCAAGGTTCATAATGGAATTCTTCCGTCAAGTCGAACTCGTTCGTAACGAGGATCGCTCTCTATCTCTTTGGTTTTATATCAAAAACCAAAAATTCACTTTAAGCCTTGGGCATCTTGCTCACATCCTCCGAATTCCAAACCATGGACAATGTGCCTTCACCGAAGATTGGTCTCTTGATTCTCTCTTCAGCTTTCGTGAAGAAAATAGTCCATATTGTTCACACATACCCTCTCCGGAAGATTTAACACGCATGATATGCAAACCTCGACCGTATTACTCCAATCCAAACATTATCCATACACGGGATATCCGAGAAGATTATAAGCTTGTTGCTCTCATTCTACGTGAAAATGTTTGGAGTCTTAGGGGAAATCGAGATATTCTTCCCGCTTGTTGTGCTCACATGTTGTACTGTTTGCTAACACAAAAACCATACAATCTCGCCTACTTCTTCGCAAGGCGAATTGCAAATCTTCAAGGCTCCAAGAATAAACTCATCCCTTATGGAATGTTCTTGACACGCCTCTATCACAATGTTATGCACTTTCATCTTCAATTTCAAAGTCCGTTGTACGTACTTGTGAACAAGATGATGGAACCGCTAAACATATCTCTCATGAAGACTTTCTTCATTCATGATTCCACGAATACCCATCAATCACATAATGATCCTCCTAGTGAAGATACTCAAGGAACCTAGAATAGTCAAATAGGATCAATTCTACTCTGTAATCCTATCTCTTCCATGAAATAAAACATCTTACATTTGATTTCCTAGTTTTAGAACTCACTTAAACAAAACTTGGAATATAATGCATTGTCAAAGATCATTGCATACCTTTAGTAAAGGTTCTGTCTAACAGATAGACGGATCCCAAATGTTGTACTAAACGGATCCCTACTTCTAGGGAACCGTGGGATCTGGCAAAACAGAAAATGCAATTGCAAGCATTATATGTCAAACACATCCCTTAGAAAACCTCACACTAAGCTAAACATAGTGTCTTAAGATTGATTAAGACTTTATCAAGATAGGTTGACCTTTCCTACTCTTTCCAACTCACATAGATCACATTCTAAGGCTTTGTTAGATCTACCATTTCAATCCATCACTCCTCCGCTCCCAAAACTCACACTTTATTCTTCTTATATGATCTCTCACAACTAGGTTAGAAGTCCTTCGATTATGACAATATTGATCATTAATCAATCTCACCTCAAAATTGATCAAAGTTGATCAAATCCTAGTTTTTCCCATCTCATAACCATTAGGATATTTTCCAAAACATAATCCTAAGACACAACCTGATCTCTAGGATCATTTAGTTTCATTTAACTTCAATTGACATCTTTAATGTCATCCTTGCTCATCCGTTAGTACTTGTTGAAAGTTCCAAATCCTTCCATAAATAACAATCATTAGCTACACCACTCATTGCCTTCAAACACTTAAGCACTCCTTCATTTAAAACACTTAGGAGAACTGAAATACTCAAGGTGATGTAGGTCTAAGATCTTAGAAACATCATTTCCACTCTTTCATAAACTGCTGAACGCCGGATCTCTAGAACTAGCCTAGACGGATCCCTCTGAGAAGGGAACCGTGGGATCCGGATGACAGTCTATGACAAATCTTACTAAAACAAATCATTTCAACTCAAACACTCCATCTCATCTTAAATGAGTTCCTAGAACAGCACAACCTCTGTAGTTGACTCTTGTGCATGCTAATCATCACATTCCAATGAATCTTAGTGGCTTGGAGCTTAAATGCACTTTCCAAATCTTTTGGTTTATAAACCACCTTGTTAGGACCTCCATAGTCATCACTCTCATTCTAACTTTCAGCCTTTGCAATCTCTTCAAATCATCTCATCATTAGAAAAACCCCAAGTAACAACCTATCCACCAAAGAACCACCCATCAAAAGGGCTCGTGTTGTACACGAAATCTCTTCAACTGAATCATCTCCGGTCAAATCAACAAACCTTCATCATCCAATCAAACCAATTCCTAAAAGGATAGTACCCACAAAACTACCTATACCAAACACAACCATACCTCCTAGGCCAAACAATATAATCTCCACTAAACCATCACCTTTGGTTCCTAGAGCTATCTCTTTTACATCCCCACAATCATCACCTCACCTCTACAATTTAGAGGACTTGCCACCTAGGCCGTCTCATCCGCTTCCGCCGACAACATTCTCCTCATTAGGAGGAACAATGATTCAAAATCAAGGTGTTGAGTCAACACTTGCTCCGGCTTCCTTTTCGCCGTTTCCATCATATAATCCCATTTGGATTATAAGAAATCATCAAAGTCAACCACCCGACCTTATGGAAGTTAACACATCTTTACCACCATCATCATTCTTGATCGAACCATTCCTAAATGGACCTCTACCAATCCCTCCATCATTCGAGGCTCCTCAAACAACTTTAATTGATCCTTTGAATCAAGCCACTTCATTTCATCCACCACCACTACCTAACCATGACAAAGATTGCTATCATTGTCAACACGTTGAAAGGTTGATACATGAATTACGCGAAGAGCATCGTTTCATGTTTCATCACCTCCTCGAACGTTTTGAAGAGGTTAACAAGCCTAAACCATAATGAGCATAATAGTCGTAAGCTCAAACCTAGAACGTTTAGGACACCTTTTCGTAATTAAGTTCTTTAGTTGAATCACTAATTTGGAGTAACTTATTAGCATTATGAGTACTTGTTTGGTTAAGCTCATTCTCTTAGTTTTAGAGATTTAGTTGATTATCTCTTATTTTATTGAATGAACATCTAATTGCTATGTGTTGTGCGTTGTGATCTGTATTGCTCATATATATATCATCATCATAGTAGCATTACTTGACACATCTTCATTGATGAAGAAACTGTCAACAGACAGCCGGATCCCTCCATTTTTCCTAGACGGATCCCTCCAAGAAGGGAACCGTGGGATCCGTGGTCCAGAAGCACAAAATTGTACTAACTTGAGTTTTCTTGCAGGAAATTATGCACTATACTCTTGTCTTTCTAACCTTTACTTTGTAGATTTTCAAAATAACACATGAAGATTTTGACACCATAAAAGCTAGGGGGAGCTTTGTGTCAAACAATATTGCAAAATCATTTGCAACTTAATCCAATTTTGGATTACACTTCATGATACCCCATTGCAACTTTGCAATATTCGAGGGGGAGCACGTTTTCGTCACTTAGACGAACCATTTGCAAACTTAATTGCAAACACAAGTAGCTTATTTTACATTATGTCCTTGACGCCCTTTTTCAAAGGGATGGACTCGTCAAGGGGGAGTTAAGACGAGTACCATTCCCGTCACTTGCTCTCGTTACATCTTTTATAATTTTTCTTATAAAAATTGTGTTAGTTTCTTTTAACAATTTTTGTTTTGACAAAAAGGGGGAGAAGAAAGTAAAAACTACAAATTCAAACGTTTACGAATTTTAGCTTTTCCTTAAAATAATTTTATGTTTTGTTATCAACAAAAAGGGGGAGATTGTTAATACAAATAAGCCGTAAAAACGTTTATTTATATTTTACGATCTTCTAATGTTTTGTCGATAACAAAAGTAAAATCATATTAACGAAACAAATAAAATACGTAAATGGTTTGAACTAATAGTTTTCTAACATATTCACGTTTTCATATAAAACACTAAAACAAGTATAAGTGATTTTATAATCTATATATATATGTACAACAAATAGTGTTTACATATTGAGTTAACACATACTTAAGCTAAGTATACTAAAATGGGTAAAAACAAGTATATACTAAAATGGGTAAAAAACAAGTATATACTAAATAGATAAAAACTAGCAAATGGTTTTGACCCATAACCCATGGTTTTATATATACCACTTATACAAGTTCAATGTATCCTTAAGGTACATTGTATCTAGAAAGAAAACCATGGATCAACCCATAACCCATGAACCATAACCAAAAATACCCATGGGTAAAGAGGAGCGTTCCACGGATCCCTAGCTTTGTGCTATCCGGATCCCAAGTGGAAGGGATCTGTGGGATCCGTGGGAACAGTGAGGAAATTTTCCTATAAATAGTGAGCCATTTCTTCATTATTACTCACCCCTTTCAATCCTCTTTCTAACACACTTTCTCCCCTGAGTTAGATCTCACTAACCTTAGATCCAAGAGATCTATGTTTGTAGTTTTGTTTTTGTGTGATCTTTTAGGTTCCTCTTAAAGGCAAGATCACCACCTTTGAAGTCAAGCAAGCTCAAGTCCATCAGTTGCTATGCTTCCTCATCATCAAGGCTACTGAAGTCCTCTTGTTGATAATTCCTTTCTTTCTTCAAAGAAGTGTAGTGTTGAAGACATTAGTGAAAGATGTCTCAAGTGTCAAGACGAAGATATTAGTGAAGGGTATCTATCGTCCATAGGATAAGCACTTGTGGTAGGTGCTTAGAAGTCAAAGACAAAGAAGCATTAGTGAAAGGTGCTTAAAAGTCAAGACAAGGAAGCACTAGTGAAAGGTGCTTAGAAGTGAAGACACAAGACATTAGTGAAAGGTGTCTTGTAGATCTAGTCAAAGGCATTAGTGAAAGGTCCCTTAGATGTACAATCGATATGGTATGTTTCGATGTACAAGATAGACTAGTATAGGATCCAAGGATATTGATATCCTTGATGATGTTGTAAAGGATTAGATCTCCTTTGGGATTAGTCGTTGGTGTAGTGTGGTAGTAGTTCCTCCATTGCAATGGAACTAGGTGCTTAGCCTAGTACCTAATAAAGGGTAGGCGATGTTGTGAATGTGTAGTTCACCTAAGGTGTGAAAGAACTAGGTACTTAGCCTAGTACCTTATAAAGGGTAGGCGACGTTGTGTAGGAGTGGTTCACCTTGGTGTGAAAGAACCCGGTGGTCAGCCTAGTACCAGAAAAAGAGTAGGCGACGTTGTGAAGGCTTCTCCGCCATAAGGAGCTTGGTGTAGTGATTACGAACTCTCGAGTAGGTGACTCGGGGAGTGGAGTAGGGCAAGGAAGGTGACCTTGTAGCCGAACCACTATAAATACTTGCATGGTGGTTTTGTGCTTCTTACTGTTTTCTTTCATTACATATCTTCTATATGCTTGCTTATCAACTTCCAACACACACAAGCAAATAGATTGATATAAGTCAATCTAAATAGATTAAAAGGAAGTTTTAATTGGTAAACTATTCAACCCCCCTTCTAGTTTTCCACAAATTGTACTAACAAGTGCAGAATTGAAGAAGCACCATAAGGCATCAGTGGCAAGTTGCTTTCTAGTTGATACCAGACGAGAAGGATTTCCAATGATGTTATCCAACAGATGATCGTATGTCCATTTTCTGAGATGTTTATGTGGTTGTTGATAAGGTACTGAAGTGGCAGAGTTAGGATCCCCTGGTGAAGATCCCTTAGGAGTGGGTTCAGGGGCAAATATATTCTCAAATGGAGCATCTTCAGGAGTGGCAAAGGGGTTAACTTCAAAATAATTATCTACTATATTTCCTTGTTGTAGAGAAGATGATTGAGGATTTGATGATGATGGTGAATGATCAACAGATGGAGCTTCTTGTGTTATGGAAACAGATACCATTGGACCATTGGGATTGGTTGGAGTAGGAGCAGCTACAGCTGGTGGTGCAGGAGTATAATCCGTTGTCGGCTCAAAGTATTCATTAAACTTCAGATCATATAGAATATTCAAATCTTCTTCTGAGGGAGGTACATAAGGAGCTGCAGGCGTGGAATTATGTACAAGACCCGAACTAATTGGTCCAGGTGTCAAAAGTTGAGGTGTGGGTCCAGAACTGGAGTGTCCTAAGAGCCATTTGCTCAGTCAGCTCATCAAATGTAACGTGAATAGTTTCCCTAGATCTTGTGCATAACCAACGAAAAATCCAATATCAGCTTTAGCTTTTAACATTCTTAGATCTTGACCATCATTGGTTGGATAGCATAAAGCCCCAAACATAGGTAGAAATGAGAGATCAGGTTTTCTATTGTGCACTAATTCATAGGGAGTTTTTCCATGAAGAGTATGTATTAGGGATCGGTTTCGAGTGTAACAAGCAGTGTCATTGGCTTCCGCCCAGAGAAACATTGGAGCCTTTGAGAAAATTAGCATAGTCCGAGCAGGTTCCATAAGAGTATGATTATGCCTTTCAACAACATTGTTCTGCTAAGGAGTGCATGGAACACTTTTCTGGTGACTGATTCCAATGCTTTCATAAAACTGAATGAGATGTTTCTTCACAAATTCAGTTCCATTGTCTGTTCAGATGATTCTGACAGTTTTTCTAAGCCTAACCTGCAATTATTTGATAAGCTTAATGATAACCTCGGGAATTTCAGCCTTGGTTATCAACTAGCACATACTTCTTCCCATTGATACTTTGTATTCTCATGGGTCCGCATAGATCCATTTGAAGGGTGTGAAGAACTTCCATGATTGTATTGGCAAGTTTGGGTTTATGGGCATACTTTTTACTTTTTCTCAATTGGCAAGCAAAAAAAGATGAACTTTTTCATATTTTAACCGGGGTAAACCTCTCACAAGGTCCTTTCTAGTAAGATCATTGATGGTGCCTGATTCGCTCGGGAAACCAATAATAAGAAGTTTTTAGTAT
Organism: Chrysanthemum seticuspe; assembly: GCA_019973895.1. Lineage (NCBI taxonomy): Eukaryota > Viridiplantae > Streptophyta > Magnoliopsida > Asterales > Asteraceae > Chrysanthemum > Chrysanthemum seticuspe. The sequence goes on along the minus strand of BPTQ01000009.1, from coordinate 301,911,838 downwards.
TTGGGTAACTCAAACGTGTTAGGTTTGAGCACCGAGATCGTTCCGAACGAGGGTTGAATGGAATTTCCAACTCACGTCGCGATTATCGGGATTTGAATGTGTTAAAAAGGATAATTTGATGTTTCTAAACTACGGGGCAAGGGAAGCATAAAAGGGAAATCTAAATCTATGTGGAAACAATTAACAATACAAATTTACGCTAAAAAGCAAAATACGACTTTAAATGAAACGCGACTTAAATGCAAATAATACCAAAATAAGTCCTAAAAATGATCTAAAATTACTTTTATACTAAAAACTATATTTGAAAATTATCTAAGAATTAAAACCAATTTTTATGATTTTTCTTGAATTTATTTGAATTAAAAAATATTTTCTAATTTTTAAAACGAATTTAAAATACTAAAAATTATGAAAATTAAAGGGAAAATTATGAAACTATTTTTATAAAATCTAAAATAACCTAAGAGAATTATCAAAACTAATTTTGTATTTTTCTGATTATTTTTCTATTTTCTATGAATTTAAAACTATTTAAATCTAATTAAATGGCTAAAAATTATAAAATAAGCTAGGAAAAATCTAGAAAAATTATTTTTTTGATTTTTGTATTTATCTTAATCTATGAAAATTGAAAACTTATTTTTTTGAAGATTTTCAGATTTAATTGTATTAAAAGCTATTTAAAAAGTCCTAAAAACTGTTTTAAAATATGAAAAAATAGTAAACAGTAGCTAAAAATTATGAAAAATTCAGGAAAATTCTAAAATATTATTCTAAATCTATGAAAAATAAGAAAAGTGATGCAGGTGCAAAGAAAATGAAGCTGTAGTGGAAAGTGCTAGTAAATAAGCACTTAATTATAAGCAAATGAGCATGAACAAGCACCAAATGAAAGCAGAAGCTAAAGTGTGCTAAAACTACTTGAAATCAACCTTTATCAACTACTCTATACCTATAATGAGCTAGCTATACTAATTTGATGTGAATTGAGCTTAAGTGCCAAACAGGCCTGAGACACTACTTTGCAGCTTATACACAAGCTGATCTAATAATCCAAATGGAAAAACAGACCTAGGATCCTAATGACCACCAACCAGAGAGCTAATTTACCAATTTATAGCCTAGGACAAGTTCAAATGAAACAACAATAGGCTCTGCAACAAGCCTGTGCACATTCAGTGAAAACTGAAAGTGTGTACAGGGCAATAAGGGTCCTATTCAAACATTGATTTGAGCCTTATAAAAATTCCATAAAAATTTAACAATAATACACTTGAATAGATGACCAACTAAATTTGTTAAATCTAAATTTTCATTAACATTGGACCAGAAATGATTGAGTTATACATTCAGAAAGAACTGCTCTCAGAACATGGATACACATTTTTGACTTTTTGACAGATTTGGAAATTTTGACTAAATTGAGATTTGATTCGAATTATAGAACTGATTAAGATGTTTTATGATAAAATAGAACTGATGCAAACTAACTTACTAATTTCTAAACCTATAAGCAAGATCTACCAAACTGATTCACACTGAATTGCAATTAAGAGCAGTTATAGAGTGAATTTGACTTTGAGTGATCTAAAATGCAAAGCAAAGACTGATCTAAGTGCACTTTACCTAGTTAAGACTAAATCAAATGATATTAACCCTATAACTAACCTCAAGCACATATTATAAAGCAAATCTAAACAACCTTTATTCCACTGATGTGCACTATTAACTGCTCAAATCAACAATCCAAACTACTGTCAACCTAAATTTAGATTCTATGATCCAAAGTATACCTAATTGATGCAAGGAATACTACTATAACTATCAATTCTACGCTTACCTATTTATGCTAATATGACAGATGCAAAGTTTATGATAACAGCAACTCAAATAAACCCAAACTAATATGCAGTGATCAAACTTAACTAAAATCTATATAAACAGCAATATTAAACTAAAATTTAACACAAATAATCAATCTAAAGCATTACTCTACTGAATCAAATGAAAGGAAGAACCATGGACTTACAGGGGTCCTGTCACAATGACATGCTTAACTGAAATCAATGGAACAGTATCCTGAATTATTATTAACCCAAATCCAATCATAATCCACCCAATTTATCCATTAGATCAGCAATCCAGAGCCTTGTTACCAATAAACTGCAACATTATCTTAATTTTGACTGAAGAGAAAGTTGAGTAAAACTGAGCAGGATCTGAGTATACTTAGATAAACTCCAAATAAGCTAAAATTAAACTGATAAGAGCTTGTGAATCATTCATTAACAACTGAATTTAAGATTAAAACCAGAGATTAAAAATTACTTCATTAATAAAAATTTGAGTACAAAGAGATTCAAATACAGAATTTAAGTGCAAATATTAAAACAATTTAAAAACTAAAACTAAGCTACTCAGAAACTACTTCCTAAACTACTCCTCTTCTACTCCTAAAAACTACTTGACATTACAAAGAAGAAATGAAAGGGTATTTATAGCCTAGCATGAGCTTTGAGAAGAGTCTAGAAGCTGAAACTTGTGCTTTCTCTTGATCATTCGCAACCCTTGGATCAATCATCCACGTCCATCAGTCATTTAGCACCCTTAGATTAAATCTGCCACGCATCTTGGACCAATCAGAAGCAAGGAATGAGTGAGATGACACACGGATTGCCAAGTTGGCATCCGTGTGTCAGTATATGTCAGAAAAAAGTACTAATTTACCCTTAATTATAGTGATAATGGTCAATTGATGCGCGGGGTATATTAGGGTTCTTGGCTGGTTTGGGATTGGGGGCAAATTTGGCGCCTGTGGGTTTTTTTATATTTATTTGATTGTGTTGACCCATTGACCGGGTATAAGGGTAAAACGGGTTGGGAAAACCGGGTGTGGGAATGGGTAAACCGGGTATGGTGTTTGGATTTATATTGGGCTTGGTAGTGTATTGGGCCAAGGTTTAGTATAAATGGATTTTGGACTAAGAATGGATCCAAGGGTAAACATAAGGGCCAATTATGTAACTTCTGATTTTCAAGGGACCGAGGCTGTAATTTCTGAAAAGTAATCCAAGGGCTAATTTGGCCAGCTTTGAAAATTCCAAGGACCAAACATGACAATTCTGAATCTTCAAGGACTAAAACTGCCATTTTGAGAATTGATTGTCCAAACTCGCAAATTCCTTTCCCAGCCTCGGCTTTTGCACTCTTCTTTCTCTCGTGCTCGGATTTTCGTCTGATTTGGCTTCTTTTTGTGTGTTTTGACATATCCATACCTGCACAAGCACAAACTCAAGAAAACCACAAATATTAGCAATAAACGGCTCTTTCTTGGTTATTTTGGGTTTTATTTGATAAAGAAATGATATGTGTTTTTGCACATATCAAAATACCCCAGACGAGACCATTGTCGTGTCCTCACGCAATGCAATCAACTCACGCTTCTAAAACCAAGGATTTCAATCTCTTTCTACTAAACCTATGAAGAAGTAGCAAAGATTCCTCAAAAGAGATTAAGAAATCCTTAATTCTAAAAACGCCCCGTTTACCTTTTAATTCACAAGTAGATATTATGATTAAGCACATTCCGGTTATGAGTGACGGTTTGTTGAACTTTCATGTCGATCAATAACTCTAACATTTTTCAAACAACACGTTAGGATCACGGAGTAAGAAACACAACACAGCGTGAAGTGACCATACGGATAGAATACATCGTCCCTGATTTTTCACAAGTCCCCAAACTAAGCGTAAAATCGAAATCATTGTTAGATATGATTCTAGATGCTAACACTACCCATGGAAGTTACTTGTGTAATTACTTTTTGCTCCCATTTTCCTATTTTCCTCTAGATTTTTTTATTTTTGTGATAAATGAATTTCTTCAAATTTCTCGTTTCGATAAGAATTAATCCGATAAAGATATAAAGCTAAGTCGATAATTAGTTATCCATCTTCTCTCAAGAACCATTGTCCCAAAAATGAGGTCCACATCAAGGAGTTTTTATTCACTTATATTTTTGACTTTTTCATTTTTTTTCATTTTTTTTTTTTTTTTTTTACATCATCATATTTTTTTATTTTTTTTTACTTATACTTTTTATTAATATGAGCTATGAACCACGGAGCTTCACGGGGTAATTCCAAGACTATAGGCTTCATGAAATGAGGGTCCCGGTTGGCTAGACTAAGACCTCACTCAATCCCGGCTAAAGATCCAAGGGTCCGATCTCGACACCGCAACTCATAACTTTACTTACTTTTCACTTATTACTTGCTTATTTATTTATTACAGATCCTTGATGTGTACCCAATTTTTAAAACAAAAATTCTTTTAAGAAGATAAAGAACTAACTATCGCCAAAAACTCAACATCTCTAATTATTTGTTCACAGATATGGGGTGAAACAATTTTGTGGGAACAAAAAGCCATAAGTACCTTCGATGGGCTCTAAAGAGAACCAACTACTCCACGCTTAGCATCTAAACTCATAAGTAACTCTATCATTTCTCGATCTCCGCAAATTTAAAATCCCAAATAATGAGATCCGCGATGCTTAGCCGATAATTTTATTATCTATGGTTAAGGGAACAAGCTAGGGCTCAACACGCCCGGTCAAGTCAGAATTCTATTCCTACTCTCACCAGCGGAAAGTCAACAAGGTGTCAAAACATATATTAACTTAGCAAATGCTTCGTCAAATAATCTCAAGTCTCGCATTTTTAAAGTCACTTATTAGAAACTCGTTAATTACTTGTTTAAGCTTTGCATATTTAAAATTACTTAGGGAGACTTGCAAATTCTTGGCCATGTGAGCTAGAATCGCATTTTATAACCTCTTGTCTAAGCAATTAGCAAAGGCTTTGTCAAGAAAAACACATATTTAAAGAAACTTCTAAGAGACTAGCAAGAACTTTTCGATCATAAAACTAGCAAAAGCTTATGAAAAATTTTAAATTTTGCTCATTTTTGCACAATTTTTTTATTTTCAAAGGAAAAACGGGGTTACGAGAGTACACGACAAAAAAATAAGCAAGTGCGGTTAAATCAAATCGAAGATTACCCTACCCCAGACTAAAACGAAACATTGTCCTCAATGTTTAAAGGCAAGGGTAACACGAAAATCTAAAAGCCGTTTATTAAGTATGCTAGAAGATAAACGTTAGTCGATAAGATTAGGATATCGGATTTCCATCAACATCGATCATGAAACTCGAGTGGAGAAAAGACAAACTTCGAGCACGAGAGTCTTCATATCGGGAACATCCTAAACACAACATCACAAACAACCAAACACGAGAAATCGAAGAGGCTAACCCCTTCATGTCACTTATTAGAAAAGAGAAAGAAGATAAAGATAAGCATTGGGTGCCTCCCACGAAGCGCTACTATTTTTGATCACCGAGTCGCTAGCCTGACTCGTCCCCGAATTCATTTGTCCTTGGGGAAGAAAGTGGTAGAGATACCAGGGTCAAAAACGGTGTCCTCACTCCCGAAGGAATGAGACTGGGCGGGATGGGTGGAGAAGAAAGTGTCGGGCTGCAGCACATAAGGTATATCATGAAAGAATGATCCATCATCCGGCGGTTTAGCGGGTGGACGAAGGAATGACGGATCACAATAAGAAAACTCCAAGAAAGACGGGAGCTCATGGTAAAGGATAAGAGATGTAGGCTCAATACTGAAGGCATCCATCAGAGGATCCTTATCACGAATAACGGTTATAACATGAAACTCATCAATGAATATCCCGGGTTTAAAGATTTTGTCTTCACATGTCGGCTCAACGGGATACAGGATGGTGGACTCATTAGAAAGAGGAGAGTCAAGAAAACCATCAAGAACAACCATATCCCCCTCGAGATTATTCATAACATCCTCAATACCCGGTGGTATCAAGTCATCAATAGTGAGAGATGAATCAGCATGCTCAATGATCGGGTCATTCGTCTGAATATTAGAAATTTCGTGCAAAACCTTGTGCACATCAACATCAAAATAGAACCGCTCAAAAATCGGAGGATAAACATCAGCAATAGTGGGATTGCCACTAATCTCTTCATCAAATCGGAAAGTCTCAAGCTCGGGCGAGAAATCACTATCTTTAACGGATATAGGAGGCGAACTTGAATTATCGTTAAGGGCTTCAATCTTGGAAATGAGAAGATAAACATTTGACAATGTTTCTCGTAATGCTTCATCCTCGATCTCTATATCATTAAGCTCAATCTCTTCATCTTCTAGCATGAAATCATTTACTTCTTCTATGTGAACGGGCTCAGAAGGTAAATCGTCGACGAAATCGATGTCTCCATAAGAATCGTCATCGGAATCGGAGAACATCTCAACTTGATTGCTCGAAATATCAAGAGAAAGCTCATCACAAACAACAACCTCGGACTCTCTTGGGATTGGGATAAGGATCTCAGCATTAGACGATTCCGTTTCCGGAATAGTACTAAGATGCTCATCCCCCATTATGAAAGAGTCAACGAGTTCAACAATGTTTGAAGAAATAGATTCATCGACCTCTTCCAAAACGACGTCACTTCTCTCAACCGGCATGAGAGAAGGAGAAGGGTCGGAAATGAAAGGCTCAGAAATGGGAGTGGGATTGCCAATCAGAGGAGTATAATCGTCATCAGAATTAGAATCGTAATAATAGGTAGTTAGACGATATTGGATCACTTTCGCGGCTTCTTCAGCTAATAATTCACGATAGGTTTTCTGATTAGGATCTTTTTCTTGAGCAGGTTCATGAAGCAATTCTTTTATTTCCTTTAACTTTTGTAATATATCGAAACAACCTTGGTGAAATTCTTGATCATCTGACGGAGTTTGCGGTTGAATTTCTTGGTATTATGGAGGTGAGTTATAAGCATAGTCGTAATTATTACAAGGAACTTGCTCGTAAACAATCAGATTATGCATCTGACAATCGGAATTAACGTGTGGACCTCCACAATACTCACAACAGTATGATTGTTGTGACAAATACGGGTAAGGTTCATAACCAAAGGTTGAGTTGTTAAATTGAACTTGACATTGAAAACCTTGGTGAGGAACACCACAGTACTCACAAGAGTATGATTCCGGATCATGGTACAGAGGTTGGTTAGGGAAATCGGTTGTTTCGCTATAAGGATTATTGTGAAACTCGGTTCCTGATTTTCCATTGCTACAACCGGGACAATTCCCACCATATTCGGGTCCTCTGCACCATATACACAAGAGCTGATAAATCGAAGAATTATCCGGATAAGAGTTAGCGATTTCCACCATTTCCGTGATAGGCTCGGGAGTTACTTCGGGCTCAGAAACATATTCCATTTCCCTCACCGGAGAAGGAGTAGGAATCGAGGGTTCTCCAATTATGTCATTATAAAGAGCACTATTTTGTTCTAGCCGTGCATAAAGACGGGCGAGATCTGGATTTGGATTAATAAAATTATTGCATACATCACAAAATCCATTCCGACAATTATTTCCGCACCAATCACATATACATTTCAAACACCGAAATTGTTTTTTTTCCATATTACTTTGGCAATGAAGGCAACGACGATAAGAACATATCTCTGGTTGTGGCGGATGGTCAGAAAAACTTTTAGAGTCATCGAGAGATTGTTTGTCGGCTAAGTCGCACCAATAGCAAGATTTTTTAGAACCAGGTTGTCCACATCGATCACATACACATTCTGGATTAAGACAACAATACTGATCTTCTTCCATACGGCCTTTGAAATGAAAACTGTTAATACAAATAAGCCGTAAAAACGTTTATTTATATTTTACGATCTTCTAATGTTTTGTCGATAACAAAAGTAAAATCATATTAACGAAACAAATACGTAAATGGTTTGAACTAATAGTTTTATAACACACTTACGTTTTCACATAAAACACTATAACAAGATTAAGTGATTTTATATTTTAGATACACATGTACAACAACTAGTGTTTACATATTGGCTTAACAAGTTTAAGTAACTCTATGAGTTAGATACATATGTACAACAACTAGTGTTTACATATTGGATTAATACATACTTATATTAAGTACACTAAAATGGGTAAAAACAAGTATATACTAAAATGGGTAAAAGTAAGTATATACTAAAAAGATAAAAACTAGCAAATGGTTTTTGACCCATAACCCATGGTTTTATATATACCACTTACACAAGTTCAATGTATCCTTAAGGTACATTGTATCTAGATTGAAAACCATGGATCAACCCATAACCCATGACCCATGACCCATAACCCAAAATACCCATGGGCAAAGAGGAGCGGACCACGGATCCCTGGCTTTGTGCTAGCCGGATCCCAAGTGGAAGGGATCCGTGGGATCCGGGGATACAGTAGTGAATTTCCTCTATAAATAGAGAGCCATTTATTCCTTTCTAATTATCCCTTTACACACATTCTTTCCCCAAGTATTCTAACCCTTTAACCTCAGATCCAAGAGATCTATGTAGCTTTTCTCTTTTGTTTTTGTTTGATATTGTAGATTCCTATTAGAGGAAAGATCACCACATCTTGAAGACATGCAAGCTCAAGTCCATGAGTTGCCATGCTTCGTCATCATCAAGACAACGAAGGTTCTCTTGTTGATAGTTCTTCCTTTCTCCATAGATGTTGGGTTGAAGGCATTAGTGAAGAATGCCGAAAGTGTCAAGATGAAAGCATTAGTGAAAGATGCTGATCATCCGCGTAAAAGCATTAGTGAAGAATGCTTAAGGTGTCAAGACGAAGGCATTAGTGAAGGATGCCAAGCGTTGTGTCAAAGGCATTAGTGAAGGATGCCGAAGAATCAAATCAAGTAGCATTTGAGAAGAATGCTTAGGTCGTATAATCGATGAGGTGCATCGTTGTACATATAAGTGTTTATTTATTCACAAGGATGGTGATATCCTTGATGGTGTTGTAACAAGGAATAGATCTCCTTGATAATAGGTGTTGTGTCGTGAAGGGTAGTAGTTCCTCCATAATGGAACTAGGTGCTTAGCCTAGTACCTAATAAAGGGTAGGCGACGTTGTGATAGGATTAGTTCTCCTAAGGTGTGAAAGAACTCGGTGGTTAGCCTAGCACCGTATAAAGGGTAGGCGACGTTGTGATAGGATTAGTTCTCCTAAGGTGTGAAAGAACTCGGTGGTTAGCCTAGCACCGTATAAAGGGTAGGCAACGTTGTGTTAGGTATGGTTCGCCTTGGTGTGAAAGAACTCGGTATTTAGCTTTGTACCGGAAAAAGGTTAAGCGACGTTGTGAAGGCTTCTCCGCCATAAGGAGTTGGTGTAGTGCTTACGAACTCTCGAGTAGGTGACTCGGGGAGTGGAGTAGGGCAAGGAAGGTGTCCTTGTAGCCGAACCACTATAAATAACTTGTGTCGTGGTGATGTGCTTCTTACTCTTTATCTTTCGTTATATGTTTATACATCTATCTATCAACGTCCAACATAAACAATCAAATAGATTGACATAAGTCGATCTAAATATTTAAAAGGAAGTTTTAAATTGGTAAAACTATTCAACCCCCCCCCCTTCTAGTTTTCCACAATTGGTATCAGAGCTTCATAACCAAGTTTCTTAAAGTATATTGTACTTTAAAGACTTGATACGATCCGTGTATGTTTGAAAAATACAAAGAAGGATTTTTTTTGGATCATATTTTCTGTTAAAACATTTTGTTGGACATTGATAGATGATTCTAACAATATTCCGTTCTCAAGTAATTTTCATACTAGAATTCTCCAAAATCTTCACTCAAAGATGAAGTCAACATTCAAGGAAGGATTCTTAAAGTAATCACAACTTAAGTACATCAAGTACAAAGGATTACTTTAAAAGCTCATGAAGTATCTTTGGTTTAATACCAAATCAAGAAGCATAAAGGTATGTCCTACTTTTCATTAGATATGATACTTGAGTTCTATTTTTTTTCACAAATACTACTTTGATTATTATAACACTAAGAGCGTTAGAAGTCTCTTTCGTCACTCTTCCACCTTTCTCGTCATAGGGAATAATTTTTTTTAACGTCGTCATCACATCCTCGATATGAGATTCATCAAAAGCCGTCATTTAAAAACAATCGTCATCTAAAACCTCCAAACTATTTTTTTTAAGCTATTCCGTAAGCATACTACAAAAAGATTGTCAAACAATTTTTTTTATGTTCTTAATAGCCGGATCCCAAATACAAAGGATCCGGGGGAACCGTGGAACAGAACTCAGCCATACGCTTTCAAAAAGCACCACTGATCTTTTTCCCTCTATTCTCATAACACAAAAACGACCAAGCTTCTGCATCCATCATCATTGGCTTTCATAACCTCAAGGCATTTCTTCCTAGAACACCATTGTAAGTAATTACATTAACTTGTTCTAATTTTAATCATCTTCATTCTAGGGTTTATGGTTCCTTAAGTTTTAATCAAATTAATTTAATTAGGGTTTTTCAAATTAATCGTGAAAAGGGGCTTTTTAACTAAATCACATTGTGCTCACAACATTGTTAATACAAACCAAAAACCATAAACCCACTTCCAACTAATTTTACCTAATTGGAAAATTTGTATTTCTAGGACCAACCATGCCCAAAGCCACTCAACAAGATCATCATGACACCGTCCACTATCTTACTCACTACTATCGTAAAAGGGGTCTGACCAAAACTAACCGTAAAATTTTCAAAAACCTCACAAAACGACTTATTCACGAAGGTCGTGTAGTCAAGGAATGTTTCCTTGAAAATACCGACACTCGTCAAGTTTTCTCGACAATCAACTTTGATTGTCTTCTTGACATTGATGAACAAATTTGTCCGGTTTTCATTTTTGAGTTTTACAAAAGCTTTAGGATCATTAGAAACACCGATAATAGCATCTCAATCGCCTTTATCATCAACACACAAAACTTTACTCTTCCTCTCAACACTTTTGCTCAAATTCTTCGCATTCCTTGTGAAGGAATTTGTATGTACTCTCAAGATTGGGCAATTAACGCTCAAAACCTTGCACTTGATCCTAAGCCTCTTTACAACACTCCTCTCGACAATCCCGAAACCATTCGCGATACTATCTTTAAGATTAGGACCAACCAATCCCGTTACGATCGTAACAAAAAGCTAATTCACCGTAATCCCTTTAAAATGGAACTTTTTGAAATGCATCCCATGTTTAGAAAATGGGAAGAAATCCTTAGAGAAAACATCATTAGCCTAGTTGGAAACAAAGATCATCCAAACGCATGCCTTGTGCAAATGATCTATTGTCTTATCCACCAAAGGCCATTTAATCTTGCCTATTACATGGTAAGGAGAATGGCTGGGGTATTCAAAGCTTCCAACATGGTACTCCCATATGGTATGCTCCTAACACGACTTTGTAAGTACGTTAGTGCATTGAAACCATCCCCTATCAACGATGACCATTACCTTTCCGATCACGTCATGGTACCCCTTACCAAACAACCATCTAAACGGTTCATGATCAATGGAGAGAAACCCGAAGCCCTCTCGGACTCCTCGGCCGGAGAAGAGGAAGAAGAAGATGAGGAGGACATCGACCCCGTATCCAACATCAAATTGGACATTCTTGAATACCACGAACAACTTCCAACCATTCCAAACGAGACCGCGAAATACAAACAAATAAGAGGCATGATTCAAAACCTCGCTTACAATCTCACTAAGCCGTCAAAAAGAAAGAGGAAGAATTGACGAAAGAGACAATAGGAATGTGTTTAATTTTTATCTTATGTTTGAATGATTTCTTTTTAGCATTGTTGGCTTATGGAATTTTGGATATTGTTTCTGGTGCTATATGATGGCTTGCTTGTTTGTAAATTGCTTGTTTCATAGATTTAATAGTGTACAAAATCTGCACATCATTTTTTTGGTTCTGTGTTGATTCTGATCTACAGATGCCGGATCCCTAGAATTAGCCTAGCCGGATCCTTCCCTTGAAGGAACCGTGGGATCCGTGACATCAGATCAACAATGCAGCATTCAGCACATTAAAACTGCTTTCTAGATAACATCACATTAGCTTAGCATGTGTTTTTAGAACCCAACTAAGTCCACGTCAGGGATGAGAAAGGCTTAGACTCACTAAAAGCTTACTTACGACCTTAGTCTGATTCTATCATCGCATCTAATACTAACCATACTTCCGCTTCAACTACTCACAAAATAAGTATTATCTCTCAAAACACTTAGGAAAGCAAGCTAAACAATTTTAGGAAATTTCTTTTAGTCTTCTAAATCTCAAGGTAAGACAAAAAAAAATAGTTTTTCAATTCTTGAAATTTTTAAGAATTTTTCTTAATATCACCTCAAGCTAAAACCTGATCACTAGGATCATTTATTATGACTTGTCACCCTCATAACTTCTAGTGTCATCCTTGGACATCCATTGGTAGTTATCATGTCCCTTCCTTCTTCTATAAAAAGCAATCATGTGCACAAACACTTATTACTCATGATCATTTAAGTACCCTCTCTTCCTAAAGCACTTAGGAGAGCTGAAACACCCAAAACAAGATAGGCTTTAGCTTCTAAAAACCCCATTTCAAATCTATCATAACTGCTGAGAGCCGGATCCCTAGGAATAGCCTAGACGGATCCCTCCAAGGAGGGAACTGTGGGATCCAGGTGACAGTATATGTCTAACATTGCTAACCCAAACACTCCGTCTCATCTTAAATGAGTTCCTAGATCAGTGAAACTCTGAATTTCAACCTTGTGCATGTCAATCATCACATTTCCAAGAACATTAGTGGATTAAGTCTTAAATACTTATTGCCAAGATCCTCTCTTTGTAAACCACATTGCCTAGAAACATCTTAGTCATCTCATACAAAAACAACAATTGCAACCATTTCCCTTAGTCATTTCAATATGAGAAAGGCTCCTAATGCTTATTCATCCACCCAAGAACCACCCAAGAAACTTGCTAGAATCATACATGAAGTTTCTTCAACCGAATCATCTCCGGTTAAGTCCACCAATGCTAGGATTTCTCCCACATCAAGGAAACCAATCAAACTAATCCCCAAGAATAAGATTCCCTCTAGGATATCTTCACCAAATTCTACCATAGCAAACAAACCCCCCACAACTCAACCAACATCATTAGCACCTAGAGATACTTCACAATCATTCTCACACTCTCACAATGTAGAAGACTTACCCTCTTGGCCATCTCATCTTTCACCATTACCATCCAATTCACATGAAAAGATTGAGCCACAAAATCAAAATGTTGAATCAACACTTGATCCAAAAGCAAACTCTATCATCCCTCCCAATAGTCCATTTTGGATTATGAGAAGACATCAAAAGCAACCACTTGACCAAAAGGAAGTTGATGTCTCTTTACCTCTAACCACAAGCATTATAGAGCCACCACTAAATGAGTCTCAACCAAATCCTCCTTTATTTAAAGAACCTCAACCCACTTCACTTGAACTTTCACTTCAAGAAATTCAAAACCATAACAAGGATTGCTATCATTGTAAACACGTTGAAAGGTTGATACATGAATTATGCGAAGAGCATCGTTTCATGTTTCATCACCTCCTCGAACGTTTCAAAGAGGTTAACAAGCCTAAACCACAATAACCATAATAGTCATAAGCTCAAACCTAGAACGTTTAGGACATCTTTTAATAATTAAGCTTTTTAGTCGAGTCTTAAGTTTGGATTGACTTATTAGCATTAATAGCATCTATTTGGCTAGATCATTCTCTTAGTCTTTAGAGATTTGGTTGTATATCTCTTTGTTTTATTGAATGAATACTTTTATGCCATGACTATTATGTGTGTTGTGCTTGTTATATTGTACTTTTATCTCATTCCCTCAAGATGCACTCCTTGACATTTCTTCACTGCTGAAGAAACTGGAACAGATAGCCGGATCCCTTCCTGTAAACTAGACGGATCCCTCCTTGAAGGGAACCATGGGATCCGTGGTACAGAACTTGAGTCTCTTTTGCAGGAAATTATGCACTATACTCTTGTTTTTCTAACCTTTACTTTGTAGATTTTCAAAATAACACATGAAGTTTTTGACACCACAAAAAGCTAGGGGGAGCTTAGTGTCAAACAATATTGCAAAATCATTTGAAATTTAATCCTTTTTTGGATTACACTTCATGATACCCCATTGCAACTTTGCAATATTCGAGGGGGAGCACCTTTTCGTCACTTAGACGAACCATTTGCAAAATTAATTGCAAACACAAGTAGCTTACTATACATTATGTCCTTGACGCCCTTTCTCAAAGGGATGGACTCGTCAAGGGGGAGTTAAGACGAGTACCATTCCCGTCACTTGCTCTCATTACATCTTTTAAGATTTTTTACAAAAAAAAATTGTGTTAGTTTCTTCAAACACTTTTTGTTTTGACAAAAAGGGGGAGAAGAAAGTAAAAACTACAAATTCAAACGTTTACGAATTTTAGCTTTTCCTTAAAATAATTTTATGTTTTGTCATCAACAAAAAGGGGGAGATTGTTAATACAAATAAGCCGTAAAAACGTTTATTTATATATTACGATCTTCTAATGTTTTGTCGATAACAAAAGTAAAATCATATTAACGAAACAAATACGTAAATGGTTTGAACTAATAGTTTTATAACACACTTACGTTTTCACATAAAACACTATAACAAGATTAAGTGATTTTATATTTTAGATACACATGTACAACAACTAGTGTTTACATATTGGCTTAACAAGTTTAAGTAACTCTATGAGTTAGATACATATGTACAACAACTAGTGTTTACATATTGGGTTAATACATACTTATATTAAGTACACTAAAATGGGTAAAAACAAGTATATGCTAAAATGGGTAAAAGTAAGTATATACTAAAAAGATAAAAACTAGCAAATGGTTTTTGACCCATAACCCATGGTTTTATATATATCACTTACACAAGTTCAATGTATCCTTAAGGTACATTGTATCTTGATTGAAAACCATGGATCAACCCATAACCCATGACCCATGACCCATAACCCAAAATACCCATGGGCAAAGAGGAGCGGACCACGGATCCCTGGCTTTGTGCTAGCCGAATCCCAAGTGGAAGGGATCCGTGGGATCCGGGGATACAGTAGTGAATTTCCTCTATAAATAGAGAGCCATTTCTTCCTTTCTAATCATCCCTTTACACACATACTTTCCCCAAGTATTCTAACCCTCTAAGCTCATATCCAAGAGATCTATGTAGCTTTTCTCTTTTGTTTTTATGTGATCTTGTAGATTCCTATTAGAGGAAAGATCACCACATCTTGAAGACGTGCAAGCTCAAGTCCATGAGTTGCCATGCTTCATCATCATCAAGACAACGAAGGTTCTCTTGTTGATAGTTCTTCCTTTCTCCATAGATGTTGGGTTAAAGCATTAGTGAAGAATGCCGAAAGTGTCAAGATGAAAGCATTAGTGAAAGATGCTGATCATCCGCGTAAAAGCATTAGTGAAGAATGCTTAAGGTGTCAAGACGAAGGCATTAGTGAAGGATGCCAAGCGTTGTGTCAAAGGCATTAGTGAAGGATGCCAAAGAATCAAATCAAGTAGCATTTAAGAAGAATGCTTAGGTCGTATAATCGATGAGGCGCATCGTTGTACATATAAGTGTTTATTTATTCACAAGGATGGTGATATCCTTGATGGTGTTGTAACAAGGAGTAGATCTCCTTGATAATAGGTGTTGTGTCATGAAGGGTAGTAGTTACTCCATAATGGAACTAGGTGCTTAGCCTAGTACCTAATAAAGGGTAGGCGACGTTGTGATAGGATTAGTTCTCCTAAGGTGTGAAAGAACTCAGTGGTTAGCCTAGCACCGTATAAAGGGTAGGCGACGTTGTGATAGGATTAGTTCTCCTAAGGTGTGAAAGAACTCGGTGGTTAGCCTAGCACCGTATAAAGGGTAGGCGACGTTGTGTTAGGTGTGGTTCGCCTTGGTGTGAAAGAACTCGGTATTTAGCTTTGTACCGGAAAAAGGTTAAGCGACGTTGTGAAGGCTTCTCCGCCATAAGGAGTTGGTGTAGTGCTTACGAACTCTCGAGTAGGTGACTCGGGGAGTGGAGTAGGGCAAGGAAGGTGTCCTTGTAGCCGAATTGTGGAAAACTAGAAGGGGGGGTTGAATAGTTTTACCAATTTAAAACTTCCTTTTAAATATTTAGATCGACTTATGTCAATCTATTTGATTGTTTATGTTGGACGTTGATAGATAGATGTATAAACATATAACGAAAGATAAAGAGTAAGAAGCACATCACCACGACATAAGTTATTTATAGTGGTTCGGCTACAAGGACACCTTCCTTGCCCTACTCCACTCCCCGAGTCACCTACTCGAGAGTTCGTAAGCACTACACCAACTCCTTATGGCGGAGAAGCCTTCACAACGTCGCTTAACCTTTTTCCGGTACAAATCTAAATACCGAGTTCTTTCATACCAAGGCGAACCACACCTAACACAACGTCGCCTACCCTTTATACGGTGCTAGGCTAACCACCGAGTTCTTTCACACCTTAGGAGAACTAATCCTATCACAACGTCGCCTACCCTTTATACGGTGCTAGGCTAACCACCGAGTTCTTTCACATCTTAGGAGAACTAATCCTATCACAACGTCGCCTACCCTTTATTAGGTACTAGGCTAAGCACCTAGTTCCATTATGGAGGAACTACTACCCTTCACAACACAACACCTATTATCAAGGAGATCTACTCCTTGTTACAACACCATCAAGGATATCACCATCCTTGTGAATAAATAAACACTTATATGTACAATGATGCACCTCATCGATTATACGACCTAAGCATTCTTCTCAAATGCTACTTGATTTGATTCTTTGGCATCCTTCACTAATGCCTTTGACACAACGCTTGGCATCCTTCACTAATGCCTTCGTCTTGACACCTTAAGCATTCTTCACTAATGCTTTTACGCGGATGATCAGCATCTTTCACTAATGCTTTCATCTTGACACTTTTGGCATTCTTCACTAATGCTTCAACCCAACATCTATGGAGAAAGGAAGAACTATCAACAAGAGAACCTTCGTTGTCTTGATGATGACGAAGCATGGCAACTCATGGACTTGAGCTTCCACGTCTTCAAGATGTGGTGATCTTTCCTCTAATAGGAATCTACAAGATCACATAAAAACAAAAGAGAAAAGCTACATAGATCTCTTGGATCTGAGGTTAGAGGGTTAGAATACTTGGGGAAAGTATGTGTTGGGAATTACAAGTTTGAGTTGATAAAGACAAAAAGAATGAAACAAGGGGGACTTAATATGACAAAAAGGAAACCTACTAAAAGATGGAAGGACTTGCTTGCAAAAGAAGTTTTATTTATTAGTCCTTATCCTCTAGTATATAAAGAGGACATAGGTGTAGGTTTTTAATTAAGTCTTCCATAATGTAGTCGACTAAAAGGTGTGTGTTTAGCCTAGACGTTAGGGAAGAACGTCTAGGGTATTAGATTTAGATTAGTGTGTCCTAGGCGTATGTTCATGTAAACGCCTAGGTTATTAGTTTAGTTAGTAGACGTGTTCCTATAAACGTCTAAGATTATTAGAGTATTAGTGAATGAAAAACCTTGTTCAATAACAAAGTATTGTTTTGATTATTCCGCTGCGTACCATGTTATTAATCTTTGTTATTGATCCCTAGCTGAGCTTATAAACGATCTTATCAATTGGTATCAGAGCGGGGAGCTCTTGATATAGGGAATCACAAGGTTTTATGTCAGTAAATTAGATCAGTAACAGTTGTCGACGATAGCAGTTTTGAGCAGTTATGATTCGTATTTTTTTGTCGCTTGGCTATATTCTTTATTTTAATTACACATGGACGGCATATTCGAAGTATATTAATAAGAGTTTCATTGATGGTCTCTACTCTCACGTGGGACTCTATATATTTTAATTGGTTTGTATTTTAAGATTGGATTTGGTGTGGTATAGTATATGGAGGTTATAGTGGACGCGATCTTTGATTGGTTCAAGTCAGCAAGTTGGTCAAAAGTTGCGGCTACATATTTGTGTTTCAATGCAATACAAGATTGGAAGAAAAGATGGGACCTACGAGTTCATATTGGTTGTTACTACACGCATCATATTAATTGGTTTTCGAATTTGTATGTGGAGCGTACATGTTAAGTCTGTTCATGTGGGTCAATTCTTAAATTTATTTGTCTAATTGATATGCACGTGGGATTGGTATACCGGTCAAACTCATATATTTGTTTATATTGGTCTCATGGTTCATTCATCACATGGAGTTAGTTGGTTCTTGGATTAGGTGATCACATAGGTACGGTTTGTTATCACAAGGTGTTGGGACCCATGACTAGGAATTGATTGGTCAAAGAGGTTTTTCATGGTTCTTAATGGTTGATGATATTTATTGTTCGTGATTCCAGAGACATGAGATTGGACAGTGGACTGAAATTGCTCAAAGTACTGTTGGAGCTTTTCAAAGTACTGCTCAGACGAGATCAAAGTACTGCTGCTGCTCAGAGGTTTTTGAAAGTACTGCTTCGACGAAGATGAAAGTACTGGTAATTTGTTAAAGTACTGTTGCTGCTGCATGATTTTTTAAGTACTACTCATTGATTTTTAAAAGGTACTGGTGATCAGACGAGATGGAATTTTTGATACTGCTGCAAAGTACTGCTTCACTGATTTAAAGAACTGCTCGAGAATTTTTGTTAAAGTACTGCTTGCGCTTCAATGAAAGTACTGATAATTCAAAGTACTGCTGATCGTGAAAGTACTGCAGTTTATATGAAAGTACTGCAGATCTTGATGAAAGTACTGCACCTTCCCAACGTACTGCTCATGGTTTATTACGAGAAGATTTTGATTTAAGGGGAAGTCGAGCATTTATTGTTCACACACACAGGAAGAAATTTATGTTCTTAAAAGGATTTTAAAAAGGCTAGTTATAGAGATTTATTGAAAAATTGATTACGAAGAGGATTATTTATCACTTATTTGAAGGTGAAGTGGAATTGCCATGTTTGTGTTCTTATCATCTAGCTTGATGAATCTAGCAATGTGTGATTTTTCTTATAATGCTCTATGCACACATTGTCTATCACTTGAAGGAGTTACATTGTAGTGCTCAGTGTCTCATATAGTTGAGGATTCTTGTCAAGGGATTGCGGTCTACTTATATTTGCTTCGTATAAGTATGGAGTTCCGTGGATAGTAAACGATTTAAGACGCAAGTTTGGGAAATTTTACTTCTTCATCAAGTTCGTTATATTTGGTGTTCTTCACAAAGTAATCATTACATAAAGCCTACAGATTTTGAAGAATCAAGAAGATGGTTAACATATTGTTTTTAGGAGAAGCTTATTGTTAAAAGTTTAACCATCTACATGCATCACTCAAGGGGAAGTTTTTGATTTTTACTATTGTTGATCATTATTACTACTGCTAGTTGAAGTTTTCTACTGTTTTGTATCCATTTTTCCTATGGTGCGTAATGGTGGGTGATTTGAAGCATTGGATGGCTTAGATTGGAAGTATGATATTGGTTCGTGGTGGTCAAGATCATTATTTGCATACGTTCCCTATTTAGATAATAACAAAAAGGGGAAGAGATGTTTGAGTGACGTGGCATGGATTAAGGGGAAGACAAAGGAAGACATACTTGTTTCATTTATGGCGCGATTTATTTATCTCAACTTCTGCTACTTCGTCTACGGAAGTTCGTTCAAGAATGGTTTTGTCATTATCAACTAGGGGAAGATTGTTGGGAATTACAAGTTTGAGTTGATAAAGACAAAAAGAATGAAACAAGAGGGACTTAATATGACAAGAAGGAAACCTACTAAAAGATGGAAGGACTTGCTTGCAAAAGAAGTTTTATTTATTAGTCCTTATCCTCTAGTATATAAAGAGGACATAGGTGCAGGTTTTTAATTAAGTCTTCCATAATGTAGTCGACTAAAAGGTGTGTGTTTAGCCTAGACGTTAGGGAAGAACGTCTAGGGTATTAGATTTAGATTAGTGTGTCCTAGGCGTATGTTCATGTAAACGCCTAGGTTATTAGTTTAGTTAGTAGACGTGTTCCTATAAACGTCTAAGATTATTAGAGTATTAGTGAATGAAAAACCTTGTTCAATAACAAAGTATTGTTTTGATTATTCCGCTGCGTACCATGTTATTAATCTTTGTTATTGATCCCTAGCTGAGCTTATAAACGATCTTATCAGTATGTGTGTAAAGGGATGATTAGAAAGGAAGAAATGGCTCTCTATTTATAGAGGAAATTCACTACTGTATCCCCGGATCCCACGGATCCCTTCCACTTGGGATCCGGCTAGCACAAGGCCAGGGATCCGTGGTCCGCTCCTCTTTGCCCATGGGTATTTTGGGTTATGGGTCATGGGTCATGGGTTATGGGTTGATCCATGGTTTTCAATCTAGATACAATGTACCTTAAGGATACATTGAACTTGTGTAAGTGGTATATATAAAACCATGGGTTATGGGTCAAAAACCATTTGCTAGTTTTTATCTTTTTAGTATATACTTACTTTTACCCATTTTAGTATATACTTGTTTTTACCCATTTTAGTGTACTTAATATAAGTATGTATTAACCCAATATGTAAACACTAGTTGTTGTACATATGTATCTAACTCATAGAGTTACTTAAACTTGTTAAGCCAATATGTAAACACTAGTTGTTGTACATGTGTATCTAAAATATAAAATCACTTAATCTTGTTATAGTGTTTTATGTGAAAACGTAAGTGTGTTATAAAACTTATTAGTTCAAACCATTTACGTATTTGTTTCGTTAATATGATTTTACTTTTGTTATTGACAAAACATTAGAAGATCGTAAAATATAAATAAACGTTTTTACGGCTTATTTGTATTAACAATCTCCCCCTTTTTGTTGATGACAAAACATAAAATTATTTTAAGGAAAATCTAAAATTTGTAAACGTTTGAATTTGTAGTTTTTACTTTCTTCTCCCCCTTTTTGTCGAAACAAAAAGTGTTTGAAGAAACTAACACAATTTTTTTTAAAAAAATCTTAAAAGATGTAATGAGAGCAAGTGACGGGAATGGTATTCGTCTTAACTCCCCCTTGACGAGTCCATCCCTTTGAGAAAGGGCGTCAAGGACATAATGTAAAATAAGCTACTTGTGTTTGCAATTAATTTTGCAAATGGTTCGTCTAAGTGACGAAAAGGTGCTCCCCCTCGAATATTGCAAAGATGCAATGGGGTATCATGAAGTGTAATCCAAAAAAGGATTAAATTTCAAATGATTTTGCAATATAGTTTGACACTAAGCTCCCCTAGTTTTTTGTGGTGTCAAAAACTTCATGTGTTATTTTGAAAATCTACAAAGTAAAGGTTAGAAAAACAAGAGTATAGTGCATAATTTCCTGCAAAAGAGACTCAAGTTAGTAGAAATTTGTGCTTCTGTACCACGGATCCCACGGTTCCCTTCAAGGAGGGATCCGTCTAGTTAACAGGAACGGATCCGGCTATATGTTCCAGTTTCTTCAGCAGTGAAGAAATGTCAAGGAGTGCATCTTGAGGGAATGAGATAAAAGTACAATATAACAAGCACAACACACATAATAGTCATGGTATAAAATTATTCATTCAATAAAACAAAGAGATACACAATCAAATCTCTAAAAACTAAGAGAATGAATAAGCCAAATAGATGCTATTAAGGTTAATGAGTTACTCTAAACTTAAGATTTGACTAAAAGCTTATTGAAGATCAAGGATGAGAAAGGTTTCCTAAGCATTCTCAGTTTGAGCTTGAAGCTCATGTATTAGTACATCTAATTCATGTTTCATTCTCTCAACATGTTTGCAATGGTCGCACTCATAGTCATGGCCTTAAAGTGGAGGTTCAAGTGGAGTGGGTTGAGGATCTTCAAATGACTTTATGGTGGCTTTAGGTACTAGTGAGGTAGGTTGAGTTGTGGAAGGTTTAGTAGATTTAAGTGATGAAGTCCTAGTGGAAGCACTCTTCTTGTGAATAGGTTTGATTGGTTTTCTTAGTGTGGGAGAGATCCTAGTTTTGGTGGATTTAACCGAAGGTGATTTGGTTGAGGAAACTTCATGCATGATTCTAGCAAGTTTCTTGGGTGGTTCTTGAGTGGATGAGTTAGCACTAGGAGCTTTAGTCATAGTGATGATGCTAGTAAGAATTCTTTTAGTTGTTGATTATGAGATGTGATTTGAGAGTGGTATCTTAACTCTAAGGTTGTTTGGTTTATAAAGGATGATATGAATTAGAAAATTAAATTCTTGGCCATTTGAAAGGTTAGGTATGCTTTTGAGGTTTTGATAAGTTCAATGAAGATAATCAATGAATGCTAAAGGTGGTTGGAGACCTAAAAGGTGATTTGAATTCAAACATGGAGCTGGTTTATGCTCTCTGCAGCTACGGATCCCGCGGATCCCTCTCAGCAGGGATCCGTCTGGTTAAAGACCAGGGATCCGGATATTCAGACAGAGTTTAGGTGAGATCATTATTGTTAATGGGTTTCGAGGTTTTGACTCAATTTTGAAGTCTCTAGCTGTTGGAAATCTCAACCATAAGCAATGATGTTTAGTGTTTGATGACTAAAATGTTTCTAGGCAATGTGGTTAATAAGGAGAAGATCTCGGCAATTAGTATTTAAGACTTAATCCACTAATGTTCTTGGAAATGTGATGATTGACATGCACAAGGTTGAAATTCAGAGTTTCACTGATCTAGGAACTCATTTAAGATGAGATGGAGTGTTTGGGTTAGCAATGTTAGACATATACTGTCACTCGGATCCCACGGTTCCCTCCTTGGAGGGATCCGTCTAGGCTATTCCTAGGGATCCGGCTCTCAGCAGTTATGACATATTTGAAATAGGGTTTTTAGAAGCTAAAGCCTATCTTGTTTTGGGTGTTTGAGCTCTCCGAAGTGCTTTAGGAAGAGAGGGTACTTAAATGATCATGAGTAATAAGTGTTTGTGCACATGATTGCTTTTTATGGAAGAAGGAAGGGACATGATAACTACCAATGGATGTCCAAGGATGACACTAGGAGTTATGAGGGTGACAAGTCATAATAAATGATCCTAGTGATCAGGTTTTAGCTTGAGCTGATATTAAGAAAAATTCTTAAAAATTTCAAGAATTGAAAAACTAATTTTTTTTGTCTTACCTTGAGATTTAGAAGACTAAAAACAATTTCCTAAAATTGTTTAGCTTGCTTTCCTAAGTGTTTTGAGAGATGATACTTATTTTGTGAGTAGTTGAAGCGGAAGTATGGTTAGTATTAGATGTGATGATAGAATCAGACTATGGTCGTAAGTAAGCCTTTAGTGAGTCTAAGCCTTTCTCATCCCTGACGTGGACTTAGTTGGGTTCTAAAAACACATGCTAAGCTAATGTGATGTTATCTAGAAAGCAGTTTTAATGTGCTGAATGCTGCATTGTTGATCTGATGTCACGGATCCCACGGTTCCTTCAAGGGAAGGATCTGGCTAGGCTAATCCTAGGGATCCGGCATCTGTAGATCAGAATCAACACAGAACCAAAAAAAATGATGTGCAGATTTTGTACACTATTAAATCTATGAAACAAGCAATTTAGAAACAAGCAAGCCATCGTGTAGCACCAGAAACAATATCCAAAATTCCATAAGCCAACAATGCTATAAAAGAAATCATTCAAACATAAGATAAAAATTAAACACATTCCTATTGTCTCTTTCGTCAATTCTTCCTCTTTCTTTTTGACGGCTTAGTGAGATTGTAAGCGAGGTTTTGAATCATGCCTCTTATTTGTTTGTATTCCTCGGTCTCGTTTGGAATGGTTGGAAGTTGTTCGTGGTATTCAAGAATGTCCAATTTGATGTTGGATACGGGGTCGATGTCCTCCTCATCTTCTTCTTCCTCTTTTCCGGCCGAGGAGTCCGAGAGGGCTTCGGGTTTTTCTCCATTGACCATGAACCATTTAGATGGTTGTTTGGTAAGGGGTACCATGACGTGATCGGAAAGGTAATGGTCATCGTTGATAGGGGATGGTTGCAATGCACTAACGTACTTACAAAGTCGTGTTAGGAGCATACCATATGGGAGTACCATGTTGGAAGCTTTGAATACCCCAGCCATTCTCCTTACCATGTAATAGACAAGATTAAATGGCCTTTGGTGGATAAGACAATAGATCATTTGCACAAGGCATGCATTTGGATGATCTTTGTTTCCAACTAGGCTAATGATGTTTTCTCTAAGGATTTCTTCCCATTTTCTAAACAAGGGATGCATTTCAAAAAGTTCCATTTTAAAGGGATTACGGTGAATTAGCTTTTTGTTATGATCGTAACGGGATTGGTCGGTCCTAATCTTAAAGATAGTATCGCGAATGGTTTCGGGATTGTCGAGAGGAGTGTTGTAAAGAGGCTTAGGATCAAGTGCAAGGTTTTGAGCGTTAATTGCCCAATCTTGAGAGTACATACAAATTCCTTCACAAGGAATGCGAAGAATTTGACCAAAAGTGTTGAGAGGAAGAGTAAAGTTTTGTGTGTTGATGATAAAGGCGATTGAGATGCTATTATCGGTGTTTCTAATGATCCTAAAGCTTTTGTAAAACTCAAAAATGAAAACCGGACAAATTTGTTCATCAATGTCAAGAAGACAATCAAAGTTGATTGTCGAGAAAACTTGACGAGTGTCGGTATTTTCAAGGAAACATTCCTTGACTACACGACCTTCGTGAATAAGTCGTTTTGTGAGGTTTTTGAAAATTTTACGGTTAGTTTTGGTCAGACTCCTTTTACGATAATAGTGAGTAAGATAGTGGACGGTGTCATGATGATCTTGTTGAGTGGCTTTGGGCATGGTTGGTCCTAGAAATACAAATTTTCCAATTAGGTAAAATTAGTTGGAAGTGGGTTTATGGTTTTTCGTTTGTATTAACAGTGTAGTGAGCACAGTGTGATTTAGTTAAAAAGCCCCTTTTCACGATTAATTTGAAAAACCCTAATTAAATTAATTTGATTAAAACTTAAGGAACCATAAACCCTAGAATGAAGATGATGAAAATTAGAACAAGTTAATGTAATTACTTACAATGGTGTTCTAGGAAGAAATGCTTTGAGGTTATGAAAGCCAATGAGGATGGATGCAGAAGCTTGGTCGTTTTTGTGTTATGAGAGTAGAGGGAAAAAGATCAGTGGTGATTTTTGAAAGCGTATGGTTGAGTTCTGTTCCACGGTTCCCCCGGATCCTTTGTATTTGGGATCCGGCTAGTACAACTAGAGGGATCCGGCTATTAAGAACATAAAATAAATTGTTTGACAATCTTTTTGTAGTATGATTACGGAATAGCTTAAAAAAATAGTTTGGAGGTTTTAGATGACGATTGTTTTTGAATGACGGCTTTTGATGAATCTCATATCGAGGATGTGATGACGGCGTTAAAAAAAATTATTCCCTATGACGATAAAGGTGGAAGAGTGACGAAAGAGACTTCTAACGCTCTTAGTGTTATAATAATCAAAGTAGTATTTGTGAAAAAAAATAGAACTCAAGTATCCTATCTAATGAAAAGTAGAACATACCTTTATGCTTCTTGATTTGGTATAAAACCAAAGATACTTCATGAGCTTTTAAAGTAATCCTTCGTACTTGATGTACTTAAGTTGTGATTACTTTAAGAATCCTTCCTTGAATGTTGACTTCATCTTTGAGTGAAGATTTTGGAGAATTCTAGTATGAAAATTACTCGAGAACGGAATATTGTTAGAATCATCTATCAATGTCCAACAAAATGTTTTAACAGAAAATATGATCCAAAAAAAAATCCTTCTTTGTAGTTTTCAAACATACACGGATCGTATCAAATCTTTAAAGTACAATATACTTTAAGAAACTTGGTTACGAAGCTCTGGTACCAATTGTGGAAAACTAGAAGGGGGGGTTGAATAGTTTTACCAATTTAAAACTTCCTTTTAAATATTTAGATCGACTTATGTCAATCTATTTGATTGTTTATGTTGGACGTTGATAGATAGATGTATAAACATATAACGAAAGATAAAGACTAAGAAGCACATCACCACGACACAAGTTATTTATAGTGGTTCGGCTACAAGGACACCTTCCTTGCCCTACTCCACTCCCCGAGTCACCTACTCGAGAGTTCGTAAGCACTACACCAACTCCTTATGGCGGAGAAGCCTTCACAACGTCGCTTAACCTTTTTCCGGTACAAAGCTAAATACCGAGTTCTTTCACACCAAGGCGAACCACACCTAACACAACGTTGCCTACCCTTTATACGGTGCTAGGCTAACCACCGAGTTCTTTCACACCTTAGGAGAACTAATCCTATCACAACGTCGCCTACCCTTTATTAGGTAGTAGGCTAAGCACCTAGTTCCATTATGGAGGAACTACTACCCTTCACGACACAACACCTATTATCAAGGAGATCTACTCCTTGTTACAACACCATCAAGGATATCACCATCCTTGTGAATAAATAAACACTTATATGTACAACAATGCACCTCATCGATTATACGACCTAAGCATTCTTCTCAAATGCTACTTGATTTGATTCTTCGGCATCCTTCACTAATGCCTTTGACACAACGCTTGGCATCCTTCACTAATGCCTTCGTCTTGACACCTTAAGCATTCTTCACTAATGCTTTTACGCGGATGATCAGCATCTTTCACTAATGCTTTCATCTTGACACTTTCGGCATTCTTCATTAATGCCTTCAACCCAACATCTATGTAGAAAGGAAGAACTATCAACAAGAGAACCTTCGTTGTCTTGATGATGACGAAGCATGGCAACTCATGGACTTGAGCTTGCACGTCTTCAAGATGTGGTGATCTTTCCTCTAATAGGAATCTACAAGATCACACAAAAACAAAAGAGAAAAGCTACATAGATCTCTTAGATCTGAGGTTAGAGGGTTAGAATACTTGGGGAAAGTATGTGTGTAAAGGGATGATTAGAAAGGAAGAAATGGCTCTCTATTTATAGAGGAAATTCACTACTGTATCCCCGGATCCCACGGATCCCTTCCACTTGGGATCCGGCTAGCACAAAGCCAGGGATCCGTGGTCCGCTCCTCTTTGCCCATGGGTATTTTGGGTTATGGGTCATGGGTCATGGGTTATGGGTTGATCCATGGTTTTCAATCTAGATACAATGTACCTTAAGGATACATTGAACTTGTGTAAGTGGTATATATAAAACCATGGGTTATGGGTCAAAAACCATTTGCTAGTTTTTATCTTTTTAGTATATACTTACTTTTACCCATTTTAGTATATACTTGTTTTTACCCATTTTAGTGTACTTAATATAAGTATGTATTAACCCAGTATGTAAACACTAGTTGTTGTACATATGTATCTAACTCATAGAGTTACTTAAACTTGTTAAGCCAATATGTAAACACTAGTTGTTGTACATGTGTATCTAAAATATAAAACCACTTAATCTTGTTATAGTGTTTTATGTGAAAACGTAAGTGTGTTATAAAACTTATTAGTTCAAACCATTTACGTATTTGTTTCGTTAATATGATTTTACTTTTGTTATTGACAAAACATTAGAAGATCGTAAAATATAAATAAACGTTTTTACGGCTTATTTGTATTAACACGAACCACTATAAATAACTTGTGTCGTGGTGATGTGCTTCTTACTCTTTATCTTTCGTTATATGTTTATACATCTATCTATCAACGTCCAACATAAACAATCAAATAGATTGACATAAGTCGATCTAAATATTTAAAAGGAAGTTTTAAATTGGTAAAACTATTCAACCCCCCCTTCTAGTTTTCCACAAAAACAATGACGATAATTGATCGTATCCATGAGAATTAAACATATAGAGGGTAAAAGAAAAGAATTATCGGGTTAAGAGGATTAAAGAAGAATATTTTTGGGTTTTTAAAACAATTTTGAAAAGGAAAATCTTTTTGGGTTTTTATATTTAAGAACACACAATATTTTTGTAACCGTCACGTCAACCGGTGCTCGGTAGCTCTTAAAAGTATGCGCAGCGGAGCGGGAACGAAGAGTGGATCATTCTTCAGTCTGCAATTTAATGTCAAGACTTTCCTTATACCTCGTGTATAGGTTGTACTTCTGAGGTGAGCCGACGTAACAATTGACGTTCGGGTTTGTTTTGTTGGTTTTTTAATTTTTATGGTTTTGTAAACACTCTAGGAAGAATGTTTTGGTGTTTTTTTTATGTTTTTGGGTTTTTGAAAAAATATATATATACAAAAATGACGGTAACTTCACTCGGGGAAGGATCTTCAAATGCACGCGATTCGAGACGGAATACGAAAACTCGCTACAAGCCCTCCCCGGCAGCGGCGCCAAAAATAGATTCGCTCGGGAAACCAATAATAAGAAGTTTGTAGTATTTGGGTAACTCAAACGTGTTAGGTTTGAGCACCGAGATCGTTCCGAACGAGGGTTGAATGGAATTTCCAACTCACGTCGCGATTATCGGGATTTGAATGTGTTAAAAAGGATAATTTGATGTTTTCTAAACTACGGGGCAAGGGAAGCATAAAAGAGAAATCTAAATCTATGGGGAAACAATTAACAATACAAATTTACGCTAAAAAGCAAAATACGACTTTAAATGAAACGCGACTTAAACGCAAATAATACCAAAATAAGTCCTAAAAATGATCTAAAATTACTTTTATACTAAAAACTATATTTGAAAATTATCTAAGAATTAAAACCAATTTTTATGATTTTTCTTGAATTTATTTGAATTAAAAACTATTTTTTAATTTTTAAAACTAATTTAAAATACTAAAAATTATGAAAATTAAAGGGAAAATTATGAAACTATTTTTATAAAATCTAAAATAACCTAAGAGAATTATCAAAACTAATTTTGTATTTTTCTGATTATTTTTCTATTTTCTACGAATTTAAAACTATTTAAATCTAATTAAATGGCTAAAAATTATAAAATAAGCTAGGAAAAATCTAGAAAAATTATTTTTTTGATTTTTGTATTTATCTTAATCTATGAAAATTGAAAACTTATTTTTTTGAAGATTTTCAGATTTAATTGTATTAAAAGCTATTTAAAAAGTCCAAAAAACTGTTTTAAAATAGGAAAAAATAGTAAACAGTAGCTAAAAATTATGAAAAATTCAGGAAAATTCTAAAATATTATTCTAAGTCTATGAAAAATAAGAAAAGTGATGCAGGTGCAAAGAAAATGAAGCTGTAGTGGAAAGTGCTAGTAAATAAGCACTTAATTATAAGCAAATGAGCATGAACAAGCACCAAATGAAAGCAGAAGCTAAAGTGTGCTAAAACTACTTGAAATCAACCTTTAGCAACTACTCTATACCTATAATGAGCTAGCTATACTAATTTGATGTGAATTGAGCTTAAGTGCCAAACAGGCCTGAGACACTACTTTGCAGCTTATACACAAGCTGATCTAATAATCCAAATGAAAAAACAGACCTAGGATCCTAATGACCACCAACCAGGGAGCTAATTTACCAATTTATAGCCTAGGACAAGTTCAAATGAAACCACAATAGGCTCTGCAACAAGCCTGTGCACATTCAGTGAAAACTGAAAGTGTGCACAGGGCAATAAGGGTCCTATTCAAACATTGATTTGAGCCTTATAAAAATTCCATAAAAATTTAACAATAATACACTTGAATAGATGACCAACTAAATTTTTTCAAGTCCAAATTTTCATTAACATTGGACCAGAAATGATTGAGTTATACATTCAGAAAGAACTGCTCTCAGAACATGGATACACATTTTTGACTTTTTGACAGATTTGGAAATTTTGACTAAATTGAGATTTGATTCGAATTATAGAACTGATTAAGATGTTTTATGATAAAATAGAACTGATGCAAACTAACTTACTAATTTCTAAACCTATAAGCAAGATCTACCAAACTGATTCACACTGAATTGCAATTAAGAGCAGTTATAGAGTGAATTTGACTTTGAGTGATCTAAAATGCAAAGCAAAGACTGATCTAAGTGCACTTTACCTAGTTAAGACTAAATCAAATGATATTAACCCTATAACTAACCTCAAGCACAGATTATAAAGCAAATCTAAACAACCTTTATTCCACTGATGTGCACTATTAACTGCTCAAATCAACAATCCAAACTACTGTCAACCTAAATTTAGATTCTATGATCCAAAGTATACCTAATTGATGCAAGGAATACTACTATAACTATCAATTCTACGCTTACCTATTTATGCTAATATGACAGATGCAAAGTTTATGATAACAGCAACTCAAATAAACCCAAACTAATATGCAGTGATCAAACTTAACTAAAATCTATATAAACAGCAATATTAAACTAAAATTTAACACAAATAATCAATCTAAAGCATTACTCTACTGAATCAAATGAAAGGAAGAACCATGGACTTACAGGGGTCCTGTCACAATGACATGCTTAACTGAAATCAATGGAACAGTATCCTGAATTATTATTAACCCAAATCCAATCATAATCCACCCAATTTATCCATTAGATCAGCAATCCAGAGCCTTGTTACCAATAAACTGCAACATTATCTTAATTTTGACCGAAGAGAAAGTTGAGTAAAACTGAGCAGGATCTGAGTATACTTAGATAAACTCCAAATAAGCTAAAATTAAACTGATAAGAGCTTGTGAATCATTCATTAACAGCTGAATTTAAGATTAAAACCATAGATTAAAAATTACTTCATTAATAAAAATTTGAGTACAAAGAGATTCAAATACAGAATTTAAGTGCAAATATTAAAACAATTTAAAAACTAAAACTAAGCTACTCAGAAACTACTTCCTAAACTACTCCTCTTCTACTCCTAAAAACTACTTGACATTACAAAGAAGAAATGAAAGGGTATTTATAGCCTAGCATGAGCTTTGAGAAGAGTCTAGAAGCTGAAACTTGTGCTTTCTCTTGATCATTCGCAACCCTTGGATCAATCATCCACGTCCATCAGTCATTTAGCACCCTTAGATTAAATCTGCCACGCATCTTGGACCAATCAGAAGCAAGGAATGATTAAGATGACACACGGATTGCCAAGCCGGCATCCGTGTGTCAGTATGTGTCAGACAAAAGTACTAATTTACCCTTAATTATAGTGATAATGGTCAATTGATGTGCTGGGTATATTAGGGTTCTTGGCTGGTTTGGGATTGGGGGCAAATTTGGCGCCTGTGGGTTTTTTTATATTTATTTGGTTGTGTTGACCCATTGACCGGGTATAAGGCTAAAACGGGTTGGGAAAACCGGGTGTGGGAATGGGTAAACCGGGTATGGTGTTTGGATTTATATTGGGCTTGGTAGTGTATTGGGCCAAGGTTTAGTATAAATGGATTTTGGACTAAGAATGGATCCAAGGGTAAACATAAGGGCCAATTATGTAACTTCTGATTTTCAAGGGACCAAGGCTGTAATTTCTGAAAAGTAATCCAATGGCTAATTTTGCCAACTTTGAAAATTCCAAGGACCAAACATGACAATTCTGAATCTTCAAGGACTAAAACTGCCATTTTGAGAATTGATTGTCCAAACTCGCAAATTCCTTTCCCAGCCTCGGCTTTTGCACTCTTCTTTCTCTCGTGCTCGGATTTTCGTCTGATTTGGCTTCTTTTTGTGTGTTTTGACATATCCGTACCTGTACAAGCACAAACTCAAGAAAACCACAAATCTTAGCAATAAACGGCTCTTTCTTGGTTATTTTGGGTTTTATTTGATAAAGAAATGATATGTGTTTTTGCACATATCAGTGCCGAAGTTCAAGTGACTGAGTCGATGGTGCCATAACCATGATTTGTTCTTTGATGGCTTAGATAACAAGCAAATAGGATAAGACTTCATTATGTCTTCGATAGAGATGGTGTACAAATTTGTGCCACGAGATCCCTTAAGAAGATCAACACCATCTAATTCTCTAATGAAACATGTGTGTTTTCTGAAGGCTACTTCAAGATCAGAATCACAAAATTGACCAACAGAGAACAGATTGTGCCCAAGTCCTTCCACATAGTATAGTCGGGAGATAACATTGTCATCAAAAACATAATCTCCATAACCCATTATTGCCCCAAAATGATCATTCCCAAATCTAACAGTCCCAATGAAGTTATTCACAAAGTTCTTGAGCCGTGAGCGATCCCCAGTCATATGTTTTGAGCAGCTTGAATCCGAATACCAAAGGACGATTTGTATGATCTGCATTTGAAAATAGATGAGAATGGATAACTGGAAGCAGTGGATCCCTATGAGAATGAGGAATCTGATTGGTCAGCACACACAATTTGTAGACCCGCAACATCCCTAGATGCCATGACAATATTAGTGGGGGCAGCACTAGTGATGCACTGGACTCAGTCACAGTGTGCTGCGATCCTAAAATAATAGTTCTACCTTTGGGTCTCCAGGTCTTAGCAGGCACTGTTCTAGGTAAGTGATAACGTCAAACAGTCCTGAATTTTAAGTGTTAAGTTCCCCAGATAATGCTCATATTTTATATCATTTATATGGATTTACGCTTGTATTCCTTTATATTTCACTTTCAGGTAAATTATGAGCATTGGAGATTATGAGACGCGGATTTGGAGATTTTCCTAACGATTTATGATAGTATGCCAACTGTGAAGAAGCTACGGCGTAACTCTATCTCTCACATTATGCCGTAGCTAGTGCTTTGACTCAGAAGACCAACTTAACAGCAATTATGGCGTAACTCCCAACTAAGATTACGCTGTAATCATCTAGGTCAAGAAATGTTTTGTGCCTCCATCAACTACGCCATAACTCGTCACAAGGGTTACGCTGTATTCCAACCAAAAGGAATCTGTATTGAAGATAGTGTAACCTTTCCCAATTGTTACGATGTAACCTGCTTAACGAGAGCATTATTTGGAGGATTATTGAAGTTACGGCGTAACTCTCAACTCAAGTTAGGCCGTAACTAGGATCGTGCCTATAAATACCAGCCCTAATTACTGCATTTCACATCATTCACTCAGAACTCAAAGTCAGAGAACGTGAAGAGGGGTCCAAAGGCAGATCATTCGGAGCATACGAAGTCATCTCCAAGTGAGGAATCACTCCATATCGATAAGCATTAGCGATCATTTTATCTTTTACTTTCGATTCATGTTTTCATTATGTTAAACATCGAATCCTTTGTTTCTTTTAATATGATCGGCTAAGAACCTTTGGTACTAGCCTAGTTATGATTCTTTGAATGTTTTGTTTATGTTTTAATGATTCCGTATAATTGTTTCTAGTGTATGCATGCATAGTTCATTAGTAGCTACCCTAGCTTCGGTAGTTTTGAAAGGCGGTCGTATCTAGTTGCTTAGGAGAATTGACCAACTTCCCTAAGTAGTTAGTTAGAGTTGGAGAGGGTAATAATTGACCAAATGATGACCCTTCCTCACTTGTGTAAACTCACCAAATGATCACTGGCCGTCCGGATGAACTTAAGAAGTTAGGGATGAATGTCTAAGAGGCTAGCGCTCCGGCACTCATTGTTTCAAATCTTGCATGTAGGGTACTTAATGACTTGGCTTAGGCGACTATAAACCACTCGACTATCAAGGGTAAAACCTTGACCTCGGGTAGGAGATTTTGTCGATAGGTTAGGACAAATTGACCAAATGTTGTCCTAGCGACTTAAACCCCCACTTGAATCAATTGGAAGTAATAAAACATGAGCATTACAAGAGAATGAGTAATTAGGTTAGCACACTTTCCCTCTATTGATCACAACCTCTCTTAATTTTACGCTTTTCTTTCATGTTTATTAGTTAATTAATCATTTCAACCTACAAACAGTTAAAAACAATGACATGTAGACTTAATTATAATCCGTTCACATAGCTCTTGGGACGACCTCGGTTTTACTGATTACTACACTACACACGATCGGGTACACAGCCCGTGACTACATAAGGTGGACCATAGGTAAACGAAACATTACAAATATTAGAACCTAGTCAAAAATCTTGCATCAAGTTTTTGGCGCCGTTGCCGGGGAGTTATATTAGGATTTTTATTAAGTCTTTATTTTTTTTTTGTTTTAATTTTTTCTTTTCTCACGATTTCATTAAAGTTTCAGGTACCATGGAGGTTTTGGACATGACTTGAGATGAACAGGATCTAGGACTTGTTAAGCCAGCCATTGCTGATGACACTCAGTTCAAAATCAAGCCACAATTCATGAGGGAGCTTTGTGTGAATCCCTTCTCCAGAAGCATTATCGATGATTCTTATGAGCACGTGGATAATGTGGAATACATTTATAGCCTATTTAAAATTCCATGAGTCTCTAACGATGCTGTCATGTTACGTGTGTTCCCTATTTCACTCACTGGAGTTGCTAAAAGATGGGTCGATAGATTACCTGCTGGAACTGTTAATACATGGGCTCTCCTAAAAATGTACTTCATTCAAAAGTACTGTCCTCCGTCTAGGATAGCAAAGAAACTCGAGGAAATTCATAATTTCAAGTATGAGGGTGATGAGACGTTGTACCGGGCCTGGGAAAGATATAATGAACTCCTGTACAAATGCCCTACTCATGACCTTAATAGCCAAGAAAAGGTAAATGTCTTCTACAAAGGTTTAAACATGCCCTCAAGACAAATGCTCGATTCTAAGGGACCAATTACTGGAATGAATCCTCCAAGAGATTTGGAGACTATTCAAAAGATGGCTGACCACTCTCATAAGTGGCACAACGGGGGAAGCAATTAAGGCATAAGTGGGAGTACGGAAGGCCTTGCAGTAATAAATAATAAACTTGAGAGTCTTGGTAGGGACATGAAAAAACTAAAAGAAAATGTGCACTCTATACATGTTGGTTGCAATAAATGCAATGGCACTCACCTTTCCAAGGAATGCCTGTTCAAAGAAGAAGTTAAGAGGGTTGAAGAGGTAAAATGGTAGGCCGTTTAATGGATATAATGGTAATGGAGCTAAATACCGTGAAGGACCCCCAGGACACTATACGAGAATCAATAATAACCCTTCTAAACTGAGTCTTGATGAGTTGGTGCATAAACACATCGAAGAATCTATCAGAAAAAAAAAACAGGTTTAAAGAATGGATGGTCAAAGTAAAAGAAGACACAGATATGAACCTACGGAACCAGGGTGCCGCAATAAAAAACCTAGAGACCCAAATTGGGCAGCTGGCTAAAAATCTCGGGACCAGTAATGATGAAGCTATTACATGTAAAGCCGTGTTTGCACAAGATAAGCCGGAGGAGGAGCAGCACGCCCCTACTGTTACTAATGACCTTTGTGGGATTAATTACTTAAGAGAAGATGACAGATCTGAAGATGACGAAAACTTGCCATGCTAACTTCCTAAAAAAGAACCTTATCAAGATAGTTTTTTATTGCCTTGCACTACCGGTAACCTAAAAATTCTCGCTTTAGCTGATTTGGGAGCTGAGGTAAATCTTATTTCCACTTCATTGTTTGATACTTTGAAACTAACCAATTTAAAAGAAACAATAATGATGATTGAAATGGCTGATTCTTCTAAGGCTGTACCTCGGGGGGTTGTTGATAATGTGATAAGGTTTTAAAATGTACCTTTTTGAGGGGTCGTTTAAGAATTTATTTGATCACTATTGTATCCATTATTACTTAATATCGTTCCTTTTCACTTTTTAGGTATCTTGAAGGTAAATTGCTGGAATAACACTTATTCGGACGAAAAGGCATGAATATACAAAGAAAATGGCCAAAGTCAAGAATCAAGACACTCAGGCTGCTGGAACTAAAGGGGACTGCGTCAGGTTATACCACCGTCGGAAGATGTTTTGTGACGATACATTAGCCAAATTGCTTATTTTGAAGTGACGGCTTCAGGTTTTAAAACAGTAGGGCGTCGCAGCTCAGACGGTCTAGATTTGATCCAGACGACGTCAAAGACTCAAGGCGATGGCATCACGAACATAAGGTGACGCCGTCATAATGATAACGTGGCCAAGACAAAACCCTAATAACGGCGGCCCGACGGCGTCACAAATTAAAGGGTGACGCCATCGCCGTTGTAATCTTAAATCTAGAATCCGAATTTTTTAGTTTTCAGGATGTAGTCTTTTGGAGTAAAAACCTAAACCGAACCAAGGTTGTCTTGTACAGTATTTTAGGGTTCCATACCCTATCTTACATCAAGATAAGTGTTTTACTTTATCAATTTAATTATGTCTTCCTTTGATTGTGTGTATGCTTGCATGTTCCCCATGTCCGGCTAATTTATTTATGTGTTTGCTTAGGTAATATGAAACTTAGTTATTGAATATTAATTGGTTGTCTCTTATCTTAATTGTGATTGACCTAGTATTGCGATAGGTCATTCATTGTGTTGGTAATGCTTGATTGATCTTGGATGAACCTTAGCTTATAATCGCCTAGAGTAATTGTAGACAAGTCATTCAAAGAATACCTTAGAGTTAAAGTTTATGAATCCTAGAGATATTGTAGTCGTTAACCTTTGGTAGCTTCAAAGAGTTAGGGATAAACGCATACCCTATGACCTTAGAGACACAACGCAATTAAGAATAAGGATGTGACAATTCAACCACCAATAGGAGATAAATAGGGAGTAATAAAGCCTAATCAAATACATTTTTAACTATCATACGAGCACACAACAATAGACATAGACTACATACACCTTAGTTTAGATAATTATATAAGTAGAAGTAATCGGTAGAAATACCAAACCCCCAAATCCAAACCCCAAGATTCGTACCTTTCCATTTCCTAAAACCATAAAAAGATAAAAATAATCTTCCTCAACACCAACCTTAGCGTAGTAACTTCTCACTAGCATTCCTATTCCCTTAGAGAACGATATTAATTCCCGTGGCTTACCCTAATACTACACTACAACGATTAGGTTCACTGCCTAGGGTGTTGAAAAACTTGCTCGTTGAAAAGGAAGTTCCTTTGACCCCGAACAACGTGTGTAGTGTTATCAAGTTTTTGGTGCCGCTGCTGAGGAATAGAATAGCTAGTTAGGAGTCCACCTCGTTTATGTTTCCTTGCTTGATTCCTATCAAGTAAGCTTTTTTTCCCATTTTTAGCTTCCTGGTAGTCTATCCCCCTTCTTCGTGACCTTTGTTAGTAATAATATCACTTTTCATCATGGAAGGTGATAACCAACCACCATTCATCAACCTACCACCTAGGCTATAGGAACACCATTGAGCTTCCTGACCAAGCCTAAACTACGGCCCTGCGATCCGATACCATCCAGTTGGTGCAAAACGGATGTGCATTCCATGGACTTCGTTTCGAAGATCCTAATCAGCATCTTAATGATTTCCTTAAAATTGTCGATTTCGTCGACCTCGATGATACTACTCGGGAGACCACGCGTCTGCATCTCTTCCTATTCTCACTACGGGACCAAGTTAGTAATTGGCTTGAGCGACTTCCCGCCGGCTCCATCTCAAGTTGGGATGATCTCACTTCTCGCTTCCTTGCTCAATTTTTCCCACCGGGGAGAACCACAAAACTAAGACGAGACATCTTGACGTTTCAACAACTTCAAGGCGAATCTCTCTACAAAGCATGGACTCAATTCAAGGACTTACTCCATAAAGTCCCTCATCATGGTATTGATCTTTGGCTTCAAATCCAAATATTCTATGACCATACCGATTTCATCACAAGGCGATCCATTGATCAAGCCGCCGGTGGAAGGCTTAGCGACTTTAACGCAGAGGAATCTTAGGATATTATAGAAGAGCTTGCCCATCGAAGCTACGAAGACTGGAATGAATCCCCTGAAACCCCCGTCAAAGTGGTTAATGTCATATCAACTCCTATTGAATCTTCCAACATTACCGAAGAGCAAGTGAGTGCTCTTGAGAGAAAAATTAATTATCTGATTAAGAGGCATAAGA
Source organism: Chrysanthemum seticuspe (assembly GCA_019973895.1). NCBI lineage: Eukaryota > Viridiplantae > Streptophyta > Magnoliopsida > Asterales > Asteraceae > Chrysanthemum > Chrysanthemum seticuspe. Next base: position 301,873,816 of record BPTQ01000009.1, on the reverse strand, counting down.
GAGCCCCCGTACGAATCCCTCGGGAAATAGTCAATTCTGCAAATTCCACCAACCACCCAATACCTTTCTCCGAATCCCCAAGTCATGAGCAAAATCTTAATTTCGAACGGCGCTTCCGTTCTACTTCCCCAATACCACTTTCACCAAGCTTTAAGGAACAAATGAGGGAGTACATGGCAGCTCATATGGAGAGATTGGAAAATTTTGAAGAGGAGGTTTATAGGCAAAGAGAGGAAATGCAGGCAAAGATGACGGAAATGATGAACTTGGTAAATGAATATACCAAGACAAAAGTTCCCGAAAAGGTATTAGTAAGAAGCAATGATTATCCTCCCACGTCGTTTTTTAATGCCATTTCCATTATGCCTGAAGATGGAAAGGTTGAGAAGATGAAAATTGAGGAAAGCAAGAGGGAGGAGGCTGAAACTAATAATGAGCCCGAGACCATTGAGTACTACCTTAAGCATGAAATTAACAAAAAAACCATTGTTAACCAAGTGAACAACTTTAGGTACAATGAGGTTCTTAGGGAAGCCCTTGAAGGGAAAATAACATAAGAAGAGTATGACACCATGCCTATGGGACCTCTGTATGAGCTGGTTCTAAAAAAACCAGTAACTAAAAAGCGAGACACCACGGGGAACTTCGTGATACCATGTAGCATAGGTGACATTGATAATATAAATGCCTTAGCTGATCAAGGGTCGGATGTAAACATAATGCAATTATCAATCTATAATAAGTTGACTAGGGAGAAGCCAGCCAAGACCGATCTTAGACTTTCCTTAGCAAATCACACCTATGTCTACCCCATAGGAATCGCAGTGGATGTTTTAATAGAGGTGGCTAATATTGTCTATCCGGTGGACTTCGTGATCATAGACATTGAGAAAGATATAAACATGTCACTCATTCTTGGGACACCTTTTCTGGCGACTGCCAAAGCAACCATCAAATGCGGGGAGGGCATCATGATGCTTAAAAGCGGCAAAGGGTACGCTAGGATACCCATTGTACCAAGGTATCCTCTTAAGATCATGGAAAAGATTACGGATGAGAATCCACAAATCCCTAACAATGTGGTTAAGAAGAAAATGAACGATTGGGAAATAGGGCTTAGAGATTTCATGGTTCAAGGACTACATGCAACATTGTGAAAGCGCGATAAAAAGTTAGGAAATAATCCCACTTCAATACCACAAACACTGAAGAGCCCTAAGAAATTTTTAAAGGGAGAGAAAGTACTCTTATATAAATCACAAATAAGAGCGTTACGAGGTAGAAATAAACCAAGATGGTTTGGGCCTTATACGGTGAAGGAAACTAATCTAAAGGATAAACCCGTTACCATAATAGATGATGTTGGCAAGGAATCCACAGTAAGCATACAACGTCTACGTCCTTTTGATGAAGGAAGAGCAAAAAAGGAAGGTGACGGTAATGAAGTAACGTAGGGGCACGACTTCGAGTCTAGCTACAAGACTCATAAATAAAGAAAAGTGCTTCGTGGGAGGCAACCCATGCTTAATTGTTTGCTTTTTTGTGTGTCGTGTATCTTTTATTGATTGTTTATTCTCATGTTTAAATTTATGAAAATGCTTTATTTTATCTTTAACCTCGTCTTAATTACATATAAAGGTATTTTACATAAGGGATAAGTGTAGGGAGGATTACACACGTTTTCAAAAGAAATGTAAACATGAGAATTTGAATTAATTAAAAGATATACATGTGTTTTTATTCGAGTCAAATGCTTGTATCGAGTCATAATGAATGTTTTGCAGGAATTTTTTCCAGATTCTAAAGATGTAAATTTTCCAGAATTTTTTCCAGAAAATCGCAGACCAGTTTTTGTCAGGATAACCTGACGGCGTCAGGATCACAACTTGACGGCGTCAGGAAGGAGCAGAAACAACTGATTACTTTTTCTCGTTTTTTGAGCTACTTATAAATTTTTGGATTTTTCAAGAAATTCTGTAAACATCCATTCCACAAGCATTATATCCTAGTTTAGTAGAGTCCTATATATATTGTTACCGCCAATTTTACACGAAGGTTTTGTTTGTTTTCTTCAAGTGTGCAGGTTTAATTTACCAAGAAGAAGATACATAAGATGAGAAGGAACTTTTCACGCAAACGTTCTTCTTGAAGAAAGATGTAACCACCACTTTACACGGATCCTACCGAGCTAATCAGGGGAGTATTAGTTTCTTTCATCTTTTATTACCTTCCATTATCATAACTTTGATACTTTCGAGGAACATTGGGGACAATGTTTAGTTTAAGTGTAGGGAGGGAAAATAAAATGGGAACTTTGAAATTATGCTTATCATTGATTATTTGCTTTGTCCAATTTCATTTGTGTAATAAACCATGAGAAATATCGGTTAGGGTAATTTTGGCACCAAATTTAAAAATTTTCATGACATATAGGAGTGGGCCATTAGTCTTAATAAAGCGTCTCATAGATAGGAAGTTATATGACTAGCACAAAAACCTTTACCACTTAAATTCCACCCAAAATGTGAGGATCGCCCTTAGATTAGTAGGAATTAAAGCATTCATCTTTGATGCTTAGAGTGTGAACCGGTAGTATAATAGATTCTAGACCTTGTTTTGTGATACATTCCGAGATCGCTAGTAAGATTACACTTGTGTAGTTAGGAATAACTAAATGATAAGAGATATTAGGATAACCCTTGTTTGATACCCGTAATATAATTACTTCTTCCACATCGGTTGAGTAATTCCCCCACACCTTTACGTTGTACTCATCTTTAGTACACGATACCCCTAGTTAACCCCTCAGAGCCTATCCTTTTTGCGGTTCTCGTGATGTTTCGGTTTTCTGGAATATCAATGAAGAGAATTGTTTACACCCCACCCCAAATGTACACCCAAATCGCCTTAGCCTATCTTATTGCTTGCATAAGTTGCTAAGTTGAGTCATATCCTTTGTACACAGTTTTTGGACGATTGGGACTCATGGGAAAAGTTAAATTTTATGAGATGACGGGAATGGAACGTTAAATTCAAATTCCCTTTATTTGCGTCATAATGTACTCCAAGTGTTTTGATCTTTTCAATTCGGATCAAATTAGTGTTAGAATAATAAAAACTCAAGTGTAGGGATGTGGCTATAAATCCCTATTATTTTGATGTTATCGTAGAGGATGGTAGAGTAAAAGTGTATGAAAAAAAAAAAAAAAAAAAAAAAAAAATAGAGTGTTGAAAAAAAAATTATATATATACGGGCTACCATCCTACATCTATCTTTAAAATTATGTTTGTTTTTTTTCAGTTATCTAGAGTGTCGAGTCTTGGCTTAGCAACGCCATTCTTCGCATGCTTGTAAAATAAAGATTTTTGACTTGCCACCACTAAATAGCCTATCCTACCAAACCCTTTGTTTCCCTACCGTAAGCCTATCATTACAACCCTTTAAAAGACCTCTTGGATAGTCTTTCCTAGGTTCTTGCGCCAAAGCGATGGAGGTTTGATCTAGTCTCAAGCCTATGGTAATCTATGTACTAGGACCGGTTAATGAGTGTTTATCTTCCATTTCCAACTTGTTATATTTCATATACACCCGAGAGATGTGAGTATCCAAACACCACATGTGAGGTACTAGTATGTAATTTCTGTGCTTGTTATGACCTTTGCGGGGCTTATATGTGTTGTGGATCATTCTAAACTAATGCTTCATGACCTCTAACTTATAAATTGATTGGCTAAAAGCACATTTGCTTGAGGACATGCAAATACCAAGTGTAGGTATATTTGATAAGGTTTTAAAATGTACCTTTTTGAGGGATCTTTTAAGCCTTTATTTGATCACTTTTGTATCCGTTATTACTTAATATCGTTCCTTTTCACTTTTTAGGTATCTTGAAGGCAAATTGCTGGAATGACACTTTTTCGGACGAAAACGCATGAATATACGAAGGAAATGGCCAAAGTCAAGAATCGAGACACTCAGGCTGCTGGAACTAAAGGGGACGGCATCAGGTTATACCTGTGACACCATCAGAAGATGTTTTGTGATGATACAGTAGGAAAATTGCTTATTTTCAACTGACGGCTTCAGGTTTTAAAAGAGTAGGGCGTCGCAGCTCAGACGGCCTAGATTTGATCCATACGACGTCAGAGACTCAAGGAGACGGCGTCACAGACATAAGGTGACGTCGTCATAATGATAAAATGGCCAAGACGAAACCCTAATAATGGCAGCCCGACAGCATCACAAATTAAAGGGTGACGCCGTCGCAGTTGTAATCTTATATATAGAATCCGAATTTTTTAGTTTTCAGGGTGTAGTCTTTTGGAGTAAAAACCTAACCGAACCAAGGATTTCTTGTATATTATTTTAGGGTTCCATACCCTATCTTACATCAAGATAAGTGTTTTACTTCATTAATTTAATTATGTATTCCTTTGATTGTGTGTATTCATGCATGTTCCCCATGTCCGGCTAATTTATTTGTGTGTTTGCTTAGGTAGTATGAAACTTAGTTATTGAATATTAATTGGTTGTCTCTTACCTTAATTGTGATTGACCTAGTATTGCGATAGGTCATTCTTTGTGTTTGTAATGCTTGATTGATCTTTGATGAACCTTAGCTTATAATCGCCTAGAGTAATTGTAGACAAGTCATTCAAAGAATACCTTAGAGTTAAAGTTTATGAATCCTAGAGATTTTGTAGTCGTTAACATTTGGTAGCTTCAAAGAGTTAGGGATAAACGCATACCCTACGACCTTAGAGACACAACGCAATTAAGAATAAGGACGTGACAATTCAACCACCAATAGGAGATAACTAAGGAGTAATAAAGCCTAAGCAAATACATTTTTAACTATCATACGAGCACACAACAATAGACATAGACTACATACACCTTATTTTAGATAATTAGATAAGCAGAAGTAATCGGTAGAAATACCAAACCCCCAAATCCAAACCCCGAGATTCATACCTTTACATTTCCTAAAACATAAAAAGATAAAAAATAATCTTCCTCAACCCCAACCTTAGCGTAGTAACTTCTCACTAGCATTCCTATTCCCCTAGAGAACGTTATCAATTCCCGTGGTTTACCCTAATACTACAGTACAACGATTAGGTTCACTACCTAGGGTGTTGAAAAACTTGCTCGATGAAAAGGAAGTTCCTTTGACCCCGAACGACGCGTGTAGCGTTATCATAATTTTCTACTAAAAATTGGCAAATTCATTTTTCCTACTGATTTTGTGGTTATTGACATGGGCAAATGGGAGAAATACAACTTAATTGTGGGGAGGCCCTTTTTAGCTACTTGTCGTGCTCATATAAAAGTTTTTGAAAAGAAAATTTCTTTAGGGACTGAAGGGGAACGAATTACTTTCGACATAAATGACCAATTGAAACCTCATTTGGAAATTTCTAAAAAGGTGGACGTTGTCAATATACCATTACTTGACCCACCTTTATGCTATGAGCTCGGGACTAACAATTGTGAACAAGATGTTGATAGTTGTAAACAGGAATAGGGAACAAGTGATCAAATTAGGGACATCAATAAAGCTCCAGATCTTAACAGGCATTACTGCATTCCTATAGTAGCCAAGCATGACAGATCTATGAAAGCATGGCCCACGTGTGACCCTTTTCGTGAACATTGTGACGGGAATATGAATATAGAAGAATGAACGTGCCCCTATGAGATTGAGAGACACGACATAAAATTTGGGAATCTATCCTTTCAAGGTTGGTACAAAGTTAGATTTGGGGACTCGAATGTCAATACAGGTTAGATCAAATAGCTAATGCTCGATTACAATGAATATCATCTTCAGGATACGAAGACCAATGATGAAGGATCAACCATTAACACCGTCCTCAATAACAATAATTCTATGATTGAAGACAACGACTACGGAAAGTTTTGTCTATCATTTGACGAATGGATTTTGAAGAAGTTTGATACATGCAGCGTCGGCAACACAGTCAGAAAAAAAGTTTTTGCCGAATGGATGAGTGATTGCCGCCAAGAAACTGAAGAAGTTGGCCTGGTCCGAAGGCCACCGTAAAGCCCTATGGCTTTGAGTCTAACTTAAAGACTCGGCAATAAAGAAAAGTGCTCTTTCGGGAGACAACCCGAATTATTCTTTTTATTTCTTTTATTTAATTTTTTGTTGGATTTTGTGTTTTTAACATTTTTTTGCAGGAATTGGAGATGAATTCACAAGTGACTAAAACGGGGACCTGTTATGTCCAACAGTTATGGCGTAACTCATCCTCATGGTTACGCCGTAACATATCCTTAGTAGCAGTTATCTCCAAGACATAAACCATTACGGCGTAATCTCACTCTATGGTTACGCCATAGCTATTCTCTAGTAGCCAATTGCCAGGTTTTACCACAATTACGGCGTAACTCCTATTTAGGATTACGTCATAATTTTCCTGCAGTTCTAAATTTTCCAAGTATTAACGCAATAACCTTGTATTAGTTTTTAAATGAACTTTGTGGGTATGTTCCCTATAAGCCCTCACAAGACCACACTCGTCCACTTGGGATACTAAGTGTTTTAAAAGGCTTGTTGCATATGCTAAATGCAACCGTGATTCCTACGAATGTGAGTTAGATTTCTTTTTGTTTATCTTTTTCTTTTTTAGAGTTATGCTTGTTGGTTAGTGTGATTTCAGGGAATGAAGTTTGTTCATGGATGCTTAAGCGAAGGCATGATTCTCTTCGTGGGCCTTCTTTCTTTTTAGGAGAAAATTTCAAGGAAGTTCTCGCTCTAATTCTACTTTTTCTTCAACTTTATTTAACTTTTAGCACAAAAGGGACTTTGCATATCTCAAGTGGGGGGACAGGAGTAAAATTATTACTTGAACTTATTTGCCCTCATTTTTCTTGTTTATTTTTGAAAAATTATGCCATTTTTAAAATTTTGACATGTTTTTGTTAACCTAACTAGATTAGACCTTAGCCGAGCACATTATAACCCTTGATATTTTTTGTTGAGATTAGCCTTATCCATTTCCACTTATTTACCCAAATCCACCAAATTATGAGTGTGCCGGTAGCTTGTAAACTTTAGAACTTGGCCTTTGCATCATTTTGAGACCATATACGAGGTTTGTTGAGTTCACTTAATGTATATGGAATAATCAGTTTGAGAAGACAATATTGTTAGGATTATCACCCAAATAGCCTATCATTGTGTGTTTATCGATTAGTCACCTCGACTTTTCGACCCCCATGTTAAACCCTTTTGTTGCACTCACCTTTAGTGGAAGATACCCCCAGATACACCCGTCTGAGCCATTCCTTTCATTTTATTTACCCAGTATATATTATTTTGTTACACCCATTCGCCTTAGCCTACCGTGTAGTTTTAATTTATGATCGGGGAAGTCAATATTTGCCTAAGTTCAAGGTTCAAGTAGAAAGGTTCGGAAATCATGCTTTCGTCAAAGACTTATATTTGAAGATCATTGAAGACCTCCCAGATTCTCATTATATGTTCATCTCAAGTGGGGAGATGTTATATTTTTAGTTATGATGTGAATATATATATATATATATATATATATATATATATATATATATATATATATATATATATATATATATATATATATAGTAGGGATCCAGTGAGAAGTAAATTAAAATAAGAAGTAGTAAGAAGTGACCAAAACCACGCATTTGATGTGCAACGACTTGGATTAGATGCATTTCTATTCATATAGATGCAACATCTTGAGTTTCGAAAGTTAATTTGATGTATAGATGGTGCAAATTGATTTTCATGATTTCGGCACCTGCAGAGGAACAAAAAACAAGAGAAATCATGAAATGCATCTAATATACATATATGCATCTGATTAAAAGCTAGAAAACACACTATGGTGCGTTATAATGTATCTAAGATTATAGGGATGCATCTAATTTAGGTCGGTGCATCTCGGATTTGCGGTTATAGTTCTTCTTATTCCTTCTTATTTTAAGTAATCTTCTTATTTGATCCTAACTATATATATATATATATATATATATATATATATATATATATATATATGTGTGTGTGTGTATATATATATATATATATATATATATATATATATATATATATATATATATATATGTATATAAAGTGCAATGTATAAGCACTATGATTAGAGCTCATCAAAGATTAAGCATCAAGGAGGCCACCTCGGTCACATTTGAAGAATTGAGTTGGTAATTATTGCGCCAACAGTTGAACAACAGGTAATGTGCCCATCATGACGTCCTCTAATGGCACATCTACTTGTCATATCATGATCTGGTGTCTTCACCTTAAAGCTTGAACTTTGGATGAATGGTAGGCGCTGACAACTTGGTTATAGGTTAAGACTATTTGCTTTGTTACTTTTATTTTACACCAATTATTTCTCATGTCTTATCCTACCCTTTAGTCATGAAGCGTGTCTAGGTGATGAAGCGAGCAATCTTTGGTGTCTTGACCATGGATTTGGTCATGTATCATTGATTTTTTCTACTTTGTCGTGACACGTTAGTAATGACATTACACCCTTAACCCATGTTGTGTCAACCTATATTGCCTTCAAGAATTGTTTAATCCTTAACTCTAGTGGTGGAGATTTGCGTAACCTCCAAGCTTATAATAGAATACATGCTATGATTGTGCTTTAAGTGATCACCCCTAAATTGACACTTAGACTAGTTGAGAGAATTTGAGTGTTTTGTTCCTATTTTGTGAGGTCTTCGCCTCTGATTTAATCTAGCATAAGGGATTTTTAAACTCATATCTTCCAGGTAATGGGGGATATCTTTTTAGAAAATTTTCTAATAAGGTCTACTTGAGGGCAAGTAGAGTTCAAGTGAGGGATATTTGATAACATCAAATAGTCCTGAATTTTAAGTATAAATTTCCCCCGATAATGCTCATATTTTATATCATTTATATCAATTGACGCTTGTATTCCTTTATATTTCACTTTCAGGTAAATTATGAGTATTGGAGCTTATGAGACGCGGATTTGGAGATTTTCCTAACGATTTATGATAGTATGCCAACTGTGAAGAAGGTACAGCGTAACTCTATCTCTCACATTACGCCGTAGCTAGTGCATTGACGCAGAAGACCAACTTAACAGCAATTACGGCATAACTCCTACCTAAAGTTACGCTGTAATCATCTAGGTCAAGAAATATTTTACGCCTCCATTAACTATGCCATAACTCCTCACAAGGTTTACGCGGTAGTCCAACCAAAAGGAATCGGTACTGAAGATACGGCGTAACCTTTCCCAAGTGTTACGCCGTAACCTGCTTAACGAGAGCATTATTTGGAGGATTATTGAAGTTACGGCGTAACTCTCAACTCAAGTTACGCCGTAACTAGGATTGTTCTTATAAATACCAGCCCTAATTTATGCATTTCACATCATTCACTCACAACTCAAAGTCAGATCATTCAGAGCATACGGATCTATCTCCAAGGGAGGAATCACTCCATATCGATAAGCATTAGCGATCATTTTATCTTTTACTTTCGATTCATGTCTTTCATTATGTTAAACATCGAATCCTTTTTTTCTTTTAATATGATCGGCTAAGCACCTTTGGTGCTAGCCTAGTTATCATTCCTAGAATATTTTGTTTATGTTTTCATGCTTCCGTATAATTGTTTCTAGTGTATGCATGCATAGTTTTTTGGTAGCTACCCTAGCTTCGGTAGTTTTGAAAGGCGGTCGTATCTAGTTGCTTAGGAGAATTGACCAACTGACCCTAAGTAGTTAGGTAGAGTTGGGGAGAGTAAGAATTAACCAACTGACGACCCTTCCTCTGTTAGGAATTACAGATTTGAAAGCTGGAATGAAGAAACGAGAAATAATGAGAGCTTATTATATAATATTTAGATAGCTTTGATAATAAGCTAGGTTTTGTAACCTCCCTCTACTATATAAAGAGGGTAGCCGTCTAGGTTACAATGATTCAATACATAGAACTCTTCAATGAGAGTCTAGAAAACACATAGAGCGTGTAGTAGTAATAGATGTAGTAGTAGTAATTTATATTCAACTAATAAAGAAAACCTTATTAGTGATGTTTTTTATGTTCTTATTATCATTATGTTGTGCATTCAATCAATCAATGTTACTCATACCCTAGTTGAGTCCAGATCTATGGATTCTGCAATTGGTATCAGAGCCTCGTGGCTCTCGATCTAGGGTTTATAAGGTTTTTCTGTAATTGGGGTTTATACCCTAATTCTTCTATAGCAGCAGATGTGAACAAAAAAGAGGCAGCAGGCAAAAAGAGGCAAAGAAAAGAGGAGACAGTCGTTATGACGATCAGATCTGTGTTTGGCTGTCATATAATACTGGTATTTCATTTCTTTTGATTGGCTTACTATTTTTTCAACCTCCTACTAATTAATGGGGTAAGATCCGGTTTAATATTTTTTCAAATGAAGGTTGAATGTTCTTTAGGTCAGGAACTGTGGCGTGTATTTGTGATGTTAAATTTGTACTGATTTGGTTTTCTATGCTATCACATGGCCAATCATTATATTAGTAATTCTGGTCTAGCCTGGTGGTCACGTGCGAACTGGTCCTCACAGTTAATAATGTTAATATTCGATGTTGCAATGATAGTCTATTTTAATTGGTCGAATATTCTTGTGGATCTCGTCTGTAATGGCAATTGTTCTCAAAATGGGATGGGATTTATTGTGATGCGTTGTATGATTGTTATGGTGGTCGTTACTTGTGATTGGTCTATGACTTATCATGGACGGTGGATCAGTATTTGTGTTATATTGGACGGCGCATTTAATTGGTCTCACGGTACTGGTATCTCACGTCGCTTTCATTTGTTTTGATTGGTCTGAATAACATATATGATTTCATATTATATTTGGTTATTCTTTGATGATTAATACGACCAAGAAATCTGGTCAATGGATATGATTGGTCCGAATATCATGGTTACTTCTGATCTACATTCGAGGTGAGGCTGCTTTATTATTTGGTACTATATTGTTATATTGGTGGACAATGGTAAATTGATACTGTACAAAGGTTAATACTGGTCCCATCTCATTCACTGTTTGATACTGGTCGATTCATGGTTCATAATGGAAGCGTAGGAAGTTAATTCTAGTAATCTAAAGTTTATATTGTTCATGATCGGCTGTTGTATTTGTTAATTCTTGTCTTGAAAGTTTGTGCTGGTCTTCTAATGTTTTACTAGTCTAGGTGAGTTGAATTTTTATTCAATGATGAACCCTAGTATTTAACATATTTTTGGCCTTATTTGATGTTCCTACTGGCTGCATATTCAGATTTTTTCTACTGGTTGGTTCCTCCTGGTCAGTTCCTACTAGTTAGTTCCTCCTGGTCAGTTCCTCCTGGTTGATCTGTTGTTCCTACTGGTTGGTTCCTCTTGGTCTGTTCCTACTGGTTGGTTCCTCCTGGTCTGTTCCTACTGGTTGTTCTAGAGTTCCTACTCGTTGATCAGGTGCGTGTCTTATCATATCTTAAAGTGAGGAGAGGCACTTTTGAGATAACTTGTTCATGCGTTAATGATGTGACAAAGATGTTAATACAAATAAGCCGTAAAAACGTTTATTTATATTTTACGATCTTCTAATGTTTTGTCGATAACAAACGTAAAATCATTTTAACAAAACAAATAAAATACGTAAATGGTTTGAGCCAATAGTTTTCTAACACACTTACGTTTTCACATAAAACACTAAAACAGGTATAAGTGATTTTATGATTTAGTAATACATATGTACAACAACTAGTGTTTACTTATTGGGCAAATATATATATAACTAGTATGTATTATAATGGGTAAAAACTACAACCCATGGAGCATATCCATAGCCCATGGTATTGACCCATACCCATTTGACTAGATGCATTGCATCTATTAGGTACATTGTATCTAATGAAATAACCATGGATCAACCCATAACCCATGACCCATAACCAAAATACCCATGGGAAAAGAGGAGCGTCCCACAGATCCCTCACATTACACTAGAAGGATCCCTTGAGGGTGGGATCCGTGGAACAGTAAGTGTTTCTCCTTTAAAAATAGTGAGCTATTTCTTCCTTTTGGCTTGCCACTCTCACATATACTTTCCCCAAGTATTGTAACTCTCTAACCACTTATCCTAAGGGATCTTTCTATGTAGTTTGTCTTTAGTGTTTGTGTGATTCTCTAGGGTCATTTTAAAGGCGAGATCACCACTTCTTGAAGTCGAGCAAGCTTATGTCCAAGAGCTGCCATGCTTCATCATCATCAAGACTACTGAGGTTCTCTTATTGATAGTTCTTTCTTCCTCCATAGAAGTGTTGTGTCAAAGGCATTAGTGAAGGATGTCGAAAGAGTCAAGACGAAAGCATTAGTGAAAGGTGCTTAACGTCCATGTCAAAAGCATTGGTAAAGAATGCTAAAGGAGTCAAGACGAAGGCATTAGTAAAAGGTGCCAAGCGTTCGTGTCAAGGGCATTAGTGAAAGATGCCTAGGATTCAAATCAAGTGGCATTAGTGAAGGATGTCAAAGTCGTATAATCGATGAGGTGCATCGTTATACAAATAGTGATAGCTTGTTTCCAAGGATGTTGATATCGTTGATGGTGTTGTAATAAGGAGTGGGTCTCCTTTGGGATTAGGTGTTGTGTAGTGTTGGGTAGTAGTTCCTCCATTGTAATGGAACTCGGTAATTAACCTAGTACCGGATAAAAGGTAGGCGACGTTGTGTTAGGTATGGTTCACCTTGGTGAAAGAACCTGGTGATTAGCCTAGTACCGGAAAAAGAGTAGGCGACATTGTGAAGGCTTCTCCGCCATAAGGAGTTGGTGTCGTGTAGTGATTACAAACTCTCCAGTAGGTGACTCGGGGAGTAGAGTAGGGCAAGGAAGGTGTCCTTGTAGCCGAACCACTATAAATACTAATGCCGTGGTTATGTGCTTCTTACTCTTTATCTTTCATTACATTCTTTATATATCTATCTATCAACTTCCAACATACACATCTAAATAGATTGACATAAGCCGATCTAAATATTTTAAAACAAAGTTTTAATTGGTAAAACTATTCAACCCCCCTTTCTAGTTTTCTACAATTGGCATCAGAGCTTCGTTACCAAGTTTTTTAGAGTATGTTGTACTTTAAAAACTTGATACGATCTGTGTATGTTTGAAAACTACAAAGAAGGATTTTTTTTCAAGTCATGTTTTAAAAACATTATAGTGTTTATTGTTGGACAATGATAAAGTGTTCTAATACTTTCCTTATTAAGAATTCTCCATACTTGGATTTGGGCATATCAAGAAGATCATGAAGAAACTATCTAAATATTTCTTTTCATGAAAAGAATGTTTAGCATTGCTTTTCTCACACATGGATCTGGAGATTCTAAGAAGATCACAAAGCATTTTCTCTAAATACTTCGTCCTTTAAAAAGAATATTTAGCAAAGGTATGATCGTTAATAGTTTACATTTGTTTTATTATTGTTAAAATCTTAGTTGTATAATTAATCTCTGTTAGTAATTAGTTGAGTAGTTATCTATATTAAAGCCATCATCAAGAATAGTATTCTTTGATTGATTTGTATAGACTACACTACTAATCTATAATAATGATATCTCGGTTATTCGATAGCCTCAATCATTATTCATCACAAAAGGATTATTGACACTTCATCTATGTCAATAAATATCCATGTGAAATTTCTTATATTATGATAAAATGAGATTTTATCATAATCTTTGATAAACCTCCCAAGAATTGTGACTAATTCATAAAAATGGAATCACGTCAAATAGGATTAGTATTAAACCGTCAAAACCTCAAATCACAAGTTATAGAGCTTAAACATTAAACTCTAGGCATTTTAGAACTCCCAAACCAAAGTTATCAAGGAATGCTTAAGCTGATTTTTGTTGTCATGCCGGATCCCTGAGCTTGAACTAGCCAGATCCCTAATGAGAGGGATCCGTGGGATCCGTGCAACAGAAGACATCATAAGTTAGTAATGATCATTTTGGAAGTTCCACAATCACTTTCCCCTCAAAGACTCAAGAACAAAAACCCAATTACTGTTCACAGGAGCAATTTGATCATTTCCTTCAAGCATAACAATCTATTGTGTAAGTATAATCTTCACTACATTTTTAATTTAATTCCTTGATTTCTAGGATTAAAATTTCTTCATTTTTAGAAGTTGGGTTCAAATGGGTTTATCATAATTTGTTACCACATTATTTTCAAAGATAATCCAAATCAAAGAATTAACATTGTTAATACAAATTAAACTCATTTCTTAAATTCAATAAAGATGATTTGAGCAAAATTGTGATCAAACCCTTTAGGTTACTATTCACAATTAACACCACATTGTGGTTGTGTTGTTTAGGAACAATAATGCCAGGTAACCGACAACAAGACTATCAAGATACCGCTCATTACATACCAATGTACCATAGAAAAGATGGACTTAGCCCGGAAGATAGGAAAGCTTTTAAAATGCTCGAAAACATATTTTTTCATGAAGGTCGTGTAGTAGAACCATCATTTCTTGCTAACACCGACATAAGACAAGTTTTTGGGACCATTGGCTTTGATTGTTTATTGGACATAAACGAATAAATTTGCCCGGTTTTCGTACTCGAGTTCTACAAGACAATGAGGATAGTTAGAAATGATGATGGGTCCATCTCAATTGTCTTCATCATAAATGAGCATGAGTACACATTTTCGCTTGTGGAGTTTGGAAGAATATTACAGGTTCCATATCAAGGAGTTTGCATGTTTTCCAATGAGTGGTCTTTAGAGGAGAACACAATATGGTTGATCATCATGAAATCTACCACATGTTAATCCTGGAAGCAACCACGGTGAGGGACACTGAGTTCATGCCAAGAGCATCCCCATCGAGGGTCACGAGGAATTCGAAAGTGATCTATAGGGATCCTTTCCAAATGGAGCTCTCCAAGATGTACGCATTGTATAGAAAATGGGAAGTTGTGGTGAGGGATAATGTGTTGTGCTTAGTAAGAAACAAGGATCACCTCAACGCATACCTAAGTTTCATGATCTATTGCCTAGTTACCGAGACTCGCTTCAACCTTGCATACTACATGATTAAGAGAATGGCAAGTGTAAAAATCATGGACAAAATGGTGCTCCCATACGCAATGCTCCTAACCCGTCTTGCAACATTCATCTTTTCATTAGATCCTTCTCCGCAATCCTATGATCATAGCTTTTGTAACAAAGTTATGGTGTCATTCACCGAGGGTAGAACTACAAGGTTTATGGTGGAAGGAAAAAGGCCTCACCCACCCACGGATTCCTCGGATGAACGGGAGAGGAAAAGAGAAGGTGAAGGTAGTAGCAACCCACTCGGAAATACCGATCTCAACCCTTTGGATTCCATCAATCAATTTCAGGACGTTCCTAGCCCATCACAAGAATGGCAACAAACCAAGGGAATATTTAAGTTCTTCGCCAACTTCTTGAAGAAAAAGAAGTAGATATGGTGTGATAAAGAGTGGAGGAGGAATGAAGACGGGGAGAGGTGGGGAAGTAAGGTAAGGTCATAGGACCTTAATATGTGGAAACAATTTGAAACATGGTTTGTAACATCTAAACAATACTTATGTATAGTAGGATGCAGTATGTAGGTATTGCCATAACTTGGCATTGAACAATATTAACTTAGGAACGTGTAGGATGAGATTTTATGACTTCTTGAAATCATTCAAGTGGTCTTTGTCACTCATATTTAGGTACCTTTAGTTCCCTCACACTTGCTATGAGTTATACTTAATGTGTTCTTGCATTTAGTCTTTGTAGAAACAACTTGGAGAAGCATTTGCTAAGAGTGCAAAATTGCACATTTCCTGAAAGCCTTCTGATCTGCAGTTGGCGGATCCCAGCGTTATAACTAGTCGGATCCCTCCCAAAAGGGAACCGTGGGATCCGTGAGTACAGATGAGGAATACAGACTTCCTTACATAAAAAACAGCTTACTAGATCACCTCACACTAGTCAAACATAAGACCTTAGAAACAACTAAGTCTTCCTCAAACATTTGAAAGCTTCACACTCACCCATAGCTTACCTAGGATCTATTTCTAAGTGCTTTTGATTTATCAATTCATCAAAACTCACCATCTTTCCGCTCCAACACTCACACATTATTCCTCACATCTTATAACACTTAGTTTGATATGTCCATCAATTTTAGCAAATTGAGTTTATTCACTTTTAACTTAAAAATAGGCTCAAAACTAGTTTTTCATTTTTCTTTATTTTTTAAGATTTTATTAAATTTTTCTTGAGCCATCATCTGACTTCTAGGACTAGTTACCACCACTTTTTCGTCTCAATTCAAATGGTATCCTTCTCAAACACTAAAACAAGTATAAGTGATTTTATGATTTAGTACTACATATGTACAACAACTAGTGTTTACATATTGGGCAAATATATACATAACTAGTATGTATTATAATGGGTAAAAACTACAACCCATGGAGCATATTCATAGCCCATGGTATTGACCCATACCCATTTGACTAGATGCATTACATCTATTAGGTACATTGTATCTAATGAAATAACCATGGATCAACCCATAACCCATGACCCATAACCAAAATACCAATAGGCAAAGAGGAGCGTCCCACGGATCCCTCACATAAAACTAGACGGATCCCTTGAGGGTGGGATCCGAGGGATCCGTGGAACAGTAAGTGTTTCTCCTCTATAAATAGTGAACCATTTCTTCCTTTTGGCTTGCCACTCTCACATATACATTCCCCAAGTATTGTAACTCTCTAACCACTGATCCCCAGGGATCTTTCTATGTAGTTTGTCTTTTGTTTTAGTGTGATTATCTAGGTTCCTCTTAAAGGCGAGATCACAACTTCTTGAATTCGAGCAAGCTCAAGTCCATGAGTTGCCATGCTTCGTCATCATCAAGACTACTGAGGTTCTCTTATTGATAGTTCTTTCTTCCTCCATAGAAGTGTTGTGTCGAAGGCATTAGTAAAGGATGCCGAAAGAGTCAAGACGAAAGCATTAGTGAAAGGTTCTTAACGTCAATGTCAAAAGTATTAGTGAAGAATGCTAAAGGAGTCAAGACGAAGGCATTAGTAAAAGGTACCAAGCGTTCGTGTCAAGGGCATTAGTAAAAGATGCCTAGGAGTCAATTCAAGTGGCATTAGTAAAAGATGTCAAAGTTGTACAATCGATGAGGTGCATCGTTATACAAATAGTGATAGCTTGTTTCCAAGGATGTTGATATCCTTGATGGTGATATAATAAGGAGTGGGTCTCCTTTGGGATTAGGTGTTGTGTAGTGTTGGGTAGTAGTTCCTCCATTGTAATGGAACTCGGTACTTAGCCTAGTACCAGATAAAGGGTAGGCAACATTGTGTTAGGTGTGGTTCACCTTGGTGAAAGATCCCGGTGGTTAGCCTAGTACCGGAAAAAGAGTAGGCGACGTTGTGAAGGCTTCTCCTCCATAAGGAGTTGGTGTCGTGTAGTGATTACGAACCCTCGAGTAGGTGACTCGGGGAATGGAGTATGGCAAGGAAGGTGTCCTTGTAGCCGAACCACTATAAATACTCGTGTCGTGGTTATGTGCTTCTTACTCTTTATCTTTCATTACATTCTTTATATATCTATCTATCAACTTCCAACATACACATCTAAATAGATTGACATAAGTCGATCTAAAATTTAAAAACGAAGTTTTAATTGTTAAAACTATTCAACCTCCCCTTCTAGTTTTCCATAAAAGACTTGATGAATCTAGCACAGGGGTGAGATATAAAATTGAAGGTGCTTAATGCTCGCATTTGCTATCACTTTAAGGAGTTACGTTGTAGTGCTCAGTGTTAGCGAAGGGGTGAGATCTATAAACTAAAGGTGCTTAATGCTCACATTTGCTAGTGCTCAGTGTCTCATCTAAGTTTGGAGTCACGTGAATAGTACAAGATATAAGTCACCTGCGTTGGTGTTCCTACTGGTTCTTCGTTCGTACTGGTACACTATTTTGATTATGCTGCTGAGTTGATTTTTCTGCTGCTGTGCTTTGATACTTCTACTTTGTAAAAAATAAAAAAAATAAAAACAAAATAAAAAAAAATTCTAGTCATGGTTAGTATATTTTTAAGGGGAAGCTTATGGTTCATATACTTACCATCTACATGCATCACCTTAGGGGAAGCATTTACGAGTTGTACAAGACCTCATGATGTGCAGCTTATTATTGTGAGGACATGTTTTAGCATTGTTTCTTCATGCAGATTGTTCTGTAATATTCCTCAATCCTCATTGTTCCTGACTGAAGATCTATCAAGAAACTAGAACTTAACCTAGTCAAATTCTAGTTTAGGGGAAGATTGTTAGGAATTAAAGATTTGAAAGCTTGAATGAAGAAACAAGAAACAATGAGAGCCTATTATGTAATATTTAGATAGCTTTGATAATAAGCTAGGGTTTGTAACCTCCTTATATTATATAAAGAGGGTAGGCGTCTAGGTTACAATGATTCAATACATAGAACTCTTCAATGAGAGTCAAGAAAACGCATAGAGTGTGTAGTAGTAATAGTTGTAGTAGTAGTAATTTATATTCAATTATTAAAGAAAACCTTATTAGTGATGTTGATTGTGTTCTTATTATCATTCCGCTATTCATTCAATCAATCAATGTTACTCATACCCTAGTTGAGTCCAGATCTATGGATTCTACATCCTCGCTTGTGCAAACTGACCAAATGATCATCGGCTTTCCGGATCAACTTAAGAAGTTAGGGATGAGTGTCTAAGATGCAAGCGCTTGGGCACTCATTGTTTCGAATCTTGCATGTAGGGTACTTAATGACTTGGCTTAGGTGACTAGAAACCACTCGACTATCAAGGGAAAAACATCGACCTCAGGCAGGAGCCTTTGTTGATAGGTTAGGACGAATTGACCAAATGCTGTCCTAGTGACTTAAACCCCCACTTGTATCAATTGGAAGTAATTAAACATGAACATTACATGATAGGATGGGTAATTAGGTTAGCACACTTTCCCTCTATTGATCACAACCTCTCTTTATTTTTTGTTTTTATTTCTTGTTTATTAGTTAATTAATCTTTTCAACCTCAAACAAGTTAAAAACAGTGACAAGTAGACTTAATTAGAATCTGCTCACATCGCTCTTGGGACGATCTCGGTTTTACCAATTAATACACTACACACGACCGGGGACACTGCCCGTGAGTGAATAAGGTGGACCATAGGTAAATGAGACATTATAAATATTAAAACCTGGTCAGAAATCTTGCATCAGTAAGGCAGTTCTAGATGAAGGACTGTGTTTACTAAGTTTGATTTTAGGACCTGTGGGTTTCCACTGATAATCCATATCAGAGAACTTTTTCCCTGTAGGTTTCCAAGATTGCTTAACCTGTTTTGCATTCCAAACTTTATCTACTGGGGATTTAACAGAAGGCCTCAATTAAGACACAACACATTTATCATGATTGCCCGAAATTAAACATTCATTACATGTTTTGCAAGAAGTAGTAGAATTCGAATAAATTACAATATGCTTATAGCTAATACTAGAATCAACATGATTCAATTTGTTCAACTTAAACTTATTATTCCTAAGGTGGTCTTCTACTTCTTTCACTTGATCACTTTTAGCTCACGAGGTCCTATCTTGCTTTGCATTTCCTTTAGGCTTTGACCCGCTAGCTTAAGTGTCACTGCTTTCTCCTGTAGAAGTAACGACGGGTATATTAGTTTTTTTCACTACTTTTTGCATTTTTGGCCTAGAAGTGCTGGCCTCTGAGAGTTTTAGAGATACATCAAAGGTAACATGCTTGACCTTAGGCATAGAAGAGGGTGCAATACTTCTATCTCGTTTATTATCACTTTTAGGATATGTGCCTAAGACATATTCTAACATCTTTTGAGATTGTTCAGTGTAAATGCAAGTATCGTCAAAATCACTATCTAGAGGCTTCTCTCTTCTAGCGTCTTCAACAATCTCTCGAACAATATCTAGGCTATCCTTAAGACGATTGAGATAAGATTAACACATAGTCCAGTTATTCCTAAGAGGAGGGGGAATTTACTTAACATTAATAGCATACTTCTTACAAGCAGACACCTTTGGTACAACATTATCGCAACTAGTGATTGGCATTTTCCCTTTTACCTGAGTCTTCAGACTCTCAATTTCTTTAAGCAAAGAAGTTATATTTCATTGTTCTTGTCACGAGTGACCTTAATTGATTCATAAAACACTTTGAAGTGCATTTTAACTTTAGCATTTTTATCTTGAAAACAATCATTTTCTTGTTGCAATTCATTGATGACGTTTTAAAGTTGGAAATTCTGAGAGTCTAAAGGCGGAGGTATATATGAGCCAACCACTTCACTCCTATTTCCATTCAATTAGGAAATTTGAGCTTTCAACTTTTGGATCGTGTTGTAGTGAGCTTGAATCCGTTCATCTCGTGTGCTTATTTCAAAATATGCATCAAATTCAGGATCATCTGAAGATGTCTTGGCATTTTAAGTTTTGATTATTTCTTCGAGATGTTGATATTTTAATTGCAAATTAAGATATTCAACCTCTAATTAGAAAAATGCCTGATCATGTTATCATGATCATCCTTTTGGATTTTTTCTTGCAATTTTGAATTCTCGATTTCAATCTCATTGACACAATATGGGGAAACTTTAAATGCAACTGACAAATCATGAAATTGAGAAGCAGTTATGGTAGAATTTGTGATAGTATAAAACACGTCCTGGGCAATGCATTTGCCAATCAAATTCTCATTAAGGATGTGAATACTCTTTCTCTCAATCTCATAGCTCTTAAGCTTATATGCATTATTTCTTGCCTCATTTTCCATTTCATTAAACATTTTTTTCATTTCTTTAACTACAGTATCTAAGGCCTTATAAATACCCTCGAATTGTTCTTTCAATTGTTTAAAGAATGAAATAACCTCAGTAAGATAACACTCTCTTGTTTGCTCAAACCCCCTTTCCCCTTCAGTAATACCCGTTG
The DNA here is from genome assembly GCA_019973895.1 of Chrysanthemum seticuspe. NCBI lineage: Eukaryota > Viridiplantae > Streptophyta > Magnoliopsida > Asterales > Asteraceae > Chrysanthemum > Chrysanthemum seticuspe. The sequence continues at coordinate 301,852,708 of BPTQ01000009.1, read as the reverse complement.
GTGTAATTCTCTTCATACATGTTTTATCAAAATCAGCAAATAGTTGGTAAATCATGTATATGCTAATTAAGGTTTTGCTTTTCATAGGAAGAGTTCTAGGCACTAAATAACGTATTGGGAGGATACACCATGGCCGCAGGTAATTTTACTAAGGGAAGGATTATTTTCAACAAGTTCTTCTGCCTTTCTCTTATCCACATCTAACTTCTAAAATACTTGTTTACGGGTTAATTGAGTCTGAGGTTTGAACAAGGCTAAGAAGTTTTCCTTATAATAATTGGGAGTTTTGATATGTAATCTTTTCTCCATACATTTAGGTTCTGTTGGGAATTATTCGAAGTAGGATTTCTGCTATCAATACTGCCGAAGGATTCGGCTGATGTAGAAGCAGAATCTGCTGAAGAAGAGATTTTACTGTAGTGTAAAAGCCGTGCCATGTTTCTGCTGAAGGGTGGAAGCTGACTAGGATCAGCATGCGCTTTATTATTTAAATGCTAACCCATCATTATTCTTGTACTGCCCAAGGTTAGCATGGGTATTATTGTACTGCTCAATATTATTTAGTGTTTTAGTCATTAAATGCATGCTTGCATGTTTAGTCGATTGAGTAGTAATAGTTTAGGGTTCCTTGTCTATAAAAGGAACCTCATAGTTTGTAATAGATAACTCATCCGAAAGATAGTGTTTCAGGTAAATAAAAGATCCATAGAGGATCTAAGTGTTCTTAGTTATAACAACTTGTATTTACTTTCCGCTATAGAATACGGGTTGTAGAGATTTTCTATTAGTTTGCTTATGATTACATAGGCAACACTAACGATCCACGAGTGCTCAAGATCTGTCAAGGTCTGTCTGTGTTCAACAAGTGGTATCAGAGCCTCGGGAGAGTCTCTATGATACTGAGAACCTTATTTACCTCACCCCCATACAACCAAAAACATATTCACCATGCCTGGAACTGATGATGAATCAGAAGTCACCAACAACAACATCAAAAACACCACCTCTATGTAGCAACTTAGTCTCTCCAACAGTAATGGTAAGTTTCCTTATCTGAAAAAGGAAGAGTATGATCTGTGGACCATGAAGATGCAGAACTGGATCTCCAATATTGATTGGAATCTGTGGGAGATTGTGAAGAATGGAAACAGTCTGAAGAAGACTATCCCGGATCTTGATGGTAAGTTTACCATTGCTCCTCCCAAAACTACTGAAGAGATTCTAGCTGTGCAAAGAGAGCACAAAGTAAGAACCATCCTTCTTCAATCTATTCCTGAAGATCACTTGGGTGATTTTCACTACATGGTTGATGCAAAGGACATCTGGATGGCTCTTAAAGCAAGGTTTGGTGGAAATGAAGAGTCCATGAGAATGAGGAAGTCCATGCTGAGACAACACTTCCAAGAGTTCAATATCTCTGAAGAAGAATGTATCCACAAGGGATACGACAGGTTTCACAAGATTCTGAGTCAGCTAAACCAGCTGAATGCAAAGCCTGACAATGATGATTGCAATTCAAAGTTCCTACGATCTTTGCCTCCATCATGGTTACATGTGAGTATAGCCCTTAAAGCTAAAGGTGGGCTGGACATGCTCACTTTTGATGAGCTGTACAACAAACTCAGATCTCTTGAACCTGATGTCAGATCTCCCTACCGTGCATCCTCTTCTGGTCATTCAGCCTTTGTTGGGACATCTCACTCCAATATGATGATGCATGCTTCAAGTCCATCTTACTTACCATCATCATCTTATCGTCCCACTCCATCACATCCTCAAGCTAAAACTGGCAGTATATTGGAGGATGTTCTTCATTCATTTGTTGCTGATTATGATACTCAGCAGCATCTTGTCTATGAAGATTTTGATCAGGTGAGATGGAGGAGATGAAACTGAAATGGCAGGTGGCCATGCTTTCAGTAGATATCAAGAGGTTTGAGGAGAAGTCAGGAAGAAAGTTTGGCTTCAAGGGAAAGGATCCAGCTCACTTTGACAGGAGAAAGGTCAAGTGTTTCTCTTGTCACTAGATGGGTTATTTCTCAAGGGAATGCAAAGCCAGGAAGAGTGGAGAGGGAACTAACTACAATACCTATCAGCAGAATCAGAAGGGAGCTAGCACTTTAGCAGCTCTTGTCACCTTGGATGAACAGGTCAACTGGGCTGCACATGAACCTGTAAATGAGGAAGCTGCTGATGCAGAGAAGCTTGGATTGCTGGCAAGGTGTACTTCAGAAGATAGGCATGATCAGTTTGCCTTGATGGGACTTTCTCAGGTACACAATTGTATATTTCGTTGTAGTGATAGATACAATGAACTTAAAGAAGCTTATGCTACTATGAAACCTAAATACAATGAATGCTATGTTGATAATGAAGGTTATAAACTTTCGTTAAAAACATTAGAAAGACAAAAGGTACGGTTTCAAAGGAATCAGATAGCTTATGAAGAAAAAATTAAGGTGCTACAATTTGATCTAGATATTGCTAATATTAACTTTAAACACACTGAAAAGGAAAAAGCTGATACTATTACTGAGAATCTAGAGCTTAAAGAGAAACTTGCTGAGAAACAATGGTTAATATCAGGTGACAATCTAGCTAGAGAACTCTATAATAGTCAGTCAGTGAACTCTGGAATAGGTTTGGGTTTTCAAAAGTATGTAGGATTGGAAGCTAGGCAAGATGGGCGTAAATCTACACCTGCAGGCTTAGAACATTTTAAAAAGGAAGGTGATTTACATGCTGTCCCTGGACCTATTAGAGGTGAATTCATGCCCACTGACCTGTCTATTACTGTTGACTTTGATGGATCACACCATCTGTATGGCAAAAAGTCAAAAGACTTGCCACACAACGATGCTTCATCTTATGACTTTGTCTCTTTCTCTGACAGTGACAATTCATCAGATCAAGGATCTACTTACAGCTGTGATTCAAGTGATAAGTCAGACCTTCCCAAACCCTCACTTGAGCCTACACCAAAGCTTGCACCCAAGTCTATCTACAAGCCTTCTAGGATAGCTGCTGAGGAATCAAATTCCAAGTATGTTTCCCCTGAAGAATTATCCTTTAAATCTTTGCATAATAAGTCTGTTAAAAACAATTCCTTTAATATTTCTGGTTTAAGTACTTCTACTTGTAATAGAACATCTTCTTTGTTGAATCAATCTTCCAAAAGGAAGACATGTTTTGTTTGTGGAAGTAAATTTCATTTAATTAAGGATTGTGATTTTTATGAGCAAAGATTGGGTGTATGTGCTACTCAACAGAAACCTAGACCTGTGTGACCAATGTTAAGAATATTCCACCTTATGTCCTACAAGCTACTGACTCTCCTTGGAAGAGATCAGCTGATAGACCTTATGTGCAACCCACTAGCTCATACTTTAAACATGGTTATTGGCCTGCATATGTTGACTCTATGAATAATGGGAAAGGATGTTGGGGTACTGCTGTCAAGTCCTCAGCAGGTTGTTCTTGGAATAATAAGGGACCCAAATTTCAATGGAAACCCAAGAACAATGGTGGATCTTACTCTTTTGCCAGACCTAAATCTAATGATCCACAAGGCAGGTTTAAGTCAGCAATGACTTGAGCCTCCTCTGTATACTAACATTCTTTTGTATATATGTTTGTTCTATAGGATCATCCTCTTAAGCATAAAGATATTGGCATTGTTGATAGTGGCTATTCAAGAAGTATGTCTGGAAATAGAGATATGATGCAAAATTTTGTTCCTATTGAAGAAGGAGGCAATGTGACCTTTGGTGGAAGTGATGGTAGAATTACTGGGAAAGGCACCATCAAGACACCCCTACTGAACTTTGAGAATGTGTACTATGTTAGGGAACTTCAGAACTTCAACTTGTTCTCAGTCTCACAAATTTGTGACACCAAGAACAAGGTACTCTTCTCTGAAGATGAATGTCTTGTGCTTTCTAAAGAGTTCAAGCTTCCAGAAGATACTTCAATTCTACTGAGAGTTCCTCGAAATCACAATCTATACACATTCAACCTTAATGAAGTTCATCCTGAAGGTGACCTCACTTGTTTGCTGGCTAAAGCATCATTGGATGAGTCTAACAAATGGCATAGGAGAATGGCTCATGTGAATTTCAAAACAATAAACACACTCTCTAAAAGGGGTCTTGTTGAAGGTCTACCCTCCAAAGTTTTCTCCAATGATCATAATTGTGTTGCATGCAACAAAGGGAAGCAACACAGAGCCTCCTACAAAGCTGTCACTGCAATGAGCATTATCTCTGAGCCTCTTTTTAGCTGTTACATATGGATCTATTTGGTCCAACTCAAGTCAGAAGCATTGATCACAAGTACTTTTGTTTGGTTATCACTGATGGATATAGCATATTTTGCTGGGTGTTCTTTCTAAGGACTAAAGATGAAACAACTCCAGTGCTGAAAGACTTCATCACCCTCGTTGAAAATCAGTTGAACAAGAAGGTTAAGGGAATTCGATGTGATAATGGGACAGAGTTCAAGAATGCTATTATTATAGAACTTTGTAGGTCTAAAGGGATAAAAAGGGACTATAGCAATCCAAGAACCCCGCAACAAAATGGGGTAGCTGAAAGAAAGAATAGGACCTTGATAGAGGCTGCAAGATCAATGCTTGCAGACTCTAAATTGCCCACTATGTTCTGGACTGAAGCTGTTGGCACAGCTTGCTATGTGCTTAACAGGGTCTCCATTACTAGACCTCACCTCAAAACACCATATGAACTTCTCTTTGGGAAGATTCCAGTCATTCATTACCTAAAACCTTTTGGTTGTCAAGTGACCATTCTAAACATCAGTGATCCGTTGGGGAAGTTTGATGAGAAAGCTGATGATGGTTATATTGTGGGTTATTCAGCTAACAGCAACGCTTACAGAGTGTACAACTTATCTGCCAAGAAGATAGAGGAGACTTTGAACCTGAGATACCTGGAAGATAAGCCCAATGTTCAAGGACAGGGTCATATGTGGTCTTTTGACCTTGACTACCTAACTGATTATCTGGGGTATACTAGACATATGGGTAACCAAAGTGCAGGCTCTCAAGAATCTCCCACTAACAATGCAGGTACCTTGGATGCTGACTCTGGAAGTGATTTTGAAGATGATGAACAACCCATTCTTGTGCCTTCTTTCTCCCCTAACAATGTTGCAGGTAACTCTTCTAGAGATAATTCAGCTGAGATTGAAGATGAATCACACTATGCTGAGGACCTTGCTAGGCTTCAGACTCAAGAGTTTGCAGCTAAGCTTGAAGCTGAGAAGGTGAATGGGGAGTTTGCAAATGAGGTTGTCAGTGGAAACCATATTTCTGTTGACACTGATGCAGTCTCTCTTATCGTCATCAAATCTGCTGAAAGCTCGTCTGTTACTACTCCTATTCCTACTAGAGTGTCCACAGACTTTGGTGATCCCTATACTCGCTTTCTAAGTCCTTCAGATCTTGGAAATCATCAACCCAAATCTGGCATTTTCACCTCACCTTCCTATGACACAACTTTTGTACCAACTATGTCTAATCTTGAACCTACCATTGATGTCAACCCCACTGCCACTAAAAGAATCAACATAACTCACCGTCAATCCAATATTATTGGTGACATTCTAGCTCTTGTTAGAACTCAAAGGGCTATGTCTAGTCCTAAACTTGGACAGGTTGCTTTTCTCTCTTATGTCTCAAATCAGCAAAGAGACAATCACACAGACTTCAAGCATTGTCTGTTTGCGTGTTTTCTTTCTCAAGTAGAACCAACCAGTGTCACTCAAGCTCTTAAAGACTCAAGTTGGATTGAGGCAATGCAAGACAAAATGCAACAGTTTCAAAACCAACAAGTTTGGATCTTGGTACCATTACCAGATGGCAAATATGCTATTGGAACTAAATGGATTCTGAAGAATAAAAGAGATGCAAGGGGTGTGGTTATTAAAAACAAAGCAAGATTAGTAGCTCAAGGTTACAAGAAAGAGGAGGGGATTGATTATGATGAAGTGTTTGCGCCTGTTGCTAGAGTAGAGACTATTCGAATTTTCTTGGCCTATGCATCATACATGGGCTTCATGCTGTATTAGATGGATGTTAAAGGTGCTTTTCTGTATGGTGAGATAGAAGAGGAAGTTTATGTCACTCAACCTAGAGGATTTAAAGACCCAGATCATCCTAATCATGTTTACAAGGTCGTCAAAGCTCTCTATGGACTTCATCAGGCACCAAGGGCATGGTATGCTAGGCTTTCATCATTTCTGCTGAAGCATGGCTACAGAAGAGGTGCCATTGATAAGACTCTTTTTCTGAAGAAGAACTCGACAGACATCATACTTGTGCAAGTGTATGTGGATGACATCATTTTTGGATCCACTAAAGAAGCTTGGTGTAAGGAATTTGAGGATCTGATGAAGGGAGAATTTCAGATGAGTGCTATGGGGGAGCTTACTTTCTTTTTGGTTCTCCAAGTTCAGCAGAAACAAGATGGGATATTTATCAGTCAAGATAAATATGTGAGGGACATGTTGAAGAAATTTGGTATGGAAGGTGTCAAAACTGCTACAACACCTTATGAAGCTCCAAAAACAAAAGCCAACAATGAACCAGATCTTCCTGTGAATGTTCATTTATACAGATCTATGATTGGTTCATTAATGTATCTAACAGCTTCAAGGCCTGATATTACCTTTGCTGTGAGTGTTTACTCTCGACATCAAGTCACTCCTCTTACTTCCCATCTCAATGCAGTCAAGAAGATCTTTAAGTACCTCAAAGGCCAACCTCATTTAGGCCTTTGGTACCCAAAAGAGTCTCCTTTTAAGTTGGAAGCATATAGTGACAGTGATTATGCTGGTGCAAATCTGGATAGGAGATCCACAACTGGAGGCTGTCAATTCCTTGGAACGAGACTGATTTCTTGGCAGTGCAAGAAACAAACCATTGTGGCTACCTCAACTACTGAATCAGAGTATGTTGCTGCTGCAAATTGCTGTGGACAGGTCCTTTGGATTCAAAACCAACTGCTGGATTATGGGTATAACTTCATGAACACAACTCTTTTTATTGATAATCAGAGTACCATATGCATTGTCAAAAATCCAGTTTTTCACAGTAGAACCAAACATATTGAAATCAGGCACCACTTTATAAGAGATGCATATGAAAAACATTTGATAAATGTGGCGAAAATTCATACAGATGATAATGTGGCTGATCTGTTAACAAAAGCTTTTAATGGACCAAGGTTTCAACACCTAGTGGTCAATATTGGAATGCTTAACCCTTAACTACAAAGTTTAAGGGGAGGCATAGGCCTCAGGGGAGGATTTTTCTTTGTCTTGTTTGTTTTTCTTAGTTAAAAAAAAAAAAAAAAAAAAAAAAAAAAAAAAAAAAAAAGAAAAAAAAAAAAAAACTAACTTTCTTTTGCAGGTTTGTTGCATTTTGTTGATGGTTTTTAACTCACCAGATATACCTTGTGTATATCAAAGAGTTGGTTAGTCCAAAGGGTACAGCTTTGGTAAAGACACATCAAATCTGTTGATAGCTGTAATGGTTTGCTCAAAATCATAGGGTCTGCAACCACCCATGCTTAATTGCTGAGAGTTGTATGGTCATCAATTCACCATGGTCTATTCCTTGTTGGAATCCAAGAATTGGCTAGCCCACAAGTATATGGCTTGTGGTAAAGGCAACTGAATCCATATTTGGTTATTAATTCACCAATTCTAAGAATTGACTAGTCCTGAGCAAACGGCTACAGGTAAAGACACATCAAATCCGTTTATATAGTTGCTGATTTGCTTATAAATTAGATGGTTATCAATGTACCATAGTTTTCGGACATAAACATCTGGCTACTCCAGTAGTGATGGCTATTGGTAAAGAGACATCAAATCCATTATTTTCAATGATTCACCTCTCACAGGAGTTAACACACCTGGATGTGATGAGAATAGTATGCAACTAATAAGTTTTGATGTACAATATGTCATGTGTTGCTGCAAAGACCTGGCGTTTCAAAGTTTGCTCATCATAGAGATGAGATTATTATTGGTTCTTTGCTACTGATGTTTGAGAACAATCCTCTAGTACTGTAGTCTCTAAGATCTATCAAGGTAGGAAACTGGAACTTAACCAAGTCAAATTCCAGTTTAGGGGAGGATTGTTAGGAATTATGCGAAGTAGGATTTCTGATGTCAATACTGCCGAAGGATTCTGCTGATGTAGAAGTAGAATCTGCTGAAGAAGAGATTCTACTATAGTGTAAAAGTCGTGCCGTGTTTCTGCTGAAGGGTGGAAGCTGACTAGGATCAGCATGCGCTTTATTATTTAAATGCTAACCCATCATTATTCTTGTACTGCCCGAGGTTAGCATGGGTATTATTGTACTGCTTAATATTATTTAGTGTTTTAGTCATTAAATGCATGCTTGCATGTTTAGTCGATTGAGTAGTAATAGTTTAGGATTCCTTGTCTATAAAAGGAACCTCATAGTTTGTAATAGATAACTCATCCGAAAGATAGTGTTTCAGGTAATTAAAAGATCCATAGAGGATCTAAGTGTTCTTAGTTATAACAACTTGTATTTACTTTCCGCTAGAATACGGGTTGTAGAGATTTTCTATTAGTTTGCTTATGATTACATAGGCAACACTAACGATCCACGAGTGCTCAAGATCTGTCAAGGTCTGTCTGTGTTCAACAGGTTCCTTCAATTTCTTATCCATTTTCTCTCTAGAGGCATTTTCTAACTCTATGTCCTCTTCTATGATTTGTACACAAGTTTACTTTTGTTTGGGCTTAAGAATCTCACTACCATCATAAATCACTTCTTGAGCCCTTTTGGCTTTCTTAAGATACACAGGATTTGGGTCTTCGATAAGGTTTTCACTGTGTTTATCACTTAATACTCTGTGATTTGTAATCATGTGAGCAGTCTAAATGGTGTTTCCTTGTACGTACAACTTGTTTTCAAGTTTGTTCTTTAAATGTTTAAGGTTGCAATCATTATTTAGGAGTTTAGATTCCTTTTCTTTGAATTCTTGTTTAAGCGTTTTTACATTTTCTGTAGGATATTGGTTTTCACAAACACATCATAACACAATCAAACTTAGGCGTATAGAAGATGAGTTTTAGAGAGAGAAAGTTAGAGGTTTAGGGAACTTTAGTGAGAGAAAGAAAATCTTATTATGAGCTCCAACTCTCTACCTTGGAAGGTAGAGAGTATTTATAGTCTTACAATAAAACGCCACACAACGGGCTGTGGATCAGGCATACAGTGGGTAAAGACCCGTCCGTCCTCCACGGTGTTACTTAACTTAAATATTACTTAACTTAAAAGAACTACGACTACGAGCTTTCTATTGATTACATATACTTGAGGTGACCGACTCTTTAATACTAGGAATTTCTAATTCCTAACAATCTCCCCCTAAGGGAGGTCACCTCAAACATGTACTAAAGTTACATTGAATACAAACAGATATTACATTAATATAGTTCTTGCATTCTTGATGTAGTACTTTGCTCCGAAGCTCGTAAACATTGATTCTTCTCATTGCATGTTTGGATAATCCAAGTGGAGGTCTTTTACTGATCCACGTGATAATAATTTTGAACCATCTTTAGAGATCATCAGCTATCAAAATTCTCTGAGACATCCTTTGTGGTGTTGGTATTATGTGATGCTTTGACTTTAGGACCGACATGCTCACATTCTGGATCATGATCTCTTCTCATCAGATTAGCGGAAGCTTTAGTTGATTCATGATATTGGCAGCAGCGTAGCAGAAGCATGGAGTGAAAATATCAGAGTCATTGATGCACTAATCATGATTTCTTTTGAGATGAATGTGTAGTGTGAGCATGCAGCTATGGATTAACAGCTTCATTCTGATCAGCTGCAAACGTAGGATGTACCTGCATAAAACAGTTAGCAATAAAGCACACGAAAGTGTCTTTGATCACTTTCGTTGAATTGAGGTACACGGCCCACGGTTCCCCGTTGATCAGTACAAGTACTGCCTGTGATCAGGTAGGATTCCTAAGAATCTCCTTGACAGGGTTTCGCAGCTGTTCTAGCTGTTCTCAAACCGGAACATCTCAAAGAAGACAACACGGAGTGAGTGAACCAGCGAATAGAGATTCACTGATTGATGAAAAGAGATTTGAAAAACAATCGTGTATTGCTCAATAGAAATTGTTTTTGCAATACAACGAAGGTTTTAGTGAAAATCAAGTATCAATCATATACACCTTTTGATTTGAAATCTTTGTACGCAGTCTAAGTGCTAAAGGAAAGAGTTTTTAAGCACAAAGATCGGTTTTTCAAAGGTATCCGTCAATCCATAACCTGAACCAGGATTGATTCAAGACTTGAATCGCCCCATTGTTTCTGTTCAGTTGTCACATGGTTGATCTAATGAATAGATCTCACATGCCACCTACCAAGAGCTTATTTGATGTTGGCTCCAGAAGGTTTTCCATCTTCATTGTGAATATGTATGCATATCACTCAGATGTTCTGGCAATACCACAAGGATAATACGTAGGACTCAAGATATAATCTCTCTTTCCACATTGTGTGAAGCAGAGAGTCTTCATTGAAAGTGTCCTAATGAGATTTATTGATGATCTCGTGGCTCTAGACTCAATTTGTGCATAATTTGGATTCCTGTGCCGGAGACTAGGGAGAGGGTCTCCTTCTTCAATATCAACAATCTCTAAGAGAAGGTCGATAGATTAATGTCAGTTCCCCGTGAGAATGAAACAAGCCCTTTTAAGAGGAACTTGAGTGGCTTGGAAAGTTGAAGGGCAGTGCGTCACTGGGGCCATGACGTCTTGTCTTCAATACCGATGTTACCATCAGTAGCATATGAATTGAACCCGGTTTCTGCCCTAAGGTTGAATAAATGGAGGGCTATTTGTTTTCACCCTTTTCTCATTCAATTCTTTTTAATTCTTCAACCCCTTCAGTGCTTACCGAGACTTCATTGCAAGAACCTTGTTGGGTTTGTTCCAGTACTTGCTCTGCCTCAGTCCGCACTCTTCCCATATCTCACTTTTCTCCTTTTATCGTCATACCTAAGGACTTCTACACTAACTAGTGGATTGTCCCTGGGTAGATCCCTCCAGTTCTGGCGGATCATGGGAACCAATACCTAACCTTATCATCCTTATATCACCGTACATAAAGTAAAGTTGGTCGGTCTATTTGGTATTGTTCATCTGCCATTGGAACCAATTGAAAACCATTTGAAAATCAATCCAGATACTTGTGATATATTATCAAAACATTTTGTACCTGAATTGTTTTTGATATTTTTAGAACAAGTGCTTCCCCTCAACATGTGCATCAAATGTTTGAAATCGTTTTGCACACGGAGGCAAGAGGAAGAATTAACTTCTTTGATTACCATTTTCTAAAAGATATCAACATCACTTCCCACATCAAATCAAGTAGATAGAGCATTTTGGGGAAGGATGAGGTTTTCATGATTTTGCTTCCCCTCAATATGTGCATCTAAGATTGAAAAGAGTTTTGCACATAATAGAGGAAACCTGCACATTGAGAAAAATGATTACGTTTCATCACATATAGGTTTACGATATATGATCCCCCTCAACATGTGCAAGAAAATTTAAAATCGTTTGGCACATGTGAGAAGGATAGCATGTACATCCTTATAAAACCATTTACCAATTTATCAATATAAATCTAATTTAAATCACAAATTCTCCCTCTATCACAAATATCAAATCATTTGAGATTTGTGATCTCTGTTGATTTAAATTGATTTTGAAAGCTTTTAAGGAGAATTGTGACTTGATTAAGAAACTGTTTTAACTGATATGGATCGGATATTAAGTCTTTAAACTCCATTGATTGAACATGCATGATTATCTTTTGAAAACATTTTGAATGACAAATAACATTTTAATTTAATTGAAATCATTCTCCCCCTCAATCAATGACATAGGTTGTTGATTGAGAGATAGATATTTTGACAAGTAAGTCCAGATGATTATCAAAAATAGAGTCCAAGTTATTTATCAAAACAATTTGTTTTCAGCAGATAATGGTTTATAGAATCAGAGCTTGGAATTTTGAAAGTCATGATAAAGCATGGCTCTGTTCTTTCTTAGAAAAGTGGGGTACTTCCTGAAATGACAATAAACCATTGTTTCTCTTTCTCCCAAAAATATTTTTTTTTTTTTTTTTTTTTTTTAAGAATTCGAACAACATCTAAAGTCCCGTGTCATTCTTTGAATGACAGCACAAAGACCGTAGATATTATCGAACCGAGAAAAACATGACAAAATGTCAATATTTTTTGAAGATTTTTCGAATTTTTTTCAGATTTTTATGGATTTTGAAAGATTTATATTTTTCTGTTTGATTTTTTTGAAGGTTTTATAATTTTGTATTTTGTTTTTCGAATAGATATATACAAGAGATAGATGAAGATAGACCTTTACTCCTCGTCTTCCTCCTGAAGACGTTTGAGTGTTTCTGGTTGAAGGCTTTTCAAGCCAAGACGTGGAAGAATAAACTCAAAACGTTCTCTTGGAAGAGCTTTGGTGAAGATGTCTGCTAACTGATATTCAGACCTCACAAAATAGAGTTCCACCACACTTTTTTCCACTTGTTCTCTGATGAAATGATGTCGAATGTCGATATGCTTTGCTCTTGAGTGTTGAACATTGTTGCATGAGAGAGCAATAGCACTTTTATTATCACAGCACAGAGGGATTTTGTTGAATTCAAAGCCATAGTCAGATAATTGAGATCTCATCCATAATATTTGAGCACAACAGGATGACATGGCTATGTATTTAGCCTCTGTAGAGGAAATAGAAGTACTCATTTGCTTCTTTGAAGACCAGCTCACAAGCTTATCACCCAAAAACTGAGCACCTCCAGATGTACTTCGACGAGTATCTTGACACCCTGCATGATCAGCATCTGCATAGGCTGTTAGTGACATACCGGTGTCCTTCGGGTACCAAAGACCCATATTGATGGTTCCTTGGAGATACCGAAAGACCCTTTTAACCGCTTCAAGGTGCTTTTTAGTAGGCTTAGCCTGGTATCTAGCACACATGCAAACAGCGAACAAGATGTCTGGTCTACTAGCAGTGAGGTACATCAGGGATCCAATCATACTACGATATTTTGTTTGGTCAATCATGATCCCTGAGTGGTCCTCATCTAGTTTGGTTCGATCAATCATAGGGGTGTCAACAGTCACTTGAATCAAATCCAAATTTCTTTAAGATCTCTGTTGCATATTTAGATTGATTTATGAAAATGCCTCCGGGACTTTGTGAAATTTGTAATCCCAAGAAAAATGACATTTGTCCCATCATTGACATTTGAAATTTTGAACTCATTTCATTAGAAAAATGATCACATTCCATTGGGTCTGTCGAGGCAAAAATAATATCATCAACATAAATTTGAACATGAATTAAATGTTTGCCTGACTTCCTGGTGAACAATGTTGGATCAACTGCTCCTTTGCTAAATCCGGTTTATAGAAGAAACTTTGACAGTGTATCATACCATGCCCTTGGAGCTTGCTTTAAACTGTAAAGGGCCTTCTTTAAATGATAAACGTGAGTAGGATGCTCTTGATTTACAAATCCTTCAGGTTGGCTGACGTAGACGACTTCTTTAAGGTCTCCGTTCAGAAATGCCGTCTTCACATCCATCTGATAGACTACCATGTTCTTACTAGCAGCATTAGCCAGAAAGATTCTGATTGCCTCGATTTGAGCAACTGGAGCAAAAGATTCTTCAAAGTCAATACCCTCCTCTTGACGGTATCCTTTAGCAACTAATCGAGCCTTGTTCTTCAATACATCACCATGCTCATCTAGTTTCACTTTGAAGATCCATTTTAGAGCAATAATCATGGCACATTCTGGAGCAGGTACTAACTCCCATACATCAAGTCGATCAAACTCATGAATTTCATATTGCATAGCATTGAACCAGCTGTCTTCGTTCATGGCAGTTTTAACATCCTTTGGTTCGATCTTTGAGAGTACGGAGTTGAAGAAACACCATAGGGCATCGGTTGAAAGTTGTTTCCGTGTTGATATAGGACGAGAGGGATTTCCAATGATGTTGTCTAATGGATGATCGTGAGTCCATTTTCTGAGGTGTTCATGTTGTAGTTGTTGAGGGACTGAAGTAGCAGAGCCGATGTCTCCAGAAGAAGATGGTTCTGAAGAAGATTCAGGAGCAAATATGTTTTCGAATGGAGCATCTTCAGGAGTAGCAAAGGGATTAACTTCATCATTGATGCCAAAAACATTTCCATCATGTACATTTGAAGAATGATGATTTGTTGATGAGACTGAAGGATCAGCAGTAGGCGCTTCTTGACTTAAAGATATTGAGACTGAGGGATTGACTTCATTCACAGGACTATGAGCAGCCTCTGTTGTAGGGATTGACACCTCATTAGTACTTGGATCATAAAGTTCATCAAACATATGATCAAACAATTTCTTTAAATCATCTTCAAATAGAGGTACATATTGAGTTTCTTGAGAAGAGTTTGGAACAATGGATGAACCAATGGGACTGTTTTGAAGTGCGGGTCCTGAACTGGATTGTCCAGGAGCCATTTGACCGGTCAGCTCATCAAACGTAACGTGAATTGTTTCCATGATATTTCGGGTTCTTTTGTTGTAGATTCGGTATCCCTTTTTGTTTGGAGCATACCCTACAAATACTCCAATGTCTGCTTTAGCTCTAATTTGCCTAAGTCTTGTCCCTCATTAGTTGGATAACACAATGCACCAAACACACGAAGGAAAGAGAGATTAGGTTTTCTGTTGTGGACAAGTTCATATGGAGTTTTTCCATGAACAGTGTGAATCAGGGAACGATTTTGTGTGTAGCATGCAGTGGCAATAGCTTCAGCCCAGAGAAACATTGGAACCTTTGAGTAAATCAGCATTGTTCTAGCGGCTTCTACAAGAGTTCAATTTCGTCTTTCAACTACACCGTTTTGTTGAGGAGTTCGTGGAACACTTCTTTGATGGCTGATTCCAACGCTTTCATAAAATTCACTGAGTTGTTTGTTGACAAACTCAGTTCCATTGTCTGTTCTTATTATTCTGACTGTTTTGTTAAGCCGAACCTGCAGCTGTTTGATGAGTTTGATGATGATATCAGGAGTTTCATCCTTTGTCCTTAAGAACTTGACCCAGGTGAATCTAGAGTAATCATCAACCACAACTAACACATATTTCTTCCCAAATATATTATGCACCCTCATTGGTTCACATAAATCCATATGAATCATATGAAGAACTTATGTGACAGAGTTAGTAGGTTTGGGTTTATGGGCATACTTCTTGCTTTTTCCCAATTGACATGCTGAACAAAGATGATCCTTTTCATACTTGAGTTTAGGTAAACCTACAACTAAGTCCTTTCTGCAGAGATCATTGATGGTACCGAAGTTCAAGTGATTGAGACGACGATGCCATAACCATGACTTTGTTTTAGAGGCCTTTGACAGTAAGCAAATTGGAGAAGACTTCATCATATCTTCGATAGATATGGTGTATAGATTTGAACCACGTGAACCTCTTAAAAGTTCCTTACCATCAAGTTCTCTAACGAAGCAGGTATGTTTTCTGAAGGCTACTTCTAGATCAGAATCGCAGAATTGACCAACAGAGAACAAGTTGTGACCAAGACCTTCTACATAGTAAACCCTGGAGATAACACTTTTGCCAACAACATAGTCTCCATAACCCATAATAGCACCGAAATGATCATTCCCGAATCTAGCTGTCCCGATGAATTTGCTCACGAAGTTCATGAGCCGTGACCGGTCGCCAGTCATATGCTTGGAACAGCCTGAGTCCAGGTACCACAGAACGATTTGAACGATCTGCAGTTGAACACAGACAAGAGTAGATAACTGGATAATTGGGATCCCCATGCAAGAATGGGTTCCATTTGGTTAGTAACAATGGTTGGAACACCCACATCAGAAAAAGAAGCATTCATATCAGAAATTAAGGCACTGGAATCATTGTGAATTGATGCAGTACTCGTGTCTGTATTAGCCCTATTCACAGTGTGCTCACTTCTTAAGGGAATAGTTCTACCAGTAGGCATCCATTTTCTAGTGGGCATTGTCTGATTATTCTTATGACCAACAGGTATCCAATAATAGCCTATCTTACTAAATGTTCTTCCTGTGGGTTTCCACTGTTTTCTAACTTTCTTTCGTTTTTGCCTTTTTGCCTTTTTAGCATTAACAGCATTAACTGGACAATTAACATCATTAGGCAAAACATTAACACCACATTCATGATTAGAAACAGAATTCAAGCAGACATCAGTACAAGGTTTGCAAATAGTATTAGAATTCGAATTAATTACAGTACGCCTATGGCTAATACTAGAACAACACGATTCGTTTTATTCGATTCAAGCTTAAAGTTCCTAGATTGTTCTTCTACTCTTTTCCAGTGCACATTCTTAGCTTGCGAGGTCCTATCATTCCTTGTATTGTCTTGATACTTTGACCTGCTCCTTTTAATGTCACTGATTACTCCTGTAGAGGGAATGGGAACATTAGTGGGTTTTACAACTCTTTGCATCACCTGTTTAGATGTACTGGGATCTGAACTACATGCAGGCACACTAAGGTTCAATTTCTTAAAACTAGAAGTGCTGGGATTTGTACTCCTAGAAGGCACACTTGAGTTCTCTTTCATAGCATTGACAGATCTGAAATCTGAACTACTTAAAGGCACACTAAGGTTCACATTCAAGACATTGGGCATCGAATGAATATCATACTTGGCAATAAGCATCGAACATGGAATCAAAGGATTAACTCTATCACCTAAGGACTTTGGGCATATTGTGATCAAGCATTCTAGGATTTCTTGAGATCGTTTGGCATATAGGCATGCATGTCCAATTGCATTATCATGAGGTTTCTCTAACTTATCCTCTTCAACAATCTCACGCAGACATTCTAGGCAATCCTTAAGGGATGAGAAGTATGTTTGAACAGCAAGTTTGTTGTTCCTGAGATGAGGAGGGACATATTTCACAGACAAAGCATATTTATTACAAGAGTGAACCTTTGATACACCATTCTCCCCATTGGTCATTGGCATTTTCCCTTTTACCTGACTCTTCAGATTCTCAATTTCCTTTTGCAATGAAGCTATTTGTTCGTTATTTTTGTTACGAGTGACCTTTATTGATTCAAACAACTCATTGAAATGACGTTTAACCTTTTCATTTTCTTCTAGAAAACTTTCGTTTTCCTTTTGTAATGCATTTACTAGGTTTTGAAGATGAAACGTTTGAGAATTCTGAGAATCTAAAGGAGGAGGCATTTGGGAGCCTGTCATATTGTTTGTTTGACCCTTTAATTGAGAGATTTGGGCTTTCAACTTTCTGATCGTGTTGCACTGAGCTTGAATCTGTTCATCACGTTTGTTAATTTGAAAAACTGCATCAAACTCTGGAGCATCTGAGGATGTCTTGATATTTGAAGTTTTGACATTTTCTTTAAGATGTTGATATTTTAGTTGTAAATTAAAATGCTCAACTTCTAGTTTAGAAAAATGTTTAACCAAATTGTCGTGATCATCCAGTTCAATTTTCTCGTTTAGTTCAGAATTAGTTTTTTCAAGCTCAATGACGCGATCATGGGAGACTTTCAGGGCAACCGATAATTCATGAAATTTGGAAGCATTAATGGAACAATTTGTAGCAGTGAAAAACACATCTTGAGCAATACATTCAAAAATCAGGTTCTCATTTAGTGTATGCAAGTTCTTCCTCTCAATCTCATTATATTTTAGTGCTCGCTCATAGTCACTAACTTCATTCCCTTAATATCAGTTTCTATCCCCTTTTTAAGACTCTCAAAGTGATCTTTTAGAAGTTTAAAGAAAGGCATGACCTCAGTTAAATAACATTCTTTCATTTGCTCAAAACCCCTTTCTCCTTCCGTTATACCAGTGGGTGTGATCCATTTCTTGCAAGTTTTCTCAAAATCAACAAATACTTGAAATATAACATATTGGCTAATTAAGGTCTTGCTTTTAGTGGCAATTGTTCTAGGAACAAGATGCATTGGTGTATTAGGAGGATACACAGTCGCTCTAGGCATTTTCCAAAGGGGAGGGTTTGTTTCAACAATATTTTCAGCTTTCTGCTTATCTAAATCCATTTTCCAGAAAACTTGTTCGGGAGTCAACAATGTCTGAGGCTTAAACATGTTCAAGGAAATCCAGTTTTCCTTCTTGTAATCATGGGGTGTGATCTTTATTTTCTTCTCTCTACATTTAGGATCATCTAATTTCTTGTTCATCTTTTCCCTAGTGACTTCATCTGATTTCTTATCTTCCTCAGTGCACTCAACGCAGCTAGGTTTCTGTCTAGGTTTAAGGATTTCATTGCCATCATAAAGAACCTTATGAGCATTTCTAGCCCTTTTAATGACATGTGGATTTGTTTCCTTAACAAGGGGAATGCTATGCTTATCGCTTAAGACCCTATGCTTAGTGATCATGTGAGCAGTCTGAATGGTGTTCCCTTGTATGTACAACTTGTTTTCAAGTTTTTTTTTCAAAGTTTTCAGATTAGAAAAATCTTTCAAGAGTTTTGATTCCTTTGCATTAAATTCTTGCTTAAGCATTTTCACATTTTCTTGAAGTTCTTGTTTTTGCTTAGCAGTTTTAGAAAGCTTTTCTTGCAAGGAATTTAACTCTTGTTTTAATACTTCTTCTCGAAAATTACTTTTTCTAATGATTGTACGCACTTGGTCATCCATTTCCTGCTCACGAGTGGTCAACTCAAATTTTGCACGTTGTTCATAGATAGCAACACGTTCTTTATAGGCATTTAGTTCAGAAATTACAGACTCATCAGGGGCACAGGCAGTGTATTCATCACAAATATAGTCATTGTTGACTGCAAGAGATGCATCACTTGGTACAACTTCACTTTCACTTTGTTTCACATATTGATCATATGGGACAACATTGATATTACCCATATTTTCAATATTTGATTCAATAGTTTTAGTTGATAGTACTTTGTCATGCATCTTTTGCACATCAGCATCATCGTATAGTTTTAGTACCTCTGAGATGAGTTTGTCTTTGGATGGGCCAGCTTGTGGTGAAGAGGAGACCTTGGGAGAAACCATTGGAGAAATGCTAGCCATAAAGATTGTGTGTGCAGTAGGTCCATCATCCACATCAGAGTCGTATGCATCACAATCAGCGACTTGAAAGGCATTCTGATGATTGTGACCTATCTCCTGAATAGGTTGCTCATCCACATCTGCATCATAGGTCTTGGCATTGCCCTCAGCTAGAAACAACAATTCCTCTTCATCCAAAGCAGCACCATTATCCTGAGCTTGTACAAGCAGCATCTTATCTCTGAAGTAATCAGCATTCTGTGGACTCTTTGGAGATGTACAGTTCCTTGCAATGTGTCCCTCACCACCATAGTTATAACATTTGATCGGCTTAGCTAGACCTTGATTACCATTCCTTCCTCGATTCTGATTACCAACATAACCTCTACCAGCTCCACCTCTTCCCTGATCATACTTTCTTTCCTGAACTGGTTGCACCACAATCCTCCCATCTTTAACAGTAGCTTGATTGTGTGGGTTAGATGTTGTTCTGAGGTTGTTATTGGTTTGTGGGAGAGAATTCATGTTTTGACTAATCAGAAGAGCTAGTTGATTAATGAAGTTACCCACGTGTGCATCAGCATCAGCTTGTTTGAACATAGGATCAGGAATTAGTTTGTGATTACAATTTCCCATGGGTATGACTTGTGAGGCTTTGGTTGTGATTCCGATGTTTGAGTAGAAGGAAGTTGAGTCATTAGATGAGCTTGTCTCTCCCTGGTTGGTTTTGAACTGATTAAGAACCATTTTTTCAAACATAGCATGTCTCTCATTCTGAAGGAGGAAGGCATAGAGTTGCTCATAGTTTGTATTCTTCAATCCTTTAGTGAGCTTTACAGAGGTGACAAACTTGTGTCATTCAGGATTCATGTTGTTCACAAATTTTGAGTTCAGCTGAATGTTAGGCATAGTCATTCTGATGTTCCTCATGTCATTCACCAACTTATGAAATCTCACATAGTACTCATAGACACTCTCATCTGGTTTCATCTTGAAGTGTTCAAATTCGTCATAGAGTTGTGATTCTCTGTCTTCCATAGTTAATTCTGAACCTGAGAGAAGCATCTTGACATTATCCCATACTGCCTTTGCTTCGGTGTTGTGATTGATCAGCTTGTAGATGTCTTTAGGAAGACCTTGAAGAACAATGTTAGAAGCCCTGATATCAGCATCGAATCTCTTTTTCTCCTTATCATCAAGCTCATCATACATCTTTTGTCTGTCCATTCCGTAAATTAGAGTTCCATCTTCAGCAGTATCAAGTACATCTCTAGTCGTCTCAACTCGATACGGTCCTTCATCAATGGATTTGAGAATGTTGACAACATTTTCCTTTCCAAGGCAATACAATCTGATTCGTTGAGCCCAAGAATCGTAGTCAGTTCTGTCAAGCATGGGTGGACGAGTATCTGAACCAGCTGCTTGAACATCCTCGGCAACAGTGGAGATGATAGTAGGAACGTTGGTAGACATGTTAACAGATTATACGGGATTTTATAACTCTATGATTAAACCGGGAAATAGATTCTTTCACGGGATTTTACTAAATCAAGAGAAAACCGTAAACAATCACCCAAGTCGCTAGAAGATAATGCACCAAGTCGCTAACACCTAATTCGCTACACCCCCAAGTCGCTAAACAAATGCAAGTCGCTAAGTAGTAACTCGCTAAGTCTTAAGTCGCTAGCAAAATTTTGGCAGCAATTCGCTACTCAAGTCGCTAAAGATTCAAGTCGCTAAAGAGCAACTCGCTACAGACCAAGTCGCTACCACCAAGTCGCTACCCGTAGTGGAGAGTCCACTACTTGTACTGTTAATCGCTAGGTCTAAGTCGCTAGCTCCAAAACTGTAACTCGCTACAAAATTGTGAAGCAAGTCGCTACGAAGAAAGAGATCCGTATATCAAGTCGCTAGCAAGAAAAACCACATAAACATCACTTTTCAATCGAAAAACAACCCAACCAAGATGATTCAAGCTTACCAAATGAAAACCTAAACACTTGTGATGATTCTAAACATAAAAGTACTAACAAAATCCAAGCTTTAACACAAGAAATCAACCAAATGATGCACAAACCACTAAACTTTTTCAAACTCAAAAACCACCTAAAAAACACTAGAAATCCAAAGATGTGCACGATATGATCTAACCATGGCTCTTGATACCAATTGTAGGATATTGGTTTTCACATACACATCATAACACAATCAAACTTAGGGGTATAGAAGATGAGTTTTAGAGAGAGAAAGTTAGAGGTTTAGGGAACTTTAATGAGAGAAAGAAAATCTTATTATGAGCTCCAACTCTCTACCTTGGAAGGTAGAGAGTATTTATAGTCTTACAATAAAATGCCACACAACGGGCTGTGGATCAGGCATACAGTGGGTAAAGACCCGTCCGTCCTCCACGGTGTTACTTAACTTAAATATTACTTAACTTAAAAGAACTACGAGCTTTCTATTGATTACATATACTTGAGGTGACCGACTCTTTAATACCAGGAATTTCTAATTCCTAACATTTTCTTGGATTTCTTGTTTTTGCTTAACAGTTTGATTAAGTTTTTCTTGTAAGGAATTTAACTCTTATTTTAACGTTTCTTCCCCTTAAATTACATTTTGTGATTAGTGTACGCATTTGGCAATACATTTCCTTTTCACGTGTGGTAAGCTCAAATTTAGCACGTTGTTCATAGATGAAAACTTGATCCTTATATATATTTAGCTTAGTGGTTAGGGATTCATCAGGCACATATTCAGTGTACTCATTAAACACATAATCATCATTAATGGCAGAAAATGTACCACTTGGTACAACAAGACTTTCATTGTGCTTCACATATTGCTTATATGGGATAACATTTCTATTTCCCATATTTACAATATCGGACTCAACGACTTTTGTTGGTTGTTCCTTGCTGGGAATCTTTTGCTCATCAACCATATCATATAGCTTTAGTACCTCTGATATTACTGAAGCATTGGAGGGACCAACTTGTTGAGGTGATGAAACCATGGGAGAAGTATTAACTATGAAAATAGTTTATGTCGTTGGTTCATCATCAACATCAGAGTCGAAGGCATCACAGTCAGCAACCTGGAAGATGTTGGGATCATTCTGTGCCATATCATACACTGGTTGTTCATCCATGTCAACTTCGAACGTGTTGGTATTCCCCTCAGCAAGAAACAATAGCTCCTCCTCATCCAACACTGCTCCACTATCTTGTGCCTGCATCAACAACATCTTATCCTTGAAGTACTTAGCATTTTGTGGATGCTTAGGTTGAGTGCAGTTCCTAGCAATATGTCCCACACCACCACAGTTATAACAGTTAATTGGTTTGCCTTGACCTTGAACCACTATCCCTCCTCTGTTCTAAGCCCCCACATAACCAGCCGCAACATTCCCCCATGCAACATTCCTTGGAATCACATTTTGCCTTCCTTGCACATTTTGTACCACAGCACTTCCATCTTCCACTGTAGCTTGATTGTATGGGTTAGATGAGGTCCTAAGTTGGTTGTTGGTCTGGGGAAGTGAGGTTCTGTATTGTTGAACCAATAGAGCAACTTGGTTCGAGAGGTTTTCAATCAACATGTCTGTTGGGGTATACCCTGAGTCTGGTATAGTAACCTGATTCTAATTCTAAGAAGATGGTAAGTACTGTGATATTCGAGTGTCTAGCTTCACATTAGAAACAAATGCAACTGAGTCATTTATTGTGCTTGTTGTTGGAGTTTGATTGATTTTTTCCATGATTAAACGGTCATATGTAGCATGCTTCACATGTTGAAGTAAGAAAGCGTACAACTGCTCATAGTTCATATTTCTCAATCCTTTGTCAGCTTCACTGCGGTAACAAACCTGTTCTACTCAGGGTTCATGTTGTTTATGAACTTGGAATTGAGTTGGATATTTGGCAAAGTCATCTTAATATTCCTTATATCATTCACAAGTTTGTGAAACATCACATGGTACTCTGTAATACTCTCCCCTGGATTCATCTTGAAGTTCTCAAAGTCATTGTACAATTGTGAATCTCGATCTTCCTTTGCAAGTTCTGAGCCAGTAAGAAGTATCTTGACATTAACCCAAACTGCTTTTGGCCTTGGTGTTTTGATTAATCAGCTTGTAAATGTCCTTTGGTAGACCTTAAAGGATGATTTGAAAGCTCTGATGTCAGCATCATATCTTTTCTTCTCCTTATCATTGAGATCATTATAAGTCCTTGGTCTATTCATTCCTAGAGTAACACATCCATCTTCACTAGTTGCTAGTTCATCCCTGGTGGTGCCCATCTGGTATGGACCTTCATCAATTGACTGAATGATGTTAAGACCATTCTCTTTGCCTAAGCAATACAATCAGATTCTCTGAGCCCAAGATTCATAATCAGTTCTATCCAGCATAGGAGGGCGGGTATCGGACCCAACAGTTTAAACATCATCTGAAATAGTAGACATGATTTCTTAGTACACATGATTTTAAAACTCTTTGATTTAACCAAGAAATCGAATCTTTCATGGGATTTTACAAAATCAAGAGAAAACCGTAGAACTCAAACCTCAAGTATCAAATATCAAGAGATAAATCACAACTTTCAAGTCGCAACACACAAACCGCAATACTAGACAAAACGCAGGACTAACAAACCGCAACTAAAAAATCGCAAGAGACAAATCTCAACTATCTTCAAACCGCAAGAATCACAAACCGCATGAAACAAATCGCAGAATACCCAAACCGCAACTTTCAAAATGCAGGAACACAAACCGCAAACAAAGACAAATTGCAGAGATATAAACCGCAACACCTGTCAAGTCGCAGAGATACAAACTGCAACACCTGTCAAGTCGCAGAGATACAAACCGCAACACAAAAATGACAAATCGCATGTCACTGTCAAAAGGTACAAGCATCACAATTTTCCTTTTTGTCTTTTAGCTGACTTACAAATCGCAAGTTTTGTCCTTTTTCAACATATTGCAATACTATAATATTATAATAACCAAACCGCAACGTTAGACCAACAAACTGCATCGTGAATCTGTCAAGTCGCATCGTAGAAGTACCAAACTATAAGCAAGAACCCATCAAGTCGCAACTTAGAACAAACAAACTGCACCTCAGAATACACAAAAGGCAACAAAGAACATGAACAAAACCTTGCGTTTTCAATCAAAAACCACCACAAATAAGATGAAACAAGCCTTCCAAACCCAAAACTAAACTAATTTGATAAACCTAAACAAAAAAGTACAACAAAATAACAAACTTAACCACTAAATAAGATCAAACAAGTGAAAAAAGTCTCTAAAATATTCGACCCATAAATCCTCTATAATCAATCTAAAATCAAGCACACACGAAGTAGATGATCAAACCATGGCTCTTGATACCAATTGTAAAATATTGGTTATCTAAACACACATAAACACAATGATATGGATCGTATGGTGTAAGGTTTTAGAGAGAGAAAGTAAACAGAATGGGACCTTCTAGTAAAAGAAAGTGAAAGTTATATTATGAAGCTTCAACCCTCTACCTTGGAGGGGAGAGGGTATTTATAGTTTTTACAAGATATGCCTCCCACGGGCTGTGGATTAGGTATACAGTGGGTAAAGACCCGTCTGTCCTCCACGGTGTTACTTAACTAATTACTTACTAATAATTGAACGTCTAAGACTACGAACTTTCTAATGCTAACAAATACCCGAGGTAACCAAGTCTTTAACTTAAGGATTTACTAAATCCTAACATGATTGAGTAATAAAGTTTTCGGGCTTGGCCTTACAAGAAGATTTTGTTGTTTACCCTTAAGGAAGGCAACATAAGTTTGGTCATTTTCAAAATGTTTTTGAGGTAAACCTCTTACCAAACCATCTTTAACAATCTTATTTATGGTTTTAAAGTTAACATGACCAAGTCTCCTATGCCAAATCATTGATTCATCCAATGTAGCTTTTGCTACAAGACAAGTTAAGCTCTCTTTAGGAACAATGTTTCTTCATATCAATACTATACATGTTTCCCTTCTGGGAACTTTAGGTAATACTTGATTTTCATTAGGTAGCTTAAAGCCAGGAGAAAGAACAAAACATTCAGTGTTAGTAAAAAGAACTTTGTTCTTTTTGTCACCCATATGTGAGACACTAAAGAGATTAAACATAAGTTTGTGCACAAAATACACATCTTCAAAATCATGTTTACCAATTTTAATTGTACCTTTACCAGTAATTTCACTACATCTTTCTCCTCCCCTAAAGGCAACATATCCTCCATCAAAAGATTTGAAATCTGAGAGGAAAGACATGTTCCCTGTCGTGTGCCTAGAGCATCTACTATCAGCATATTCTTTATCTTCTTCATCATCTTGTGGATGTTCCTGCACATAGAATAAAGGAAATTAGTTTCCATTGGGGACCCAAACCATTAGTGACTTGGATCTTCCTCGTGCATCACTATAGTTATATTTATTCATAGTTATTGATGCACCATTGTGTTTGGTAGGTCTTCATTCCCAACATCATGAGGCTTTAACAGCATTGCCCCTTTGTCCCTTAACAGCAGTCATATGCCTAGCAGTAAAAATTGCTGGCTAGCGGTTTTGACTGTTAGGCTCCATTTTTTGTTATAAAAACTGTTTTCTCAAAGAAGGATCTTTTACCAATTTTTTGTGCTGATTTAGTAAAACATGTTATTTTTTTAGCACTTGAAACTAATGATTTAGGGTGAGCAGTACAAACAAGACTAACAGAATTCAAAGGTCTGATGCCAATTCTCATCAACATTACTCTGGGAGCCATGTTCCTTTGAGCATTAGGGTGGTTTTTATTTTGGCAAACCCTTTTTGTCCACCCTAGAAACCCCATTTACCACCTTTTCCCTCTGGTGGTAATTGCAATTAACCTGAACATGATAAAAACTGCCACAACTAAAACATGCTTTATTATATATGACAAAGTCACTTCCTAGATGTTTGGACTTTAAGTTATTCCATATTCTTTGGTTACCCCTAGGACTTTGTGACCTGTTTTGAGATATATACATCTCAACCTATCTAACTTGTTTCCTAACTAGTTTTCCAACTTCAATTTTAACCACCTCAAGAACATCAGTTTTCTTTTCTACCTTAACTTTAGACACATTTTCCTCAACTAATGATGTGTCACTTGCAATTTTAAATGATTCCTTAACCTCTTCAATATGTTCTACTTTAGGACTCTTACTAGTCTTAGGTCCATATTCAAACTTAGCATCTTGAAATTCATTTAGACCTGTGTGTGCCAAATCAATACCTGGGGTAAGGGTACCCCTCTATAGGGAGGTGGAACTGACTTATTTCATGGACTAGACTTAGCCTTATTAACAATTTGACACTCAATTATCTTTTAACTCCCTTAGATGTATATTCAATAGTGTCTACACATAGTTGTATGTTTTCCTTGTGTTGCTTAATCATGTTTAGATCACTTTTAAGTACACTAATCTTAACATCTTTGTATGAAATATCCCTCTTAAGTACAACAATGTCCTCTGAAAAGACAGTCTCATTTTGCTTATAAAACACTATTTGTCCTTCTAAGACATCTAAACCTCTTTTATGATTTTCTAAATTAAAATCAGATTGGTTAAGCTCTATTCTCAGTTCATCATACTATTTTTTAAGTTTTTCATAATCTTTAAAGCTAAACAAGCTTTGATAGTATATACCTCAGAGTCAGAGAAAGCCATAAGTGCTATCTCTGTAGGTGCTTCCTCCTCTGCCATGAAGCTCCAATCAAAACCAAGTCCATATATGGCCACCATTGCTTTTGATGAAGCGTCTTCCACATCCACAACCTTCCTGGTGCTCTCTTGAGTCCTATATCCTTTGTTATCTTGGACTCTACCTCTGCTATCCTGGTTTCTTAGCCCTCTACATTCCCTAGCAAAGTGTCCCATCTTATGGCAGTTGTAACACTCCACTTCTGACTTGTCATACCCAGGAAAATCATCTCCACTGATGGTGATATTCTTTCCAGTCCTTTGATAATAGTTCTTGGCCCTCATTCTTAGCAAAGCTAATTTCCATTTCAGATCCGTCTCCTCCAGATCATCTTCATGAATTTGAAGTAGGTGTTCTTGATACAGTTGAGACCCCCCACTTGACTGGCCAAGAATGCATAGAGAGTTTCATCCCCTAAACTAGTAGCACTGGATTGTGAACTAGCAATATTAACTTTAGGGTTAGCAGTAATAACTTTTGAAGCAGTGCAAACCTCATCTGGACTGCTATTGCTGGGATATGACACAAATGCCATGTTCTCAGGGCTAGAACTTAAGCTTCCAGTCCTGTTCAATAATTCTCAAGTTGGTGTACATATCATCAAGACTCATGCTGTCCATATCTTGCTTGTTTCTCCAGACCACTACATAAGTGTTCCATTCAGCAGGAAAACTCCTTAAGAATCTAGAATTCAGATCTTCTTGCTCAATGTTGACATCCAAAACAACCAATTTACTTATGATTTTCTGGAGCCTGTTGTAGATAGAATCAAGAGATTCTAAACTTTGAGCACTAAAGTTCTCAGAACTTGGCTTCTGATAACATCAAATTAGCCTGATATTTTATATATCAGATTCCCATGTTTATGGCCTCATTTGTATTAATATGGTACTTAAATCGTTCATATTCGTTCATATTTGCATTTTAGGATAAATGAGGCGTTGGAGCCAAAAAGATGTGAGAAAAGGCCAAGAAATATATTTTGAACACAAGTTACGGCGTAAGTGGTACTTTTGACTACGCCGAAACTCACATTACAAGGGCCTTAATATTTTGTGTGAAGATTACGCCGTAACTATCTAATAATTTTACGGGGTAAATATAATCTGTTTGAATGATTTTCTATGTTGGATTGACTTTTATTAGTCGATTACTGTTTGGTGTTTTTGACCACCATATATCTGTCTATTTGTGTTGACTAATGTATGCAGATAACATGACTTATCAGAATGTTCCCACCTCTGCTTCCACAAAAGAAGAAAAGGAAATGGCAACTATATCTTGGGTTGACAAAAGAAGAAACGGAACTTAATCATATCTCTATGGATAGTTGGCATGACATATACAACTTCAGGGGTCTCACTACATCAGTAGATGGTTTCTTCCATCCTTAAAGCAACAACAGAAGCAACTTCACCACCTAACGTATCTTTGTGCAGGACAAGTAGTGAATGAAACCATGTTTGTATTTCTTATGGCGGAAAAATATTGTTTGAAAATAAGTCGAACTTAAATTTTTAAAAATCAACGGGACTCCATTTTGTTAAAACATAAGTCACTCAATCAACGAATACGGTCATCAATTGAGGGGGAGAGTGATTTCAAATTAAATATTTTCAAACGATATTTCTTCAAACGAGTCCGTTTGTACGATATGAAGTGGTGATCTAAAGATTTAATGTTATGTCAGGGTATGATTTTTTGTTAAACTCAAAGATCTTTCAAAATGAAAATTTTATTTTACTTAAAGATCTGATAACATCTAATAGTCCTGAATATTAAGTGTCAATTTCTCCCGATAATGCTCGTATTTTATATCATTTATATCGATTTACGCTTGTTTTCCTCTATATTTCACTTTCAGGTAAATTACGAGCATTGAAGCTAATGAGATGCGGATTTGGAGAGTTTATTGAAGATATATGATAGTATGCCCATTTTGAAGTAATTACTGCGTAACTCTTCTCTCACATTACGCCGTAACAAAAGCGTAGCTCAGAAGACCAACTAAACTGAAGATTACGGCGTAACTCCATCTTAGGATTACGCTGGAACTAATTAGGTCAAATGATGTTCCATGCCGTTGTAAGCTACGCCGTAACTCTTTCAACGATTATGGTGTAATCATGATTTTGTAACGTATATTGAAGATACGGCGTAACTCATTCCATGTGTTATGCCGTAACCAGCTTTTCTAGAGCAAATTACGAAGATATTGATGTTACGGCGTAACTCTCAACTTAAGTTACGTCGTAACTAGATCTGGCCAATAAATACCAGACCTAAATTCTGCATTTCACATCATTCACTCCACATACAAAGCAGAGAACATGGGTAGCAGACTGAAGGCAGATCTTGAGGAGCATACTGAGCCATCTCCAAGGGAGAAATCACTCCCAAACGATAAGCATTAGCGATCTATCATTTCTTTTACTTTCAATTCATGTATTTCATTATGTTAAACATTGAATCAATTGTTTCAGTTAATATGATCGGCTAAGCACCTCTGGTGCTAGCCTAGTTATGATTCCTTAATTGTTATGTTTATGTTTACATTACTTCTGTATAATTATTTCTAGTGTACGCATGCATAGTTTGTTGGTAGCTACCCTTGTTTTGGTAGTTTTGAATGGCGGTAGTGTCTAGTTGCTTAAGAGAATTGACCAACTGATCCTAAGTAGGCAGAGTGAGTGGGAAGGGTAAGAATTGACCAACTGACGACCCTTCTTCGCTTGTGTGATTTGACCAACTAATCACCTACCGTTTGGATGAACTTAAGAAGTTAGGGATGAGTGTCTAAGATGCTAGCGCCCGGTCACTTATTGTTATGAATCTTGCATGTAGCGGAACTTAATGACTTGGCTTAGGGGAACAACTGGACTTTCAAGGGTAGCAGCTTGATCTCCGGTGGAAACCTTTGCTGATAGGTTAGGACGAACTGTCTAAATGCGGTCCTAGCGACCTAAACCCCCACTTGAAGCAATTGGAAGTAAATAAACGTGAACATAACATGATAGGATGAGTAACTAGGTTAGCACACTTCTCCTCTATTGATCACAACTTCTGTCCTTATTTGCTTTCTTTCATTTTCTTGTTTTATTAGTTTATTAATCATTTCCATCTTAAAACCAATTAAAATCTGTGACACCTAGACTTAATTAGAATACGCTCACATAGCTCTTGGGACGACCTCGGTTTTACCAATTACTACACTACACACGATCGGGTTCATTGCCCGTTAGTGCATAAGGTAGACCATAAGTAAACGAGACAATTATAAATATTAAAACCTGGTCAGTAAAACCTGCATCAAGATCTCTTAAAACTATCATGCCTGACACTAACAATCTTTAATGCAAAAATCAGTCCTTATCAGTTAATTTCAAAATCTAGCCACGTCTTTCCCCAAAATTTTGCTAAATGATTTAAATCAATTGGTATCAAAAATCTCAAAAGGTTGGAAATTTATTATCGGGGGAGAGATCGTGATTTAAATCTCAAATCTATTTAAATGGCGATTGTTTCAGACTTTCAAAAGCACTCATTCCTCCATGTACCAAACGATTTCAAATGCACGGTGCACATGATGAGGGGGAGCATTTATCCAAAAACCAGAAGAGCATTTAAACCAGGCCATATTAAATGTTGGTTGGAAAGATTAAGAAGATAATTTTCTCCCATTTTTTCTAAATCTATTTAAATCACTTGGGATCCAAAATCTCAAAGGGTTTGATATTTTTGATCGGGGGAGAATTTGTGATTTATATATGAAATCTGATATAAGGTGATCGTTTTGACTCAAAAGTGCAGGTTCTCTCTAATATGTGCTAAACTCTTTCGAATATCGATGCACATATTGAGGAGGAACATTTCAAAAGATAATAAACTTTCAAGGTACAAAGGTTTCAATGTTTTAACATAAGTATCTTGATTGACTTTGAAATGGTTTCTCTATGACAAGTGTGATCGTGGAAGTACTTCAATGGACTCCTTCCTATATGTGTTAAATGATTTCAAATATGCAACGCACATATTGAGGGGGAGAATTTACCAAAAAATCAAAAGGCTTTTTCCATGGAAATTGTGATCAAGAAAATACTTCAAAATCCTCTTTCCTCCATGTGCTAAACAATTTCAAAATCATATCACACATGTTGAGGGGTAGCATTTCTAAATGATCAAAAATCATTAAGGTATAAAATACTTTGATATTTTTTCACCAGTATCTTGATTGATTTTCCCAAAGATTTTTCAATTGGTTTTAAGGAGGAAAGAACTATACCACAAGACCGACCATTTTACTTTATGCATTTGAGTTATAAGGATGGTAAGGTTAGGTATTCGTTCCCACGACCCCGCCAGAGCCGGAGGGATCTACCCAGGGACAATCCACTAGATAGTGTAGAAGTCCTTAGGTATGTTGCAAAAAGGAGAAAAGTGAGAATAAAGGAAGAGTGTCGACGGAGAAAGAGCTAGAACTGGAATAAACCCAACAAGGGTCTAGTGATGAAGTCTCGGTAAGCACTGAAGGGTTTGAAGAATGAAAAAGAAATGAAATGTGAAAAGGGTGAAAAGAAATAGCCCTCCATTTATTCAACCTTAGGTCAGAAACCGGGTTTAATACATATGCTACTGGTGGTTACCAAGGTAACGCCTGTATTGAAGACAAGACGTCATGGACCCAGTGACGCATTGCACTAAACTTCCCAAGCTACTTAACTTCTCTTAAAAGGACTTGTTTCATTCTCATGGGGAACCTACATAATCTATCGACTTTCTCTTAGAGATTGTTGATATTGAAGAAGGAGACCCTTTCCCTAGTCTCCGATTAGGAAACCAAATTGCACAATTGAGTCTAGAGCCAAGAGATCATCCACAAAATCTGATTAGGACACAAAATTCATGAAGACTTGCTGTTTCACACAATGTGGAAAGTAAGAATATATTCGGAGTCCTACGCATTATCCTTGTGGTATTGCCAGAACATCCGAGTGATATGTAAAGTATTCACAATGAAGATGGAAATCCTTCTAGAGCCAACATCAAACAAGCTCTTGGTGGGTGACATGTGAGATCATTTCAAAAGATCAAACTTGTGACAATTGGATAGAAATAATGAGGCGATTCACTCTTGAATCAACCTTGGTCTAGGAAATGAATTGACGAATACTTTTAAAAAACCATTCGATGTGCAATACTATTCTTTTCTCGAGCACATCGACTGTGTATTCATTTTTCAAGTATAAAAAGAATTAATGATTGAAAATTGATCTTTCTCATTAAACCTTCATCGTATTGCAAAACACTCTTTCTCTTGAGCAATAAGCGATTGTTTTCAATGTTTTCAAATCAATTTTTCATCAATCAGTGAATCTCAATTTGCTGGTTCACTCACTCCGTGTTGTCTACTTTGGGATGCTCTGGTTTGAGAATGGCTAGATCAAGCTGCAAAACCCTGCCAAGGAGATTCTTAGGAATTCTACCTGATCACAGGCAGTATTTATACTGATCAACAGGGAACCATGGTTCTTGCAACCCTATTCAACGAAAGTGAACAAAGACACTTTCATGTGTTTTATTGCTAACTGTTGTTTGCAGAAACATTTGGCGATTGCAGCTGATTGATATTGAGAAGTCAATTCATAACCGCATGCTCACAACACACACTCTTAATTGAAGAAAATCATGACAATCAAAGACATACAACAATGCTTCTGCTACTCTGATGAAAAGATGTCATGATCTAGAAATTGTGAGCATGTTGGTCCAAAAGTCACAACATCACATGAAGGTGATACAACAATGGGTGATCCATAGATTTGCTGTGGCTGATGATCTCAAAGAAAGCTCAAGGATCACCAAGTCGTGGATCAATCAAAGACCTCCACTGAAAGTACTAAGTGTGTGAACTTTGAAGAATCACTGCTAAAGCACAAAGATTGCAAAATTTAAAGAATTCAAGTCTACGAGCTCGAGCATAAAGATAAAGATAGAATTCTAGGATGAAAAATTATTTCATGGGGTGACCTCCCTTAGGGGGAGATTGTTGGGATTTAAAAAATCCATGTTGAAGAGTCGGTCACCCCAATTATATTCTAGTATATCTTAGCTCATAGACATTATGTTATTTACTAGTTATTTAGTTAGTTAGTTAGTTTAGAGCAACACCGTGGAGGACGGATGGGTCTTTACCTAATATATGCTTGATCCACAGCCCGAAGGAGGGCATGTAGTATGTAGTATAAATACCTTTTCCCACTTGGGAAGAGGTGGTGTATTCTACTCTAATCTTTCATTTTCTTTTTTACTTTCTCTTTCTAGAAAACACGCTCTCTACTCTTTATCTCTCTAAAATGGCTAACATGTTCTTCCACCATCCAAGACCACCTGAATCATCAAACAACATAGAAAAATGATCTTACACCACCCCTGCTAAATATCCTTACGTTTACATCATGTAAACCCCTGTTATCTTAAGTTTAATTTCTAAATATCATTTTATTAAGTAATCTATCAATATAGTATACTATATCTATCATAACACAAAAACAAGACCTATCCGGTTACGGTTAGTTGTAAAACCCTAATTTCAAAACAAAGCTTGTTTAATAGTGTTCAAAGCTTATGTATAAGTTACACTAGAAACCTTAGAGTATCTTAGCCTCCCCTAAATCCTAGTATAACTCCTTAGAGCCTAGGTACAAGTCCCTTAATCACAAAACACTAAATAGTTCATTTAGGCCCCTAAACTAGGTCTAAACTTTCCCGTTTCTTTAGCACAAGTTATCACCACTTAAAACCATCCCATTTCACTTCACCCTCCCTTATAAATACCCTGCCTCCCCATTTCACTTGAAACCATCCCATTTCACTTCACCTTCCCCCTTAGCCTAGTCTTAGCAGTAGTATAAGAGTTCTAGGAAGCCAAGAAGTCGAGCACACCAAGCTAGAAGCCCTCCCTAGTCCTTAGTTTGTCGAGAAAACCCTAAACCCCCTAGCGACCCGTTTCTTGATCACATAAGCTCAAAAGTTGTTCTATAAGTTATGTTTTAGTACTAGGATAGCTATTAGGTGCATTAGATCACAACAGAACCCTTGGCCAAGCCTTGATCACAAAAACCTACACGTTTTCTTTTTAAAACCCTATTTGGAGTCGAATTCATGTTTCTAGGTAATAAGCCCTTGTCATAAGCCATAAACTAGTTTAAGTAACTTAAATAAGCTTCTAATAATAATAAATAAGCTATAAAACACTTTCGTGTCATAAAAATATATTTTGCATGGTTTTAGGACTAGTTTCGTAACACTTTCCATGCATAGGGGTATATATTGTAACTTTCTGAAACTATTAACTACAAGGAATGTTTTGTCATTTCTTAGAAGTTATAAGTCTAAGGACCTAAATTGGAAAGTTTTAAAGTCTAAGGATAAGTATATGAATAGTTATTTACATAAAGGACTAATTTCATAAAAGTTAATAACCTAAGGGTAGTTTTTGTCAAGTTATAAACTTAAGGTTCTTAAAAGTATTTTCTATAAATATGTAACACAATACTAGGGAGCTTTATGTGAGGGGTTCATTTGGGTATTTGTTTTGACGAGTTTGCTGGGTTTACGACTTAAAGTGCCCTGGCTCCTCAAACGTTTACTACATGACCTCTAGATTATGATGGCCTGAACGGTGTTACAGTATATATAAGATAGTACTTAACAACGTAACACAATGTTAGCGAGCTTCATGTGAGGGGTTTCATACCTCTTAATTATGATGGCCCGAACGGTGTTACGTTATATCTAAATCTAGGTCTACTTAGGAATACATACCTAAGAAATATAGACAAACCAATTAGGACTTGACGTACCTATGCACACACTACCTCAAGATACATGAGTAAGCCATCTAAATCACTATCACATTTCTTCAAACCCAGGTGAGTTCATAGCCTTACTTTTTAAATGTTTTTTCAAAACCCGTGAGGGGGATACATGCTTTAAACCAAATACAAGTATTTTTCTTTGGTTATTTCACGAGTACCTTCTATGCCACTATTTCCCCCAAATTTCAAGAACCATAATCACTTGCGAGTGAACACGAGTATAGTGTGTAGATCTACTTAGGTTTTGACAACTCTCATTAGTTTACCTCAGTCAGGCACCAATTAGCACTATACTTGAGAACACCCTAAAAGGCTAACCTTGACAAGTTAACCTTAATTACACCGATCATGAATTGGTCTGCAACCATCATGATACGGAACTCCTTCCACTCTCCTCAGTGGAGCTTAGTGCAATAACAATAAAACTATCACCTTTACAAAACTCCTTCCACTCTCCTCAGTGGAGCTTGTATTCAAACATGTTACAAACTAAAACCTATGACCTCACTCAACCTTAGTGTTGACCTTTAAGCATATTATCCCATGTAACTAGGCCCCCCTCCCTTAGCACTTATGTCATGGTGTGACATTGGACATAAGGACGTCCATACCTGTTATCATCCATCTTCTTTTGCTTTAAAATGTATCTTTGGGACCTCTCTTTTGGTAAAAGTACATCTTTTACTATAAAACTCTTATAAAATAATGAATAATAACTCCCTTTTTTTAAAAACGTCTCTTTTTGAGTCGTTTTCTATTATCATGACTTTGTATCCATGAAGTGATACCCCAAGATCAAATTCCGTTGCAATCTATAAAAATATGTGTGTTACATTACTTGTGAATTTATATAGCCTATTCCACAAAATATGTTTGGATTTAAGCCTTTTATATAAGCACACATTCTTTATGCTTAAATTCTATTTTCATGCTTTGAGTGTGTCAGTGATTGAATTGATTCTAGAACTTGTTCTTGTCATACATAACAAATTCCATAGTGAGACCACATTCGTGTGATAAAGGTAAATTTAAGTGATAAGAGGCAAATCAGGAATAAACCAAATGACCATCCATTTACATATAATGATTCTTAGCTATCTAGGCTGGCTAGTTAACCAACCATATGGACCCATTTGATAGCGCTCATTTTTAATGCTAGATACACTTATTACAAATGATGGGTTGTTAGTTACATGGTATGTTGGAGTTTTTGATGATTATTAGTCGTCGACACTTTGAATTTCGGATATGTCGTTCTGACAAAGGGGAAGGTAGTTGTTGGGAAATACGCTTTTGGGAGTTAATACTTATTGTAATAGAGTTAGTACTGATAGTGAGAAAGTTAGTACTGATAGTATTAAGTTTGTACTGTTCTAAGTAAGGAATGTAGTGTATGGTTTGTAACAGCATATCTTCTATTCCAATAGAAGATATGATATACTTAGTCCATAGTTATCTCTGTAAGGGATCTCCTTAGTGTATAAAAGGAGATCCTAGCTAGGTTAAACACACATCTCATATTCTAGCCGTCTTAAGAAGAGCTTCAAGGTTGTAAACCCTAGTACTAGGAGAGTACTCGTATTATTGATTAATAATATTGAAGATGTTGGTGTTATACTGTGTTTACATTAATCTTCTAAGTGCATTCAAGTAGATTCCGCATACTTGTGTGCATCTACAACAAAGTTTCTCATTGTTGTTTTAGAACCATTCAAGGCAACTAACAAGTTTGCAAGCTAAGTTTTCTAGATCCAAGGTTTGGGACTCCACAAGTGGTATCAGAGCTTGTGTCCTGAAGCTTTGTTTTTAGAAGATCCTATGTGACAGATCTGAAGAAATGGATTTTGACAAATCCAATGCTGTTAACAGAGCTCCTAAGTTGCAGCCAAATGAATATGAACTCTGGAGAATGGGCATAGAGCATTACTTCTTGGTACTTGATTTCAAGCTGTGGAACATTGTGCTCTATGGAAACTCTTACAAATCCACTGTCACTGAAGAAGTTAATGGTAAGACAGTTGTTAAAGAAAAAGGTGATCCTATCACCAATGAAGAAATGGCTCTAAGAGGCAATGATCTCAAAGTCAGAAGTCTCTTACTCATGGCAATACCTGATGATCATCAACTCACCTTCAACAAACACAAAGATGCTCAGAGTTTGTTCAAAGCCATTGAAACCAGATTTGGTGGAGATTTCGTCACCAAGAAAACTCAAAAGACTCTTTTGAAGCAAGAGTTTGAAAACTTCATTGCTAGTGCAACTGAGTCCATTGATTCAGTTTATAACAGGCTTCAAAAACATGTTAGTCAACTGGCAGTATTGGATGTGGAGCTCTCCAAGGAAGATGTCAACCTCTGGTTTGTTAGGAGTCTTCCATCACCAAAATGGGACACTCACATCATTGTATGGAAGAACAAGCTAGATTTTGAAACCATGAAGTTGGACAATCTGTTCAATAGCTTTAAGGTGATTGAACAAGATATGAAGAGAAAAGCAGCTGCATCCTCCAGTTCTGGGTCACAAAACATAGCCTTTGTGGTTGACCCTGTCACTAGCAATGATGTGGACAACTTTGATGTTAGTACTCCTAGTACTAATGTTAATACTGATGGCTCAGTAACCACTGTAGCAGGCATCAATGAAGGTACAATCTATGCCTTCATAGCTTAACAGAGTCAAGGGTCCCAGATCACTCATGATGATCTGAGACAAATTCATGAAGATGACATGGAAGAGATGGACATCAAATGGAACATTGCTCTAATCAGTATGAGAGCAAAGAGGTTCATGAAGAAAACAGGAAGGCAGATTAAGATCAATGATGGAGATGTTGCTTTGTTTGACAAGGGAAAGGTTGAATGCTACAACTGTGGCAAGCTTGGGCATTTTGCCAAGGAATGTAGGAGCCCTAGGAGCAAGGGGAGACACAGTAATGTTGAAAACTCCTCTTCAAAAGCAATGGTGGCTGTTGATGGTGCTGGATATGATTGGAGCTTCATGGCAGATGAAAAAGAGACCCCAATCAACATGGCTTTGGTATCTGAGGTACTTACTGAAACAAATTGTTCAGATACATGTGTTCCATTAAGCAAATATTTAGAGCTAAAAACCATGTTTGATAATGTGTCTGAAGAACTTTCTAAAACTGAGTATAACTTAGCAAATCATAAAAGAGGCTTAGCAGTTTTAGAAAAACAAATTGTGCACTATAAAGAAAATGAATCAAAGTTCACTGAAACAACTGTTGTGCTCAATAGGGAAATCTCCTTTAAACAAATCACCATTAATGTGTTGAAAGAAGAACTTGAGAAAGTCACTAAAATAAAAGATAATATAGAGCTAAGTGTTGAGCAACTTAAAGACACACAACATTATAACTCTGAAAGAATTGATAAATATTTGGAAAAGCCTCTTGTAGGCAAAGCCAAATCAGGTATGGGATATAAGACCACTCCACCACCATTCAGAGGTATCCCTTCACCTCCTGGTATGGACCTTGCCCACACTGGCTTAAAAGAGTTTCAGGAACCCATATTTTTCAGAGGTCCTACAATAAAAAGTTCTTTCACTGAAAAGACTGATGAAGTGTTTGAAAGTGCCAGTGACACCTCCTTACCTGAGGTGTCTGAATCTGAAAATAAAAAGGCTAGTGTAGAGTCCAGTGAACCAAAGCAAGTACAGGCCACTAAACCTGTAAGATCATTTGACAAACCTATTAATAAGCCAATTATATATGCTGAGATGTATAGAAATAGGTCGTCTAGTCCTAGAGGTAACAAGAGAAACTGGAACCAGTTAAAATCTGAACAACTAGGAGATGAATTCGTCATGTACAATAAATCTTGCTTTGTTTGTGGTAGCTTCTCTCATCTGCAGGCTCAATGCAGACACCATATGCGACCTCAACCCATCATGACCCCCAGAGCAGTTCTTCTCAAAACTGGCATAAAACCTTTGAATTATGCAAGGCCAGTTAATACTGCTAGACCACAACCTAGAGTATTTGGTGAAAGACATAAAAGAAACTTTTCAAAATCATCATCTACTTCACCAAGGTACTTTAAATCAGCACAAACCTTTAATTCTTATGATGAACAAATCAAGTTTTACAAGAAAAAGGTTAATACTTATGAGCCACAACTTAATACTGATAGGCCAAAATTTAATACTTTTAAGCCTAAAATGAAACCTGCTAGTTCTAAAGTAAATGCTGCAAAGGGAATCAAGGGCAATGATGTTAAGCGCTCAGCTTGTTGGGTGAGAAAGACCACTCAGCCAAACAGTGCATCAGTTACTCTCAAGAAATATGATTACATTGATGCACGAGGCAGATCCAAGTAAGTGATGGCTTGGGTCCCCAAAAGGAACTAATTTCCTTTGTTTTATGTGCAGGCACACTCCAACAATAATGATGATCTAGGCTATTCAGACATTGGGTATTCCAGGCACATGATTGGAAATCTATCCTATCTTTCAGACTTCACTGATTTGAATGGAGGATATGTTTCTTTTGGAGGTGGAATAGGTGGAAGGATTACTGGTAAAGGAACAATCAAGACTGGTAATTTGGACTTTGAAGATGTGTACTATGTGAAAGAACTCAAATACAATTTGTTCAGTGTGTCACAAATGTGTGACAAGAAGAATTTTGTTCTGTTCATATATATTGACTGCTTGGTGTTATCTCCTAACTTTAAGTTTCCTAGTGATGATGAGATAGTTCTTAAGTTTCCTAGGAAAAGCAATATGTATTGTGTAAGTATGAAGAACATAGTACCCAAAGACAACCTTACATGTTTAGTTGCTACAGCTTCTTTGGATGAATCTATGTTATGGCATAGAAGGCTAGGTCATGTGAACTTTAAGGTAATCAATATTTTAGCTAAAAACAACCTTGTAAGAGGTTTACCTTCAAAAATATTTGAAAATAAACACTCCTGTAGTGCTTGCCTCAAAGGAAAGCAGCATAGAGCCTCTTGTAAGCCCAAGGTTTTTAACTCTATCACCCAACCACTTCATATGCTGCACATGGACTTATTTGGCCCCACTAATTTTAGCAGTCTAAATTTTAAGAAGTATTGTTTGGTTGTGACTGATGATTTTAGCAGATTTACTTGGGTTTTCTTCATGAATACTAAGGATGAGACCAGTGAAATCCTTAAGTCTTACATAGCTGCAGTAGAGAACCTAGCTGATAAGAAAGTTAAAATCATTAGGTGTGATAATGGGACAGAGTTTAAAAACCTAGTGATGAATGATTT
The DNA here is from genome assembly GCA_019973895.1 of Chrysanthemum seticuspe. Taxonomy (NCBI): domain Eukaryota; kingdom Viridiplantae; phylum Streptophyta; class Magnoliopsida; order Asterales; family Asteraceae; genus Chrysanthemum; species Chrysanthemum seticuspe. The sequence continues at coordinate 301,812,591 of BPTQ01000009.1, read as the reverse complement.
CTGTCAACTTAAGGGTATTAAAAGAGAATACAGTGTAGCTAGAACTCCTCAGCAAAATGGGGTTGCTGAAAGGAGAAATAGGACATTGATTGAGGCTGCTAGGACTATGTTAGCATATTCTAAGTTACCCATAACATTTTGGGCTGAGGCAGTTAATACTGCTTGTTATGTTCAGAACAGGGTACTGATTGTAAAGCCTCATGGCAAGACTCCCTATGAACTGTTTTTAGGTAGAAAGCCCACCCTAGACTTTCTTAAACCTTTTGGGTGTCATGTCTCTATTCTCATTACCATTGATCACCTAGAAAAGTTTGATGGAAAATCTGATAGTGGATATCTGGTTGGCTACTCATTGAATAGTAAAGCCTTTAGGGTTTATAATTCTAGAACCAAAAGATTAGAGGAGAATTTGCACATAGAGTTTCTTGAGGACAAACCTAGTGTAGAGGGGCAAGGACCAACATGTCTTTTTGATATTGATATGCTAACAGAATCTATGAACTATGTGCATGTTTCTGTCGATTCTAACATGATTGCAAGAGAAAAGAAAGGTCCAGATGCAGATATTGATGATGATGATGACTGCATCCTATTGCCCATTTGGAATGACAACTCAGGTGGAAGCACTTCTTCAGGGGAGGCAAACAAAGCTAATGATCAGCCTCCAAAGACCCATGACTCTAATGTTGAAGGAGATGCAACCAATACAGATGATATAGTGATTGAACTTCAAGTGTTTAGTACAACTATGGTTAATACTGATAAGCCACAAGTTAGTACTGATGAGCCCACTTTTAGTACTGATGGTCCTCAATCTATTCCATCAGTTAATACAGAGGTTCCTGATCCCTTTGGTGAAGCTGATGAGATTGATATGACAAATATAGCTTCATCTTAAGTTGTTCCTGCTACACCACACAGAAGAATCAATCACGATCATCCCTTGGAAAATATCATTGGAGATGTCAATGCTGAAAGAACTACAAGATCTAAATTTCAGCATAGTAAGACAGGATCATTCAGTGCCATCTATGAAGAAAGGAATCATGGTGCCTCACAAACATGACTCTTTGCATTTTTGTTTCCCAATTAGAACCAAAGAAAGTCTACAAAGCTCTTGAAGATGAATCCTGGGTAGAAGCAATGTAGGAAGAAATTCTCCAGTTTAAACTTCAAAATGTATGGGTTCTGGTGGATCTCCCTGATGGCAAGAGAGCTATTGGCACTAAATGGGTTTTCAGAAACAAGAAGGATGAAAGAGGTGTTGTAATCAGGAACAAGGCTAGACTGGTAGCTCAGGGGTATACACAGCAGGAAGGGATTGATTATGAAGAGGTCTTTGCTCCAGTGGCAAGGATTGAGGCTATCAGACTTTTCCTAGCCTATGCATCATATAAAGACTTCACAGTATACCAGATGGATGTGAAGAGTGCTTTCCTCTATGGGAAGATTGAGGAGGAGGTGTATGTTTGTCAACCTCCTGCCTTTGAAGATCCAACCTTTCCAAACAAGGTGTACAAAGTTCAGAAAGCACTCTATGGTCTGCATCAGGCCCCAAGAGCTTGGTATGAAACTTTAGCCAAGTATATCTTGCGCAATGGCTTCAGAAGAGGGAAAATTGATCAGAATTTATTCATCAAGAATGTGAAGACTGATATCCTGTTGGTACAGATATATGTTAATGACATTATTTTTGGTTCAACCAAGCAGGATCTATGCAGAGAGTTTGAGAAATTGATGCATGACAGGTTTCAGATGAGTTCTATAGGAGAACTCACCTTTTTTCTTGGGCTACAGGTTAAGCAAAAGACAGATGGCATATTTATTAGTCAAGATAAATATGTCAAGGATATTTTGGTGAAGTTTGGCTATGACAACACAAACATTGCCAGTACTCCTATGGAGCACAGTAAGCCACTACTTCCAGATGCTGATGGTGAAGAAGTTGATCAGCATCTTTACAGGTCTATGATTGGATCATTGATGTATTTGACTGCCTCCAGACCATATATTATGTTTGTTGTGTGTGCATGTGCAAGATTTCAAGTCTCTCCAAAGCTTTCTCACTTGCATGCAGTTAAGAGAATCTTTAGATATACGATAGGCCATGCTCAATTAGTCTTTGGTATCCTAAGGACTCTCCCTTTGATCTGGTAGCTTACTCTGACAGTGATTATGCTGGGGCAAGTCTTGATAGGAAGTCAACCACAGGAGGATGTCAATTTCTTGGTGATAGGTTGATTTCATGGCAGTGCAAGAAGCTGAGCATTGTGGAAAACTCTACAACTTAGGCTGAGTATGTAGCTGCTACAAGTTGTTGTGGTCAAGTTCTCTGGATTCAGAATCAGATGCTTGATTATGGGTATAATTTCATGGGCATTGTCATTTATATTGATAACAACAGTACTATATGCATTATCAAAAATCCAGTTTTTCATTCTAAAACTAAGCATATAGAGATAAGGCATCATTTTATAAGAGACTACAATGAAAAGAAACTTATTCAGGTTGAAAGGATTGATACTGAGTTTAATGTTGCAGATCTTTTAACAAAAGCTTTTGATTTGGGAAGGTTTCAGTACTTGGTCACAAGTATTGGAATGCTTCATCCATAATATGTCTTATCTCTCTCTATCTTGTAAAGTTTTGTAAACTGGTAGTTAGTACTGATTGCTATCCAGTTAATACTGATTGTGTTAAGTTAATATGGATTGGCAAGAAAATGTCTTGGATTGTGCTTTCTTGGTTTTGGACTAACTTTTCAGGTATAACACAAGCAGTATGGATATGGTTTGTTGACTGAGTGTTACAGCACGTGTGGTTCTCTTACTTATGCTCATTCTGAATCCACCACATGATGGGACTTGCTGTAACAATGGAATGTGTGATGCCTAAGCAATATGTGGCATTGATGCGCTCCCGAACAGTCAAGCTAAATCACTCAAGCCTGCCCCTTGTGAATGGCAGACCGTAACAAGCTTAAAACGGCTCAGGAACGAACTCAATGAAGATCTGAGGAGTATAATGTTTCCCCGGGTCGTTATGTCCCAGCGAGCTATGCAATGGATTATCAAACGTAAAGTGATCGAGAAATTTGAACGAAAAAGGGATTTGAATAGATTATAACTACAGAAAAAGGACATAAACTACAAGGGCATAAATGCAAATTAAAGGAAATTAAAAAGATAAAAAAAATATTAAATAAACGCTATCACTATATTTAAAATGATGTTTTTATTTTTTAGATTTTATAAAACTTAATTTAAAAACTACGTTACGTACAAAACAAAACGTGAAATTTACACAATATTAACCCTAAAATCATGAAAATTATATTTTTACAAACCTAATGATATAAGAAAATTTATAGAAAAAGAAAATTATTTTTATAACTAATTATCTAATTATTATTAATTAAAAACTATTTTTAACTATTTAATAATAGCCTAAAATACAAGAAATTAGGAAATAAAACTAGAAAAATAAAATTAAGACTTAGAAAAATCTAAAATATCAAAATAGAATTTTCAAAACTATTTTTGTAATTTTCTGATTATTTTTCTATTTTTTAGGAATTTTAAACTATTAAAAACTAACTAAATTATTTAAAAATACAAATTTAACTAAGAAAAATTTGGAAAAATATTTTTTTGTCTTTTTATATTTATCTTAACTTAAGAAAAATGAAAAATTATTTTTTTGGAGCTTTTCTTAATTAATTGTATTTAAAGCTAATTAAAAAGGCCTAAAAAGTAATTTAAATGCAGATAAATATCAAACAAGCTTGGAAAAATCTGAAAATTTCAGGAAAACTCTAAAATAATATTAGGAAGCTAGGAAAAATAGAAAAACAGGGGCTTATATGGGGGAATTTGAAACTGATGTACAAGTGCTTATTGAAATAAGCACTTGAATAAGCAAATGGGCACCAAAAGCTACCAAACTGAAACACAAGCTACAATATGCTAAAGGAACTTAAAAACAACCAATCTCAACTGCTCTTAACCACTGGATTATAGGCTAGTACAGATTTGAGGATATGAGCTTTTGGCCAAAAACAGTAACTGAGGGTCTACTTCCAGCTAGAATATAAGCCACCAGATAAGCTAAGACTCAAGAACAAGAGTGGCAACCAAAACTAGACCTGGCTAAGACCTAGTAAACCAGATATCAAACCTAAGTGAGCTCTATTGAGCTCTGTACAAGCTCTGCAAAACCTGCTCAAGCCTTGTGCAGTCAACAGTGCCCTGCACAGGGCACTTAGCACCATTTTGACAAGCTAGTTAAGAGCTTAAGAAAAATTTGTAAAAATCTAGAAAAATGGTAATAATAAAATAGACCAAGAGAGATTTTTAAAACTACAATTTACACTGACATTGACCCGGAGATGAATCCATGAAAATTCCCTCTAGTTGAGCTCAAAACTGGTTTTGTGCATTTTGACTTTTTAAGCAAAACTGAAAAGTTGACTATCTTGAGTTTTGATCCAGATTTAAGGATTGAAAATGATGTAAAGTGATGAAATGAAGTTACTGAAAGCTATTTTTATTGATTCTTAACATAAAACAAGGTTTTGATTCTTAAAAACTCCAACATTGAAGTATATAAGACAGATTAATGACTAATTTGACTTTGGACATGTGCAGGCACAAGTTGATGACAGAAATGAGCTCAAAAGTGATAAGTAGACATGAACTAACAGGATTCCAATAAAAAACAGACCTCAAACATAAACCAAGCAACAAATCCAAACACCCTTTTAAACAACTGATAAGCACTAAGAATGATCTAACTACTGAACCAGCTTGTACCAGTGATCAAACTGATCTTATAAGACCTAAATACAGCTAATGAAACAGGTTCAAGTTATTGGTGACCACAGATACTTAGACAGGCATACAAATGCAAAATGGCTAGAAAACTAAAATTGAGATACTCACTTGTGTCCAGCTTATGCAGGCCAAAACCAAAACCAAACCTATGCTAACCTAATCTAATACAACCCAATTCAACCGGCATCAACCAAATATCCATTTCCTCTTCAATCTTTGCCCATTTTGACTTTCATTTACCAAAGTCCAAAAGTGTATGCAACTTGCATAGAAGCTTGTAAAAAGCTATAACAAGCTTATAGAAGCTTGTTGGAGATCAAAACTAAGCTATTATAGGGTTTGACAAAAGAGTTTGAAAATGAAAATTCCAACAGTAACACAGGATCAATAATTTTAACCAAACCTTGAAATTAATTCTTAAAAACAGATTACAAAGGTAAATTAACTTGAGTTTGAATAATAGCAACACAAGATTACAGATTTTTAAACTAAATTAAGACATTGAATAAAAAACGACATTAAGGAAATTTAAAACTACATTCTACTACACTTTCTTCTTTCTTCCTGCTCTTTTTATATGCCAAACACCTTCTCTCTACTTTCTGACCAAATCCCACTTTAAATTTGAGCCATTGGATAGCTTAGAGTAATCTTGGCCATTGAATGGATTTTGGTGGGAAATGGGATTTTAGCAGCTGGAGCTTGAGTGTGAAGAGGGGGGAGGTAATTAATGACTCTTGGAGTTGTGTGGAGGAGGGGGAACATGGGAAGGGATAAGGTGAGGAGGGGGTGGAGTGTAGCAGGGGACTTGCAGGGCTAGTGGGGGAGAAGGAAATTTGGCGCCAAGGGGCTGTTTGTTTGACCAGAGGGTTGACCAGATATAATAATAGGGGGGTCAAAAAGGGTAAGGGTCCAAAGGTTTAAGACAAGGGTCACAATGGTGTCAAGGGTCCAAAAATGGATGAAAGGCTTATAATAACAAGGACCTAATTGCCATTTTCTGAAAATACAAAGACCTAATCTGCCAAATCATCAAAGATGTTTCAAGGGACCAAAAGTGACACTCTCAAAAAGTACAAGGACCAAACTTGCCATTTTCAAATTCTCAGGGGCCATTTTTGACATTTTTCAAACTTGAGGGACCAAAGTTGTAGTTTTGCAAATTTTATATTTCAAGGGTTTGTTTTGACAACTTTTGAATCCCATGGACCTTAAATGACATTTTTCTTTATTTTGATATACCAGGGACTGTTTTTGACAACTTTCGAAACTTGGGGGACTAAAACTGCCAATTTTGCAAACTTGATACGTTTTTCATCTGATTTTGATCTTTTTGCATTTAAAACACATAAAACACTGATTTGTGTATTTTATCATTTTGATGCATTTTTTAGTGTTTTCAGATGATTTTGCAGTTTAGATTGTACAAAAATGATGAGTATTTAGACACTCATCAATCCCCCACACTAAGATATTGCTAGTCCCTAGCAATGTTTTGAAACTTTAATGGATTTTAAAGAACTCTTTACCAAAAGCCATCACTTCTGGAGTAGCCAAATGTTTCAGTTCAAGTAAGAACCATGGTACACCAATAACCATGTGATTTTGAGCAAACCACCAGCTTCCAACGGATTTGATTTGTCTTTACCAGAAGTTGTTTGCTTCTGGACTAGCCAACTCTTAGATAAATTATCAATATTATCTTTGGTGAGCTGATTACCAATTATGGTTTTTCCACTGCCTTTACCACAAGCCATAAACTTGCGGGCTAGCCAACTCTTCACTTTTTAGGATATGGTGAGCTGAATACCATACAATTTTGGGCAAATTGCAAGCCGTCAACGGATTTGAGATATCTTTACCAAGAGCCGTTTGCTCCCGGATTAGCCAATCCTTTAGTTTATTAGACAAGGCGGACTGATAACCAATTGAGTAAGTGTAGAACACTTACTCCAAAAAAAATTTTTGGCCAAAAACGGGGGAATTGGTATAATTATATGATAAAATTCGTGAGAATTCCCCCCCACACTTAGAAATGAATATTGCCCTCAATATTCAAAGTACCGGCGGTTATGCCGAACCAAAGAACGTAAAAGGGAAATACTACGGCCATTATTTAAAAAGAAGATTTTTTTTTTTTTTTTTTTTTTTTTTTTAACTTATATATATAACATGTGGGGTAACTCCCCCACACTAGGGTAGAACACATGGGTGAAAACCCATATTTAGCTACTGTTTTTGATTACCGAGTCGCTAGCTTGACTCGACCCCGAATTAATTGGTTCATGGGGAAGCAAAGTGGAAGAAACAATCTCCATCGGACTTTCATTCAAGATGTTTGGACAACATTTGAAGCACGTGAAAGTTCCACACCGATGAGATATACATAGAGCCGGCTCAAAGATGATAAGTGAAAATTCCGGGGTCAAAGATAGTGTCTTCATTCCCGAAGGAGTGAAGAACAGGAGAAGGGACAGAATATATGAAGAAAAGAAAGAAAATCATGATAGAAATCATGACTAACTCTTCATCCTCAATAGGAGAATTCATAGTCTCATGAATCTCATCATTTAAGCTCAATTGGTCTAGACATATCTCGGGTGTGTCTAGATCAAAGTAGAAGTTATCATACTCCGGCGGAGATATGATATGAGTGAGTTCATCTGAGAACTCCATGAAGGTGAATGAATCATATTCAGAATTGATATGAGTGGGTTCGCTGGCGAACTCCTCAAAAGTAAATGATTCATGATCGAGGAGAGAATTATGAGAATGAGAAGTGGTACTGCCACTAATCTTCTCTCCCATATTATCAAAACAGAAGGCTTTCATTTCCGGAATAGAATCATCGGAAAGAATGTCACTATCCTTTATGGGGATAGGGGATGAAATAGGTTTCTCTTTGAAAGCCTCGATTTTAGAAATGAGAAGACTGACATTCAATAATGTTGCTCGAAGAGCTTCATCTTTGATTTCAGTGTCAGTAACTTCATCATTCTCTTCTTCTAAGCTAACAAGCTCAGAAGGTAAATCTTCCACATAAGCGATGTCTCCACAAGATAATGAATCATCATCATCAGAATCGGAGAACATCTCAACATGATCATTTTGGAAGACAAGAGGAGGAGGGATATCACACACATGATCAAGAATTCCCTGTGACTCTCTTGGGATTGGGACAAGGTCCTCAACACTAGACTTTATGAATTCGTCCGATTCCTTTTCAGGAACAGTGTCAAGATGCTCGTCCCCCATGATAAGAGAGTGAGTGTGAATCTCGGGTGTGATAGCAGTTGTTTGAGATGGAATCTCAACTGCAGGGATATCAACTGACTGAGGGAGTTGAGAGGTACTATCTTTAAAAGGATAAAAACTCTCCTCATCATCATCATATAGAGCCGCCTTGAGAAATTGGGAACGCCTTAGAGCTGCTTGCTCTAGGATTAATAATTCTTCCCTAGATTTGCGAGCCTCTCGTTCTTCGGCCAGCAATTCTCCTATGGTCTTTTCACCACTCACGTGATTCTTAAAGTTTTGAATCATATCATCAAGTGTTTTCATTGTGGTTTCAAAATCTTGGGAGATTTCTTGAGATAACGGCTCAGGTGGAGTTTGAACCGTATAGTGCTGTGGAGGTTGGAAATTATCAAACATGTGAGAGTCATGATTGTTACAAGGAACTGGGTTCCCTATTTGACAATCAGAGCTGAAGTGGGGACCTCCACAGTACTCACAACAGTAAAACTGTTGAGTTTGGAATGGTGAATCATATGGATTTCGGTTATAACCAAAGTTCTGAGCATCACTGGAAAACTGTTCATAGACAAACGTGTTTCCGGATTGACACTCAAATCCTTGGTGAGGACCTCCACAAAATTCACAACAGTAATGTTGATTATATGAAGATAAGTCGGGCTGTGGTGGGTAATTGGAAAAATTTGAGGAGTCGTTAAATGAGTTCGGATTAGGATCATAATCAAATGAATTCCTCGAACCACAAAACAAACAACTCCCGTTATGAATATCATTACCACATTGTACACAAGTACACCAACGACAGGGTGAACCAAAGAGAGGCTCACCACAACCGACACAAGGAATAAACGATTGCATTTGAGAGTTATGAAGAGGAATCAGTTTATTCAAAGAATCAACAAAACCAACATGGTAATCCGAATGACTATCAAGTCTCGAAGAACATTCAGAAAAATCAGGAGGTGGGACAAGTGGTGTGCTCTGAGAGCTAGCAATTTCCACCACTTCCGTTATGGTCTCCGGTTTTTGAACGGGTTCATCGGGTTGTGGCGGATGGTCGGAAAAACTTGGAGAATCATCGAGAGAGTTATCAGATAATTCGCACCAATAACAGTATTTGCTTGCACCCATCCTTCCACATCGCTTGCATAAACAATCCGGATTCTGACAACAGAGTTGATCCTCTTCCATACGGCTTTTGCAGTGGAAACAACGAGGATAATCGATCGTCGCCATGAGAATTAAACATGTAGAGGGTTAAAGAAAATAGAATTAAACGGTTTTGAGGTTAAAGAAGAGTAGAATCAAACGGTACGAGGGGGTGAGAGAAATAGAATCATACGGATAAGAGGAATGAGAAGAGAATTTTTGTATTTTTGGATAAGAAAATATAAACATATACAGATGGATGGTATGAACAAAGAGTGAATATCCAAATCACTAATCTGCTAAACGTAAGATAATCAGCACAGCTCCCCGGCAGCGGCGCCAAAAATTTGATGCGCTCCCAAACAGTCAAGCTAAATCACTCAAGCCTGCCACTTGTGAATGGCATACCGTAACAAGCTTAAAACGGCTCAGGAACGAACTCAATGAAGATCTGAGGAGTATAATGTTTCCCCGGGTCGTTATGTCCCAGCGAGCTATGCAATGGATTATCAAACGTAAAGTGATCGAGAAATTTGAACGAAAAAGGGATTTGAATAGATTATAACTACAGAAAAAGGACATAAACTACAAGGGCTTAAATGCAAATTAAAGGAAATTAAAAAGATAAAAAAAAAATATTAAATAAACGCTATCACTATATTTAAAATGATGTTTTTATTTTTAAGATTTTATAAAACTTAATTTAAAAACTACGTTACGTACAAAACAAAACGTGAAATTTACACAATATTAACCCTAAAAATATGAAAATTATATTTTTACAAACCTAATGATATAAGAAAATTTATAGAAAAATAAAATTATTATTATAACTAATTATCTAATTATTATTAATTAAAAACTATTTTTAACTATTTAATAATAGCCTAAAATACAAGAAATTAGGAAATAAAACTAGAAAAATAAAATTAAGACTTAGAAAAATCTAAAATATCAAAATAGAATTTTCAAAACTATTTTTGTAATTTTCTGATTATTTTTCTATTTTTTAGGAATTTTAAACTATTAAAAACTAATTAAATTATTTAAAAATACAAATTTAACTAAGAAAAATTTGGAAAAATATTTTTTTGTCTTTTTATATTTATCTTAACTTAAAAAAAATGAAAAATTATTTTTTTGGAGCTTTTCTTAATTAATTGTATTTAAAGCTAATTAAAAAGGCCTAAAAAGTAATTTAAATGCAGAAAAATATCAAACAAGCTTGGAAAAATCTGAAAATTTCAAGAAAACTCTAAAATAATATTAGGAAGCTAGGAAAAATAGAAAAACAGGGGCTTATATGGGGGAATTTGAAACTGATGTACAAGTGCTTATTGAAATAAGCACTTGAATAAGCAAATGGGCACCAAAAGCTACCAAACTGAAACATAAGCTACAATATGCTAAAGGAACTTAAAAACAACCAATCTCAACTGCTCTTAACCACTGGATTACAGGCTAGTACAGATTTGAGGATATGAGCTTTTGGCCAAAAACAGTAACTGAGGGTCTACTTGCAGCTAGAATATAAGCCACCAGATAAGCTAAGACTCAAGAACAAGAGTGGCAACCAAAACTAGACCTGGCTAAGACCTAGTAAACCAGATATCAAACCTAAGTGAGCTCTATTGAGCTCTGTACAAGCTCTGCAAAACCTGCTCAAGCCCTGTGCAGTCAACAGTGCCCTGCACAGGGCACTTAGCACCATTTTGACAAGCTAGTTAAGAGCTTAAGAAAAATTTGTAAAAATCTAGAAAAATGGTAATAATAAAATAGACCAAGAGAGCTTTTTAAAACTACAATTTACACTGACATTGACCCAGAGATGAATCCATGAAAATTCCCTCTAGTTGAGCTCAAAACTGGTTTTGTGCATTTTGACTTTTTAAGCAAAACTGAAAAGTTGACTATCTTGAGTTTTGATCCAGATTTAAGGATTGAAAATGATGTAAAGTGATGAAATGAAGTTACTGAAAGCTATGTTTATTGATTCTTAACATAAAACAAGGTTTTGATTCTTAAAAACTCCAACAGTGAAGTATATAAGACAGATTAATGACTAATTTGACTTTGGACATGTGCAGGCACAAGTTGATGACAGAAATGAGCTCAAAAGTGATAAGTAGACATGAACTAACAGGATTCCAATCAAAAACAGACCTCAAACATAAACCAAGCAACAAATCCAAACACCCTTTTAAACAACTGATAAGCACTAAGAATGATCTAACTACTGAACCAGCTTGTACCAGTGATCAAACTGATCTTATAAGACCTAAATACAGCTAATGAAACAAGTTCAAGTTATTGGTGACCACAGATACTTAGACAGGCATACAAATGCAAAATGGCTAGAAAACTAAAATTGAGATACTCACTTGTGTCCAGCTTATGCAGGCCAAAACCAAAACCAAACCTATGCTAACCTAATCTAATACAACCCAATTCAACCTGCACCAACCAAATATCCATTTCCTCTTCAATCTTTGCCCATTTTGACTTTCATTGACCAAAGTCCAAAAGTGTATGCAACTTGCATAGAAGCTTGTAAAAAGCTATAACAAGCTTATAGAAGCTTGTTGGAGATCAAAACTAAGCTATTATAGGGTTTGAAAAAAGAGTTTGAAAATGAAAATTCCAACAGTAACACAGGATCAATAATTTTAACCAAACCTTGAAATTAATTCTTAAAAACAGATTACAAAGGTAAATTAACTTGAGTTTGAATAATAGCAACACAAGATTACGGATTTTTAAACTAAATTAAGACATTGAATAAAAAACGACATTATGGAAATTTAAAACTACATTCTACTACACTTTCTTCTTTCTTCTTGCTCTTTTTATATGCCAAACACCTTCTCTCTACTTTCTAACCAAATCCCACTTTAAATTTGAGCCATTGGATAGCTTAGAGTAATCTTGGCCATTGAATGGATTTTGGCGGGAAATGGGATTTTAGCAGCTGGAGCTTGAGTGTGAAGAGGGGGGAGGTAATTAATGACTCTTGGAGTTGTGTGGAGGAGGGGGAACATGGGAAGGGATAAGGTGAGGAGGGGGTGGAGTGTAGCAGGGGACTTGCAGGGCTAGTGGGGGAGAAGGAAATTTGGCGCCAAGGGGCTGTTTGTTTGACCAGAGGGTTGACCAGATATAATAATAGCGGGTCAAAAAGGGTAAGGGTCCAAAGGTTTAAGACAGGGGTCACAATGGTGTCAAGGGTCCAAAAATGGATGAAAGGCTTATAATAACAAGGACCTAATTGCCATTTTCTGAAAATACAAGGACCTAATCTGCCAAATCATCAAAGATGTTTCAAGGGACCAAAAGTGACACTCTCAAAAAGTACAAGGACCAAACTTGCCATTTTCAAATTCCCAGGGGCCATTTTTGACATTTTTCAAACTTGAGGGACCAAAGTTGTAGTTTTGCAAATTTTATATTTCAAGGGTTTGTTTTGACAACTTTTGAATCCCATGGACCTTAAATGACATTTTTCTTTATTTTGATATACCAGGGACTGTTTTTGACAACTTTCGAAACTTGGGGGACTAAAACTGCCAATTTTGCAAACTTGATACGTTTTTCATCTGATTTTGATCTTTTTGCATTTAAAACACATAAAACACTGATTTGTGATATTTTTATCATTTTGATGCATTTTTGAGTGTTTTCAGATGATTTTGCAGTTTAGATTGTACAAAAATGATGAGTATTTAGACACTCATCAATCCCCCACACTAAGATATTGCTAGTCCCTAGCAATGTTTTGAAACTTTAATGGATTTTAAAGAACTCTTTACCAAAAGCCATCACTTCTGGAGTAGCCAAATGTTTCAGTTCAAGTAAGAACCATGGTACACCGATAACCATGTGATTTTGAGCAAACCACCAGCTTCCAACGGATTTGATTTGTCTTTACCAGAAGCCGTTTGCTTCTGGACTAGCCAACTCTTAGATAAATTATCAATATTATCTTTGGTGAGCTGATTACCAATTATGGTTTTTCTACTGCCTTTACCACAAGCCATAAACTTGCGGGCTAGCCAACTCTTCGCTTTTTAGGATATGGTGAGCTGAATACCATACAATTTTGGGCAAATTGCAAGCCGTCAACGGATTTGAGATATCTTTACTAAGAGCCGTTTGCTCCTGGATTAGCCAATCCTTTAGTTTATTAAACAAGGCGGACTGATAACCAATTGAGTAAGTGTAGAACACTTACTCCAAAATAATAATAGTAGTAGTGGTAGTAGTAGTGGTAGTAGTAGTGGTAGTAGTAGTAGTAGTAATAATAGTAATAATAATAATAATAATAATAATAAGAAAAACAATAATAATAATAATAATAATAATAATAATAATAATAATAATAATAATAATAATAATAATAATAATAATATTAAAAACAGTGGTAGGGGTTCGTTTGGTCCTTCTGATTGGTTTTAAAGTTCCATTTGATGTGGTGGTTTCGTCACAGTTCCGCGGGGTTTGAACGGTTATTAGGGTTTAGAGTTTTGACTCTTCAAAACTGTTTTTTGTTATTCTCCTGACCTGTTGTGAGGATTTGTTGCGGGTATTGTGGTGTTTCTCATTTGTTCTCTTGGTTTCTTTCATGCGTTTGGTTATGTCCTGGTAATTACGGGTTTCGGTGTTTCGCTATAATGTTTGGTTTCCTTCTTGCGTATGGTAGTTTCTGGTAATTACAGGTTCTTGTGGCTACTCAATTTTTGGACTGTAAGTAGTTCATTTTGGGATTCATTACAGAGGCTTATCCTTTTGTGGGGTGCTTGTGATCATTGGTCTCCTTTGGCTTCTCATACAAGGGTGATTCTCTTTGTTGCTACTGTGGTATGTGGGTCTTGTGCTTGGCTCCACATTGATTTGGTTTTCATTGTTTATTTAGTTTGAGGCTGTGGCTTGTGGCTGCTACTGTTTTGTCATATGGTGATTGCACGGTTTCATTGCCCTTTTGTGGGTCTTAGTAATTGTCATAATGGTACTGGAAACGGGCTTACCAAAACTTCTTTGATCACTCACTTGCGGGATCCTCATTTTTATGGTGACGCATTAGCTATCACTAAACATTCTTTGGCTACTAGTCTTGTGGTTTTTGAGGCGGCTGAGGTTACGCTTAAAAGTATGGGTCTTTGGTTATGCGGTATTTGTTTTCGGACGCATACTCTTCGTGCTAAGTTCCGTCATGGTAATGATTTTGTTCCTCCTCCTGATTGTGGTGATGGTGTGGTTAGGTTCGTGTTGTATGATCTCACCAAACCACTAGTTCCTTCTTTTGTTCAACTTGCGCTAGTTGAGGACTTGGTTTTGGATGAGAATGGTGGTTTTGATTTGCCTCTCCTCGACTCTTTGCTTTTATAAGGGGTTGTGTACTGTCAAATCTATCCCTCCCAAGTGCCGCTTGGGGTTTTCTCGGGTTTTAAAAGGGGCTCTAGATAAGGTGATTTGCTCGCCTGATGACATTTCTTGTTGGGTTAGTTTGTTAGTCTTGCCACTTTGTCTCCTTAAAACCTTCTGCCCGAGAAGTAATCTCGAGTGTAGGTCTGCTATCAAGCGTCAGCGCCAAGAAGATTATATTTCTAACGCCATTCGATCTTGGCGTATGCCTGGTGGTAGTCTGCAGTTTGTGAGAGAGGTTTTAGCCGAACCCTCCGTAGCATGGTCTAATATTATTGAGGATAATATGTATTTGGATGAGTGTAATGTCAAGAAATGTAAGATAAAGATTTGTGATGGCCAGTATACCGCTGTTGTTAGAGTCCTTTCTTCTTCTGGTGTTGCTCATTACAAAGACGCTACTCTTGAAGACTTAAAGGCTAAGCACCCTTTTAAATCTACTCCCTCCATGTCGCATTTACCTATTGATCATCATCACCTTGTTGCATCTTCTGCTATTGTGCTTGATATGATTAAGAGTTTCCCTCGTGGCACGTCTTGTGATCGGGATGGTTTGCAAGCCCAACACCTTTTGGATTGTTTATGTGGCGCTGATGTGGCTATTTCTGATGAGTTAGTTGCTTCTATCACCCATGTGGTGGATCTTTTTTTGGGTGGTAGATGCCCCAGGTCGTTGGGTGAGTATATTGCTAGTGCTAGTGCTCCTCTCACGCCGCTGGTCAAGCCCGGGGGTGGCATCCGTCTTATTGTTGTGGGGACCATTTGGAGGCGTTTAGTTTCCAAGGTTAGTGCTACTATGATTGGCCATTCTTTGGATGGTTATTTAAATGATCTGCAGTTTGGTGTTGGAGTTCTAAAACTAGTTGATTAAACATAATTAGATTTAAGGGTCGAAAGAACATTTAAATATGTTTTAATTCCAAAAAGTTGGTGCATAAATGGATTGGTGGTTGGTAGTTGACATCTATTAAGTTTTCAAGTTTTTAAACGAACTCGAGGCAATTTAATCACGAGTATTGGCCAAAGGGTTTGTAAGAACGAATGTGACTAATCATATTTTCACACATATGGAACGTAAAAGACATGGTTTAATTCAATGAGTATTGGCCGAAGAACTCACCAATTGAACTAATCTAAATATACAGGTTTCATTATATTAACGATTGATTTGATACCATTATAAGTTGATATGTGCACTCTACTATTGTTTTACCCAGACATGTTCAACATTCTATCACGTTTGGCTATTAAATCCCATACAAGTGTTTATTTTTTATTGATTGCTAGTTGGAACATCCTTTTTTGTTTGTTCTAATTTCTCGGTGCATTAGGAGTGTGACAATCCTATGTGCTTATTTTACGTTCTTAATATTATAAAAAGAAAAAAAAGGCAAGTCTCTTGGGACGTTCTCAATTTACCACACAACTTACTATGAACGAACAAGTATACTTGCTCGTATGCGTTTTTAATAAAAAGTGGTAGAAATTTTTTGTAAATTTAAAATTTGAGTAGTATAACCTAACATATCTATTTATATATATTCGTGTAACACATCAAGTTTTTGGCGCCGTTTCCGGAGACGTTTTATATTTATTTTTTCTCTTTTGTAGTTCCTATAATTATTAGCGTAAAAGTAGCTTGGCATAATCATTATTTGTTTTTGTTTTATGTTTTATAATTTTTTAAGGTACTTAGAATGCTTGTTAATATATAGGGTGAAGGCTGAATATACACCAATATACGCAACATACTTTTTTTATTATCTATGTATGTAATATACTTTTGAATACTTACCAATGTACGTAACATTAACAGATTGCCATTTTAAAAAGTTATAGTTTTGGTCTCTGTCATTTGCGTTGACTTTCACCGTTAGTCCTTTGATATTTTTTTACATAAAAAATTATAGTAATGGTCCCTTGACATTTGCATTGACTTCCACTGTTAGTCCCTTGACATTTTAATACATTTTCGTCCGTTTTTCTTTCCGTTTTCATACGTTTTTATACGCTTTCTTCCGTTTTTCTTACGTTTTCATACTTTTTTATCCGTTCTTATCCGTCTTTATCCGTTTTCATCCGTTTTTGTCCATTTTGTTGGGTCTATTATAGATTTGATGATACAAAACAAGAAGAATGAAACATGAAGGACTAAAAGTGACAAGAAGGGAAACTACAAAAAGATGGAGGATTTGGAAGATTCTAGAAGATATGCTTAAAAGAATATTTAGTTTCCTAATTGTATTATGATTCCTCTTGTAAACCCTAGATGTCTCTAGTATATAAAGAGACATAGGGTCATTAGTTTTATAGTACGTACAAGATGTAAAAACCAAAGGTGTGTGTGTGTGGGACCTAGGCGTAGGGATTTGGGAAAACGCCTAGGGTTTAGTGGTTTAGTTAGTTATTGTTAGATCAAGTCTTTGATCTTTATTATAGTTAGTAGACGTGTTCCTATAAACGTCTAAGATTAGTTAGAGCATCCGGTGTGGGAGATGTTGTGGCTCGCCGTGGGTGACGTGGAGCCCCGCCGTGGCTCGCCGCCACACCGGGGTGGCTCGCCGTCGGCCGCCGTGAACTTTGAAATCGTGGGGACGACGAAGCTAAGGTTCTGACAAAAGGCAAAGTACCGTTTGATATTTAATTTGTATCCGTTTATTTGTGTGTGTGTTTGTATTGTTGTGTGTGTTTGTTAGTGTATGTTTTAGTGTGTGTAATCAAGGAGGAAGAAGAAGCACGAGGAAGAAGAAGAAGGTACAGTGTGTTTGTGTGTGTGTAGTGTGTCTGTATTTTGGGAAGAAGGAAGGGAACAAGAAGAACAGGTTTTGTCTTTTTTTTTTTTTTTTTTTTCTTTTTTTTTTTTTTTTAATTTATAACTTTTTTTTAGTATAAATTGTATTTTTATTTTTAATTAAATGAATTTAGTTTATTTGGAAATTGAATAAAAAAAATAAAGTGGTAGTGGTGGCCCCCAAATGAAGAGGTTGAGGTTTGTTATGAGTGAGGAGGGGGTTTGTTGTGGTTAGTTGTGGAAAAAAGGGATGCTGATGTGGCGCTGAGGTGGCACGACGACGAGCCTAAGGCTCGTTATGACACCTGATGCTCTTAGTGTTAGTGAATGAAAACCTTGTGTCAATAACAATTATGTTTTGATTTATCCGCTGCGTATTGTCATTGTTATTGTTAAACCCTAAGGCTCATAAACGATCAAGAAACTATCTTCATCACGTTCTTAGTTTCTATCATGTGGTATTAGAGCCTGGGGCTCGTGATATCTAGGATCTACAAGGTTTTTCGAAGAGAAAAGAAGAACAAAAAATTCGAATCTGGAATTTTCGTAAGGTTTCTACAGTGCTGTTTTTAAACAGCGATAACTTTTTCGTTAACCGTCGGATCGGGACGAAATTTTAGGTGGATGTTCTCTATATGACAATCTAACTTTTCACCGAAGGGATCTTCGATCTGAGCTTTCAATCAAAAGATATTCACTGTCAAAGTTGGCTAGATTTTTTGTGTTTTCATTCGTTTGAGTATGCATTAAAAGGTACTGCCAAACCCTAATTCAATGAGCTTTTAATGATCACTATTTTTGGAGTATGGTTTGCTTGTTTATTGGTGTCGAAACCCTAAATTACTCAAAGTACTGCTACTTTTCTTCAAAGTATTGCTGCTCGTATTCTCAAAGTACTGCTGCGTTCCAAGGTACTGTTCGAAGATATTCAAGTTAATTTTGCTTGTACTGCTCATTTATGGATTTATATTGTTTGAAGTTGATACATGAATCTATTGCTGCACTTATTGTTCACTGCTGCTGTTGCTCAAATCAGTAGCTTCAGTGGTTGTTTATTCTCAGGGTATGGTACTCATTAAGTGATGTTTGTTAACCTAGTACTATCTTCAATTACTTGGTGATTTGGTTATGGTAGTGCATGCGCTTAAAAATTTTATTTGTCCAATGCGTGTTCTACTAATTAAATCTATTGGTTCATTATACATAAGTGGGACGGTGTGGTATTACTATTAAAGATTGGAGTTTGACTTTGTTGACCACGTGCTCTACTTCTTATTTGATATTGATGCGTTTTGTATGTTACTAAACCTAATTGGAAGTAACGCTACTGATGTCAAGGAGTAAAGGTAACGAGTAAAGGTACTGGTCGAATGAATGAGATGGTTCAGTTGTTCATGATCAGTGATTGGTTATAATTTATGATGAATCAAGCACATGGGACAGTGGTAATTTTTAATGTTTGGAACCTTGGTCATGATATACTTGTTTTCATGTTGAAGTTGTTTATTATATTGCCGTCCTTACATTCTCATTGGAATACAAATCGGTGACATGTGAGAAGATAGGTGGAGCATATACGATTTATTTGGTAACTAAATTTTTGGAGGAAAAGGTTGTTTGCTATGTTAAAGTTAGGAAGTGACTTGTTAGATGAATTTGAGTTAAAGATTGTGATTGAGATTTGTATATGGGCTGGATTTTGATAGGTTCAACTGAAAGGGAAGACATTTGTTGAACTCAGTTGGTGGTAAAGTGGATAGTGGTAAAGTACTGATCTTGAATTAAAGTACTGTTTAAGGTACTGCTACTTCTCAAAGTACTGTGAGGAGGTTTCAAAGTACTGTTATTATCGAAAGTACTGCTTAAAGTACTGCTCTAATTTTAAAAGTACTGCTTCTCATATGGTTTTCGATTTAAGGGGAAGTTGAGCATAAATATTGTTATGGATTTTTGGATGGTTATACACACAGAAGAGTTGGTTCACACACAAAAGGAGTTTGGATTTTTGTTCTTAAAAGGATTCAAAAAGGCTCGTATTTGATTCTTATGGATTAGTTGATTACGAAGAAGGTTGAATATCATTTATTTAATGTTGTAGTTGAGTTTCACAGGTTTGTGTTCTTATCATATAGCTTGATGAATCTAGCAATGTGTGATTTTTCTTATGATGCTCTATGCACACATTGGCTATCACTTAAAGGAGTTACATTGTAGTGCTCAGTGTCTCATATTAGTTGAGGATTTTGTCAAGGGATTGCGGTCTACTTATATTTGGTGATTCGTATAAGTATGGAGTTCCGTGGATAGTACAAGATTTAAGACACAAGTTTGGGAAATTCTACTTCTTCATCAAATTTGTTATACTCGGTTTTCTTCACAAGTAATCATTACATAAAGCCTACAGATTTTAAAGAATCAGTTGATGTTCATGCATCACTTGAGGGGAAGTTTCTACGGTTTATTCATTCTCTATTTGTTGATAACAAAAAGGGGAAGAGATGTTTGAGTGACATGTTCAAGTCAAGGGGAAGCATGGAAAACAAGATTGTTTCATTCATGGTGAGATTTAATTATCTCAACTTCTGCTACTTCGTCTAGGGAAGTTCGTACAAGATTCGTGGTTGTTTTGTTACCATCAAATAGGGGAAGATTGTTGGGTCTATTATAGTTTTGATGATACAAAACAAGAAGAATGAAACATGAAGGACTAAAAGTGACAAGAAGGGAAACTACAAAAAGATGGAGGATTTGGAAGATTCTAGAAGATATGCTTAAAAGAATATTTAGTTTCCTAATTGTATTATGATTCCTCTTGTAAACCCTAGATGTCTCTAGTATATAAAGAGACATGGGGTCATTAGTTTTATAGTACGTACAAGATGTAAAAACCAAAGGTGTGTGTGTGTGGGAACCTAGGCGTAGGGATTTGGGAAAACGCCTAGGGTTTAGTGGTTTAGTTAGTTAGTGTTAGATCAAGTCTTTGATCTTTATTATAGTTAGTTAGTTAGTTAGTTACTTAGTTAGTTAGTTGGAAGGACTTGCTTGCAAAAGAAGTTTTAATTATTAGTCCTTATTCTCTAGTATATAAAGAGGACATGGGGTGTAGGTTTAATACAAGTCTTCCAAGATGTAGTCGACTTAAAGGTGTGTGTGTGTGTCCTAGGCGTATGTTCATGTAAACGCCTAGGTTATTAGTTTAGTTAGTTAGTGTTAGATCAAGTCTTTGATCTTTATTATAGTTAGTTAGTTAGTTTATGATAATAAAAAACCATGTTCATAATAATGTTGATTCTATGTTTGAATATTCCGCCTTCATTATTATGTGTTCCTAGATATAATATTAGACCTAGTCTAAGAGTTACAACGATCTTATCACATTTTTATACGTTTTCATCCGTTTTTATACACTTTGTTTTTCTTACGTTTTCATATGTTTTTATTTGTCTTTATCCGATTTCATCCATTTTTATACGATTTCGTTCGTTTTTCTTATGTTTTTATCCATTTTTAAATGTTTTTATCCGTTTTTATACACTTTCGTTTGTTTTTCTTATGTTTTCATACGTTTTTATCCGTCTTTATTCGTTTTCATCCATTTTTATACGTTTTTATTCATTCTTATAGGTTTTCGTATGTTCTCATCCATTTTAATGTGCTTTCGTCCATTTTTCCTATGTTTTATATGTTTTTATCTGTATTTATCTGTCTTTATCCGTATGAAAACGTATAAAAATAGAAGAAAACGGATAAAAACGTATGAAAACGCAAGAAAAACATACGGAAGCATATAAAAATGGACAAAGATGTATGAAAACGAATAAAAATGCATGAAAACGGATAAAAACATACGAAAAACGGATAAAATCGTAATAAAAACGGAGAAAAACGTACAAAAACGGATGAAAACTTTTAAAAACGGACAAAAATGGATAAAAACGTAAGAAAATGGATAAAAATGTATAAAAACAAATGAAAACTTTTAAAAGCGAACGAAAACGGATAAAAACGTAAGAAAAACGAACGAAAGCGTATAAAAACGGATAAAAACGTATGAAAACGTAAGAAAAATGAACGAAATCATATTAAAACGGACGTAAACGTATAAAAATGGATGAAAATGGATAAAAATTGACGAAAGCGTATAAAAATGATTAAAGACGGATAAAAACGTAAAGAAAAACAGACGAAAGTGTATTAAAATGTTAAGGGACTAACAGTGGATGTTAACGTAAATGTCAAGGGACGATTACTGTAATTTTTCTAAGTAAAAAATATTAAGGGACTAACGGTGAAAGTCAACGCAAACAGCAGGGACCAAAACTATAACTTTTTTAAATAGTAATCTGTCAATATTACGTACATTGGTAATTATTTAAAAGTATATTACGTACATCTACAATAAAAAAAAAGTATGTTACGTATATTGGGTTAATTTGATAAAGTTTGTTACGTATATTTATCCTTTACCCTAATATATATTTTTAATGTGAAATGTTTGTGAAATTTTGGTTAATTTTTTTTTTTTTTTTGAAATTTTGATCCAGCAGCACGCGGTTGGAGTTACCAGCCATGCGGCTGGTGTCCACTGTTGATACAAAATTGCCCCAACCGCTGGCTGGTGATTCCAACCAGGGTGACTTGTGGCGTCTGGTCAAAATAGCAAAAACCAAACCGCCGACTAGTATAACCTAGCATATCTTATTATGAACGAATAAGTATACTTGCTCGTATGCGTTTTTAATAAATATTGGTCGAAGAGTTTTATAAATTTAAAATTTGAGTAGTCTAATCTAAGACATCTATTTATATAGAATCGTGTAACACGAAACAATATTTTAAAACCATGGTGTTTTTTAAATAGTTAAATCTACGTACTTATTAAATTAATAATGCCTCACTACAATAACATAATCGCTTTTTTATATATTATGTTTTCTTATTTGTTTTTTTTTATCAATATATGATTCTATTCTTATTTAAATTGTTTAATTTCGTACTTACTAAATTAATAATGCATCGTTATAATAACATAATAATATAATAGCTTTTTAATATATTATGTTTTGTTATTAGTTTTATTATCAGATACGAATCGATCTTTACAATTATCATAGTATAATGAATGAATATTATCATATTATAATGAATGAACCTCAACTATTAATAATGCTTCGCTATAATAATTTAATAGTTTCTTAATATATTATGTTTTGTCATTTGTTTTATTATCATGTATGAATCGATCTTCACAATTATCATATTATAATGAACGAATATTATCTTATTATAATGAATGAATCGATCCTCTCAACGAATATTATCTTAATATAATGAAAGAATATCAACTATTGTTAATGAAGTAATATTATCTTATTGTAATGTGTATATGATTAGTTCAAGAAGCTATAAAACCAATTACTAGACTAGAACTAGATGTTCCTACATTAATTATGCTATGAGATACTAGATTATTAAACTGTAAAAATTCATTATTAGCTATAGCAGAATATAATATATGTAATGGCCCAATATATTTTAATTTCAATCCAAATTATTCAATATCATTATATGATCATAACATTTTAGATACTTTAATCTTAACGACTAAAACAAAAAAAATAAGAAACACAAAAGGATTAGAGACAATTGTAGTAATATTTGTTCAAAAAAAATAAGTAGTAATATATAAAATATATTATAAAACAATGATTACTACAATAGAACCTCGTTCTAGACTCTTATCACCAAATGATAAAACATTAATATTCAAAGCTAATTTTGAATATTCGAAAGTAAGTATACCTAAGAGATTTAAAAGGAATGAAATAACTCAAAGTCAAACTTGGAAGCTAGATAATCCAAGTCATCCTAATCCTAGAGAAATGAATAGTAAAGTAAAAATTATTATAGATCATTCAAATGGAAATAAAATTTAGGAAATAATAAATTAGAGTCAGCTAGACATTCAACATATATTCCTGAAATTTCTAACTTAATAGCAGATGATAATGTATATTTTTAAAGGACATAATCTATGAAATTTAAAAGAATTAATTTTAATAGGTAAAACTGTATATGAAGATGATAAGAAAAGTGATAATTATAAACCAACCAAGTCTGAAATTGATTATCATAAAGAAGAACAATTATGACTGATATATGACTATAAATAAATAATTAGAAAAATCTAGGAATAATTTATCATCTAAAACTATTATATTTACAAAGAAAAATACCAACAAGTAATTTAAAATATATAAAAAATTAATCAAAACGTGAAATTGAATTGGACGAATTTAGAGATGAAATATATATATATATATATATATATATATATATATATATATATATATATATATATATGGGAGAGTTAACGTGAGATCAAACTTAAAGTTGTAAAAATAAGATCAAGTCTAAAAAACTACTAAAAAATAATACACATAAAAATAATATTTTAATACAAATTAACATTTTAGCAACTAATAACCAAATGATACATGAGTTTGGATTAGTGATACACCTGATACACATTACACTAATAAATATCCCAAAACTGATACACATACAAAAACCTGATACACATTACACTTCTAATCAAAGTGTATCACCTAAGTTTCGTAAATTTTAAAAAGAAATCTATCGAAACTTTAACAGTTTTAGTTGTAGTTAATAAAAAATTTATTTTTGTTGTAAGGAGAGTGTCGCTTGTCAAATTTGAGTTGGATCTCATTTTAACAACTTTAAACTTGATCTTATTTGATCTAGATTCTATATATATATATATATATATATATATATATATATATATATATATATATATATATATATATATATATATATATATATATATATATATATATATATATATATATATATATATATAGGGAAAAGTGAATATGAGGTTGTCTCACATCTAAGCTTACATGCGAAACAATCAAAAATCACTACAAAATACGTCATTTTGATTATTATTTTTTCAAAATTTTAGTAGTGGAACTAATATATGCATAGTGGAATGCATTTTAATGGTGAATTAAATCAAACTATTGTTGAATGTATAACTAATTTGTTAGTAAATGAAAACACCTAACAATATGATGTAGATTACGCATGTACCAACGTGAACCCAACATAAGTGATGTTGTGATGAAATTAAGGGAAAATACTAATATAGTGAAAGATATGATACAAATGGAGAAGATTTGATGTTTTTCATGTTAAAACGATGTATTTTTTTATGGTTTCGCATGTAAGCTTAGATGTGTGACAGCCCCATATTCACTATCCTCATATATATATATATATATAGTGTTGTATTCTATGCAGTACCATTATTAGATGCAGTACTTTACAGTTCTATTAAAATGAATCTAGGCCATTGGATGGGTTTGATTAAAGGTTAGGATTAAAAGTGCCAAAATTGCAATTAAATAAAAAATGAGGGTTTTTTTTTTCAATTAAACAAATGGCTGAAAGGCTATTATTGGGATTCCATATGAATCTATTTCAAAACCGTCCCTACATTGAAGGGGATATTTAGAATAACTAAAAATAAATCATCAAATATCTCTTTTCTGCTTGCATTTTCACACTCACATCTATCTCTCATCTGCCAATTACACATAACCCTAACCCTAGTTTTAAAGTTAGCCGTCGCCGTCGTCACATATCCTCCATCTTTGGCCGTCTGTATCTTACCGGCGATCTGTAGAGGCTTCGTCATCACCCCTCTCGTCCCCTCGTCCATAGATTCTCAATATTCTTTTTGCAACATTTCGATTCGGTTCGCGGTATGAATATTGGTTTTATGACCGTTGATTTCTAAGGATCGTAGTTGTGGTGGTCGTTGTTCGTTAGGATATAAAAGGTTATGTAGTGATTGGTTTTATTTCTGGGAACCATGTTTTACTGGTTTTGGACATTTTCTAGTAGGTTGCCAAAGAAAAGTTCGGGTAAACTTTGAAATCCTTTTCATCTAAATATTCAATTGCAATTTCGAGTGTTTTTTATATACTTTTTTTTAAAAGATTAGATGATGATTAATATACATGGGTGTTTGGATATGGTTGAAAGTTTATGTTAATGATGAAGATGGATTAACTAATGGTGTTATAATCTGGGATAAAAAGAATAAAACAGGTTGGTATTGAGTAAATTACAGTGGTGTTTGGATATTTGTAAAAGTTATTAAACGTGGTTTTGTTAATTGAAGTAACATACATGTTTTGAGTGCATAAACCTATTAAAAACTTGATTTGATCATGGAGAAATCACTAACATGGGTGTTTGTGTATAATGAAAAATAGCATAACAGATATCATGAATGAGTAATGTATATCTTTGTTTGGATACGGGTTTCGGTTTTTGTAACTATAATTGTTAATTGAATTAACATTGATGTTTAGTAATTTAATGGTGAAAAAGTGTTTAATTATTGTAAAAGAAAGACCGGAGTTAACATTGTTGTTACATGTACGTCGATTAGATTTAAGGAGATACGGGTTTCAGTTTTTGTAACTATAACTGTAATTGAATTAACATTGATGTTTAGTAATTTAATGGTGAAAAAGTGTTTAATTAATGGTAAAAGAAAGACAAGAGTTAACATTGTTGTTACATGTACGTCGATAGATTTAAGGAGAAGCCGCAGGAGATTAGGAAAGACACATGTTGAAGAATCTGATGATAATGATGACATAATTCTATTTTGACAAGGGTGCATACATGTTTTGTCGTAATTATAAAATCAATGAAAGTCGTATGCATATATGTTTTAGTTTGTGCGTGTATGTTTAAATTGGCATATGCATATTTTAGTTGTTCTTAATAAAAATAGTAATAAATGTTTATAATTTCAGGTGGTATTGAACATGTTTATAAAGACGAGGAGCAATACAAATATAAAGAGCACACATGTTTTTCAACAAGTACATCAATTTTAATAAATCTTGGGACCGGTCTTCATGATGAGATGCGCAATGTGCACATATGTTCCGGGAAGGGTACTCATATGTTCTAATGAATTCGAAGAGAAAGTGAAGAGGTCACATATGTTCGTGGAAAAGTGCACACATGTTATTAGAAGAGTGCACACATGTTTTTGGTTGACGTGTACATATATATTTAATAAGATACATTTGTATTTAAATTGTATTTCATTTGATATCAATTTTTGTGTATAATATTTATATTTTTTGTTTGTTATAAATTTAGAGGTTACATGTATATGTATATGTTATAAATTTTGAAGATTAAAAAATGTACACTAGAAACATATGTGCAATTACAATTTCAAGTAAAATAAGTTTGATGCATAAACAATTGTACACAAAAAACATATGTAAATTCACAATATTTAAAATATAAAAAAAAAAAAAAAAAAAAAAAAAAAAAAAAAAAAAAAAAACATATGCACTTTTTTTTCTTGAAAACATGTATGCTGGAAAAAAAATTCCAAAAATTAAAGGAATTTAAAAACGTTTTTTAATTAAAAAAATTAAAAAAGAAACTAAAAATATGTTTGACTATTATGCCCTTTTCAATTAAATAAAAATGTTTATTAATACTAAATTTCTATTGGTCTAAATGAGTACTGTAAAGTACTGTATATAATATTGGTACTGCATAGAACGCGCCCCTATATATATATATATATATATATATATATATGTATATATATATATATGTATATATATATATGTATATATATATATATATGTATATATATATATATGTATATATATATATATGTATATATATATATATGTATATATATATATATGTATATATATATATATATGTATATATATATATATATATATATATATATATATATGTATATATATATATATGTATATATATGGGAGAGTTAAGGTGAGATCAAACTTAAATTTGTAAAAATAAGATCAAGTCTAAAAAAACCACTAAAATATTTATAAACAACAATTTTAGCAATAATACACATAAAAATAATATTTTAATACAAGTTAACATTTTCGCAACTAATAAGCAAGTGATACATGAGTTTAGATTAGTGATACACCTGATACACATTACACTAATAAATATTCAAAAACCTGATACACATACAAAAACCTGATACACATTACACTTCTAATCAAAGTGTATCACCTAGGTTTCGTAAATTTTAAAAAGAAATCTATCGAAACTTTAATAATTTTAGTTGTAGTTAATAAAAAATTTATTTTTGTTGTAAGGAGAGTGTCGCTTGTTAAATTTTAGTTGGATCTTATTTTAACAACTTTAAGATTGATCTTATTTGATCTAGATTATATATATATATATATATATATATATATATATATATATATATATATATATATATATATATATATATATATATATATGGGGATAGCTTGGCTACAATTTTTGTAGCCAATTGGCTACAATACTTCATAAAAAATACACTAGCAATGAATCTTGGACTCACAGAAAAGAATCAGGACCCACATTATATATCACAAAATTGTAGCCAATTGGCTAAATAAATTGTAGCTAATATATTCCCTCAATATAATTATATATATATATATATATATATATATATATATATATATATATATATATATAGGAGAGAGTTAACGTGAGATCAAACTTAAAGTTGTAAAAATAAGATCAAGTCTAAAAAACCACTAAAACATTTATAAATAACAATTTTAGCAATAATACACATAAAAATAATATTTTAATACAAATTAACATTTTAGTAACTAATAACCGAATGATACATGAGTTTGGATTAGCGATACACCTGATACACATTACTCTAATAAATATTCCAAAATCTGATACACATACAAAAACCTGATACACATTACACTTCCAATCAAAGTGTATCACCTAGGTTTCGTAAATTTTAAAAAGAAATCTATCGAAACTTTAACAATTTTAGTTTTAGTTAATAAAAAAATTATTTTTTTTGTAAGGAGAGTGTCGTTTATCAAATTTTAGTTGGATCTCATTTTAACAACTTTAAGTATGATCTTATTTGATCTAGATTCTATATATATATATATATGGTTTTTCTAACATGTGCCCCGGGGGCACATGTTAAGCACACAAAAAGGACAGCGGGACCCTCGAAAAAGGACGTCTGGACCTATATAATTTAGTTGAAAAGTGTATTTTTTGTAGGTACAGACGTCTTTTTTCGTGAGTCCCGCTGTCCTTTTTGTGTGCTTAACATATGCCCCAGAGCACATGTTAGAAAAATCCTTGATATATAGGTTAACTAGCTTAAAAACCCGTGGATTCACGGGGTTTTAAAAGAAATATAAAAATGAGATAATAAAAAAGTAACAAACGTAAACATGTTTCATTAATATATTAGTATATGAAAGAAACAATGAGTTAATACGGGAATTATTCGATAATCAATTGAATTTGTAACAATTAGAATAATAAACGTCCATGTGTTGTCGTCTCCAAATTTGATGATCTTGAATAGCAAATGATATCTATGAGCGCCAATCAATTAGCAAATGCCCATTCCGTGAACACCTAATAGTCCATGGAAAATATAAGTAAAAGTAGGTTTTGATTCATAATATATTATAATTGAAAATATGGTAAAAAAAAACATGTGATATGTATATGTACATGCCTCTTGAACCTTGATCATAAACCTTGAAGTACTTTTTTGTAAATGACATTTATAGTAGTTTTAGTGATATTACATTCTGCATCACAAATGACAACCTTCAAACCTCTTTTGCTTTTAACTCTTGAAACAACTACGTATAGTTGTCTATGTGTGAAAACAGGACGTGGCAGGTACAAATCAACTTTTGAAAACGATTGACCATGGCTTTTGTTAATTGTCATGGCAAATGCAACTGATAGAGAAAATTATTTCCTGACAAAGTTTATTCTGTTAATGATTTGTGCCAGACTCCAAGTTCTTATTAATATAAGAACTTGGAGTCTTGTCCCATTATATAATCCATTTGCTTGATCAATATTTCTCAACAACATTATTAAGAATCCTAAGTTTAATGGAATTATGCATAAAGAAATTAAGTTCACAGAAGGTTGAGAAGTAAACAATATGTGATAATGACAATTCAAGCTGCAATTGCATGATAGTAAGTTGTAACATAGGTTAAGTAGCTTATTCTCATACTTTAACATAATGCTAAACTGTCATTAACACATTTTCGTGCAATTACGAACAACAATTTGGAGACTTTCTTAAATTAATGCATCTCTAAAATAATTAATACATAGGCTCCTTCTTAAGACCTCCAAATGCAATCAAAATTTTCATTTCTTTCTTTTGTAAAATCCAAAGGCTAATTGCGAGTTACGATTAGAAGTCAATGTACATAGTCATAATTGTCAAATGACATTATAGATTAATGCAGTAGTTCTCTAACTATTTTTGAAATAACCCTTAAACCAATTGTCAATTTAAATGCACACCTTTATGTGTGCTCTCGAGCTTTTGGTTAAAACTACGGGAGCCCAAAATAGTCTTTTGTAAACTAAATCTTTATATATCCTCTAGAGCTTTTGATGTTTATGAGAATACATCTTTTGGTAAAGGTGTGAAACCTTTAACTTTCAGCTCAGCTCATAGGGCAGCTTTCATTCACAATAATCATTTCTTTAACAACTTGATTGTGTTTTTCGGTTGCAATGAAGCCTTTCCAAGCTCGTGAAACAGCGTTGTCTAATAGCCATAATGACTCTTTGATTAGTGTACAATTTAAAACCTGTATTGGAGGTGATAATTTTTAGCCCATCCTTCCGAGTATTTATGTGTTATTTGATATTGGTTATCTTGTATCTCACTTTGACCAAAAATAGAACGGTTATTTATAGTGTTAAAATGTTACTCAGAGGGTGGATTTTCTTATTGATCAAACTAAGAGAGTGGTATAGAATGGTTATTTAAAAACCGTAAGAAAACTACATATAATAGCGATGAACTTTCACAAATTTTCACTTATCATTAATGTACCCAATAAAATACCACAATACCTATCAAACTTTCAAATTTTAGTTCACTATCATACGTTTTAGAGTCATCGCTTGCATCATTAGTCCTTTTGCCTAACGGCCGCTTGTAATTAACCCAAAAATATGTTTTTTTTCTAATTATTTATTAAAAACGAACATAAAAACGTGCATAAAAACGTATATAAAAGTGTATAAAACGTATATATATATATATATATATATATATATATATATATATATATATATATATATATATATATAATATGTAAAGTCGTTTTAAAAAACGTATAAAAGAGTATATAAAAACGAATAACGTATATAGAAAATCAAAAAACTTTAAATAAAAGGAAATTAAAAAAAAAATACTTAGAAAAGAAAAAGAAAACAAAGTTTTAATTAATTACAAATGACCGTTAGCCAAAAGGACTATCGATGCAAGAGATGACTTTATAACGTATGATATTGAACTAAAATTTGAAAGTTTGATGGGTATTGTGGTATATTATAGGTACATTACTGATAAGTGGACATTCAAGAAAGTCGGTTGCTATTAGATGTCATTAACCCTTTAGGATATGTTAAATTGGGTAAGGTGGTATTTCAATTTTCTCTTAAGCCCATAAATGGACTGAACTAATTATAAGGTAGATATGTAGAAGGGTATACAAACTTGTCTTAGCAATGCAAAATAATTCTAGCAACCCGAAGCAAGAAAAGCTATCAGAAAAAGGAAGAGAAAAAAATTAGAGTTGTTTTCAAACAACGAAATTTAAACCAAAAGCACATTCAAAATGAAGCATTTCTCTTGCAAAAAGTTAAAATCAAAGAATGTCTTGATGGGGATTCTAATTTTTATTACTAAGTGACATTTTAGATCTTTATATAATAGTCAAACACTCTTATAAAACCATTACATGAACCTGTATTTCTAAATATTAACCCTATAATAATCCTAATCTTCCACTTACGTAATAATCTAAAAAGAATTCCATGTGGATTTTAAGGTCATAATCAGCCTTCAAAATTTTTACGAATTATGTTCAAGTTATAAGACAATTATGAGAGACAATTAAACTAAACGATAAATACTCGGAACATTAGATTCTAATATAATGTTGAAAAGTTTTTTGGTCAAAGTTCCCGTTTTCTGCAACCTGCAATATTTAAATAATAATAAGAAACAATAAGATAAAGTTAGTTAACTTATTTAGTTAAAACTTAAAAGTCTAATGCATACCTTCTTTACTACTCCATCTCGTACACGATCCAAAATAGCTAGAACATATGCCATTGACGTTGGTTTCAACATAGAACCATCTCGTATGGTTCCTTTCTTAATTTTTTTGACATGTCTACCAAAGTAAGTGCTAAACCATAACCGATGGAAGTACCTTCAGTTAACATTACAACCTGCACAACATCATTCATAATTGCTTCAATATATAAGATGATGCAAGATCAATTATTAAAGAATCAAAATATACAAAGAAGGTGATAAGGATTTAAAACCAATGACATAGGACCATATTACATACTTGAGATATGCGCGTATTAACACTAAGCGAGCAATTACACCTTTTGGATTTGATGCCCATGCAGACCAGAGATTAGACGTACCATACTTGCTTTAAAGGTATTAGTATCCATATGGCGTAGAAATCATTCTTTCGATTTGATCTGTGATATGGTTTTGAATTTTTGTTTTGGTTTAGGTTACACATATAAGAAGTTTATTGCTTGTCATTAATTGTAGAATTAAATGGTATTAGGGGGTGTTTGGTAGGAGGAATCGAAAAGAATAGAAACGAATCTAAGAATGAGAATTCGTGGAAAAGGAATGGACCTGGAAACATAAGAACCATTCTCATGTTTGGTGTGACAAGAGAACACATTTGACAAATATGCTTTCAAATGATTCTCTTGTTTGTTTGTCTACTGAAATGAATCTTCATACATATCTTATCTTTTACTACCTACTGATTTCTACAATAACAAAATTACAAATTCGTTTTTTTACTATTTATTGGTAATACATGTTTAATGGTATCTTAATTTCAAGAATATTTTGATACAACTTCTCTGTGGTTGTGATCATACAATGATAGAACTTCTATTGAAACACGAACCTGTCAAGAACATCAAACTCATCATTGAACAATCCTAAATTTGATAGAAACATAACAAAGAAGAAATTCGAATATACTAATTAGTAAATAATTAAATACCACAAAAAACTAGATCCATAAGATTAGGAACGATTCTGGTATAAAGGTATATGAGGATTCAATAATAGTCAAATCTTCTATGAAGAAGATGATAAACACCAGAACTGTTGAGAGAGAATTTAGCTAGGGATGAAAAAGTCTCTAACTTGTGTGGTAACATGTGAGTTGCACATGCCTTTTTATTATATATCATTTGTCCTCCGTGATTTTTCTGGTTCAGCCTTCCATTCCCCCTAGAATCAACTGTAGTCTAATAGCCTCATTCTCTCCTTTCTTCACTTTTTATGAAGAATCAAAACGTAGGAAAGAGAATGACTTTTCATTCTCCACTTCGATTCTCATGTGTCAACAAACAAGAGAAAAGTGCTCCATTCCGTTTCTTCTGTTTCCATTCCATCATACCAAACACCCCCTTAGTGTATAGAGGAAGAATGCCTTTATAATTCAATTTCAAGAGTGCATCGGGTGTTTGTACAATTGTATTTAATTATGTTATGACACATCAACAAATTAATTGGGTTTTTAATGCGTTGTGTTTTAGGGTGCTAGTACAAAACGTTATTTTATAATAGTTGAATGGAAAACATGAGTGTTTTTTAATAGGAATAATGATTCATTGTTGGAATCAAAGCCATAAATAACAAACCAAATTAAATGTACAATCGTAACTAATTATGTTTGATTGATTTGGTTTATTATGTGTATTGAAGAAGTTTTGGAGAAGTAATGTTGTACATTCCAAACTTGCGAACCAATAAGAATCAAAACACATCAGAATATTAATTGCAATGGATGCTTTAAAGGGTGGTATAAAACTGTTGTTTATTATATTAGATAGATATCGTAAATTGGTAGTTAATATAAGTGAACATATTTCGATATTAGTGATGTTGACAAAATACGTACATGGATCTCGATGTATGTGGATTATCGAAATAAAGGAAAGTTCAAATTTTGAATATACTGGTCATAAGAGAGGGGGGAGTGGTCACCTAATACCCTAGGTGCCACCTCACCTCCATCCAATAAAAACATTACACATCAAAAGTACCCAATCTTACCCTAACCATACCCTAAGTGGAGGGAGTGGTCACCAATTTGTACCCGATTTTTTTTTTTTTTTTTTTTTTTTTTTTTTTTCATAACATAATACTTAAAAACATTACATAATACTTAAAAAAAAAACATAACATAATACTTAAAAACATAACATAATACTTAAACATAACATAAAACATTACATAATTTGAAATTAAAACAAGTTGAAACTACAACTTAAAAATTGCAAGCCCATCCGTGTTTGGCTGCAAGTTGACGTTTTTGGTTCAGAACGAATTCCAAAAAGGGTGGAGATTGGGGTTGTGGAACGTAAAAATTCGGGGGTGGTTGAGAATAAAATTGGCTAAATCCTAACGGAGTTTGTTGTGGTTGATTCGGGGACGGTTGAGAACGACCTTGACGCGAGGTGAAAGGTTTTTTACCTCTTCTTGAATCCATGGTTTCGCCAAAGTTTGAAAGATTAATGTGTGAAATGGTTTGGTTTGTGAATTGTTATTTTGAAAAATGAAGTGAAATGGTTTGGTTTTAAAGAGGAATTTTTTTTTTTTTTTTTTTTATTCTGGCCAAATATAGCCGTTGCTATATGTAACGTCCCATTTTTTTCAAAAATACGCTCCTACAAACGCTCGGGTTACCAAACCGATTTTGATAGCCGAATTTGATACCCGCCCTACCGGCGGCGGTGTTACCGATCGGGTACACCTACCCGATTTGGTACCCGATGCCCACTCCCTCCCCTCTAAGGAAAAGCATTTGACAGAGAAGTCACTTTCACACTTTTTGATAAGACTACAAAATGTAATACTCTACGCAATAGTCAGAAATGCTTTTAAAAAGACAACTTCTAAATTTTGAACCATTAAAGTATTAAACACTTAAATGTGGATCTCGAAGTTACTGTTTGGACACAATGTTTGAAAAAATAAGTTAAGTACATAAATTATAAAAAAGTGTGGCATTCTCATGAAGCAAAATAACTATATACTGTATATGTATTGGAGTATTTTTAATGGGAGTTAGACCAGAGGGAGTGGTAATGAGTTGGGGAGTGAGTGACTCACTCACCTTAGTGACCTCAAAACGTTGGTGAGTTACTCACCATAGTGAGAGATGTGAAAAAGTGGGATCATAATTGATGTTTTATAATTAAATATTTGGTTTGTGAGTGCATAAGGTATTTATTGGGGTATATTTTTATAAAAGTGAGTGAGGATGACTAAAAAGGATGTATTGTGGGTGAGAGTGAGAGGAGAGAAAAAGCTGAGGTGACGTTGAAGTGACAATGAGTGAGTTACCACCACTACTTTCAGTCTAAGAAAGACACTACATGCTAAAAGTCTTCATAAGCCTTTCGCGAATCGGAAAAAATACTTTCTCTGTTACACTATTTTATAATGAAAAGTATACCATAAAAAGCATCTATATCTGAAATTCTGAAGCGAATTTTAGAATATATATTTTTGAGGAGAGTTATTTTACATAACAAACTTTTCTTATTCGTCATTCATCTAAAAAGAAATCAATGGCTGAGAGATTAAAAGCTTTTTATTATTTCACCGATTTTTTATAATTTAAATATCTCTTAAACCGTTAATCGTTAAGTGAAAATATTTACACCGTCACAAAGAGCATTTAATTATATTTCTATAGACGGGCACTTTTATATACTTTCGAAAAAAGAAAAAAAAATTCTTTTTTTCACGTTTTTTCGTCTTTTTTTACGTTATTTGAAATTTGCATGAAAAAAATCATATATGATTAAACACTATTTTGAATATCACATGTGATATTAGTGTTAAAACATATATGATATGTGATATCACATGTGATATGATATGTATATCATATGTGATATTACACTAATATTACATGTGATATTACATATCATATATGATATAACACTAATATCATATATGATATAACACTAATATCACATGTGATATTCAAATTAGTGTTTAATCATATATGATTTTGAATGCAAATTTCAGTAACGTAAAAAAACGAAAAAACTTAAAAAAAGTGAAAATACGAATTTTTTTTTTTGTCGAAAATATATCAAAAGGCATATCGATAGAAATATAATAAAATGCTTGTCGCAATGATATTTGTTTTTTCACTTAACGATTAACTGTTTGAAAGTTATTAATATTTGAAAAAAAAATATGAAAGTGAGTTTTTTTAATTGTTGGGATTAATCTCATCCATTAGATCAAATAAAAATGAATGGTGGAGATTGATTTCTTGATATGTAAATAATCTTTTGTCCTCAAATGATCTTAAATCATATTTTTTTTAAAGAAAAACACAAACACAAATAAATAGATGCAACCAAATTATATACAAAACTATAAATCTACAATGCGCGGGCATGCAACTATTAAATTCAATGCTTGAATATATAAATATTACAATTTTAATCAACTTCAACAACATAAAACAATTCAAAGGAAAAAGACCCTTTCAAACACAAATCGACACAAATAAAGTTAGTTTGAAAACATTATTCGCCATCGATATTTTGTCGAAACTAGATATCGCTGCCGCTAGGCGCGGTTACTCGTCTAGTATATATATATATATATATATATATATATATATATATATATATTTCTAACATGTGCCCTGGGGCACGTAAATAGGGACGGACCCAGGATTTTTAAAAGAGTGTTGCACTGAAGAAATTTTGGTCTAACTAAAGTTACACTAAAAGAAACGAAGGTAACAAAAAAAATTTGGGGGTTGCACATACCACAAAAACGGCAGTTTTGAAATCATTTTGCACTTCATGACCTAAAATCGGGTGTAGCCAGTGCCACACCCGGCATATATGTGGGTCCGTCCATGCACGTAAAGCTTATTATGTTAGAACCAATGTTGTCATATCAGTCTCTCTTTCCTTTTGTTAGAGCCATTAACATAAAAATTCTCAAAATAGGCCAAAAAGTCAACCCTTGTCCCTTTTTTGGTCACTTCCATTTGCCTTTTCCCATTTTGGTCATGCTCGACTGCTCAACCTCACTAGAATTATGCCACGTGTCCACCAACTTGTACTCTTTATTAATATTTCGTGGCCCACCAAATATTCCCCAAATCTATGTTACTGTACATTCTTTTTGTCTTTTAATATTAGACAGTGCTCGACTGACGGCGCTCGACTTGCGGCTGCTCAACTTCGTCAGTTCTATTTACCTTGGAAATGTAAAAAGTAGCATGGGAAAGTACACACAATCTATTGCTTAGATTGTGTGTACTTTAATTTTAAATAATTTTTTTACTTTTCTTATTTCAAAATAATAAGTAAAATCACCTAGAAACACACACTAACACCCATAGATGATCATATCGCCTCCTTGATTGTGTGTTCTTGATGATCGTCGCTTGTTCTACCACTGCCGAGTGTTGATAACTTCTTGATCATCGTCGCTTCCCCAGTAACGGGATATGGTGAGTTTTTATTAAATAGCTTTACTAGGTATTTTATGTAAGTAAGTTGTTAATTTTTCAGTGAATATGTAAGTTATTAATCATAATAAGTGCGTCTATATTATAGGGGTTTTCATGGTTTTTCAGTTTTTAATCATAATAAGCGCTTCTATATTTTCTTTTTAGGGTTTTTCAGCTTATTTGTATGTTCATTAGGTTAATTTTTTTTAGGCTTTGTACGTTAATTTATAGGGGTTTTAATGGTTACTAATAAAAATATGTTCGTTTAGTGGTTTTAACGGTATTTGTACGTTAATTTATAGGGGTTTTCATGTTTTGTTTGTATGTTGATTAGGTTTCTTGAAGTTATATAAGTGTTTTAGGGTTTTTTTTTGTATTACTATCGATTATATAATTGGTGACTTGTTATTGTTAAGTGATTAATAAGGTGTTACTGCTTATATGCCTATGTATAACTAATAAATATAAGTGTGTAAGAAATGTTGTTGTGTGATCTTAAGTCTAAATGTATAACTAATAAATATAAGTTTGTAAGAAATGTTTGTATGTTCATTAGGTTTCTGGAAGTTATATAAGTGTTTTTAGGGTTTTTTTTTGTGTTTCTATCGATTATGTAATTGGTGACTTGTTATTGTTAAGTGATTAATAAGGTATTACGTCTTTTTGCAGGACTATGATGCGAAAGTTATTATAAGAAGTAAACTGAATTATTTGTTACTTCTTAAAGATAGATTAGAGCAACCGCCTCTTACTATGTTCAAGGCCTCATGTTTCGGACCTTGGCTGGATCTGACTTATCTAGATAATGAGGAAGAGCTGGTGCGATTTATGCTTCAGAAACAAGTCAGCCAATACGATGATTGCTATGATCTTTCGTTGGTTTACTCTGTCAATGGACATACTTTTGCCTTTGGTCGGCGTGAATTCTGTCTGGTAACTGGGTTCACATTTGGTATTCTAAGCTTTAGGAAATGGAGAAGTGGTAATATCCCTTTCCGTGATCGTGTGTTTCCAGATAAGAGAGGACAGTATGTTAAGAACATTGATCTTCTATCGGTTATTGAGGATGAAGATATTTTCTTGAATCTGTCCGATGAAGACGCTTTACGGGTTTGTCTGCTGCTAACACTGGAGGTTATTTTCATGGGTAAAGAGTTGTCTGCTGTCATTGATGATATGTTGCTTAGAATGGTTGAGGATCTAGATGAATTCAATGCATTTCCTTGGGGAGAACATGTTTGGAAGCAGTTGTATGCCTCAATCAGAAATGTAGCTTCTGAGCATCGACCGGGTTACAGTGGTGGAACGAAATACAAGCATGTTCCTACCTTCTGCTTGTCAGGATTCATTTGTGCTTTCAAGGTTAGTAATAACACAATTTCCTGATGCTTATTTATTATCTTCCTGGAGCATGTATCTAAGGATTTCGTTTTTCTGTTTTCAAGACATGGATTATAGAGCTTTCGGATAAAAGTAATCAGTGGTGGAAGAAGGATCCAGAGGTTATCCCAAGAGCGCTTGCATGGTCTAAACACAGATCATTTGGTAAATCTGAGAATTTCGACAAGCTTTTTGCTAAGGTGAAAACTAAAGTACAAGTGTTTATTTATTATATTTCTGGTCCTTGCAAAAACTGATACCTATATTATTTTTTTAGGGCTCTACACCAAACTAAACTGTATTCCCAACTAGAGTTGAAGCGGAGTCGCGATGGTATACACAAAGTGAAGAATTTTTAGGTGGTATACCCCTAGATCGCCGCCTGTTGTAAGGGGGGGAATTTATGAGGAGTATTTTCAGAAAGCAAAGGCTGCTGCTGCTGCACGCACGCCTAAGCAAATAACCAGTGTAGAGGATTGTGAAGTGGAGGGTACTCGTGTAGAGGTAGATGTTGTTGCTCTTCAGGCTGTTCTTAAGTCTTTGGATGCGCGCACATCGAAACTTGAGAGTATAGTTGAGGTTAATGTTTTACCTTTTTGATTTTTGTCGAATATATTTTATTTTTAAACAGTTAGCATGGTATACACTAATAGGCTTGTTTTGTTCCAAATTACTTTCATTTGCAGATCATTTCAAAAAGAAAAGATGAAGTCAACAAAGATACCTATGAGAAGGTTAGTTATTCATTTTATAAATGTACTTGTATTTTAATTTATTTTTGTATAATAATATTTGGTAAACAAATTTGGTATGCAGTTTTACACTTGTAGAAGAGATCAGGAGGAGAAAGTCAACAGCCAGACTTATGAAAAGGTAATATGTGGTATATTCTTTGTGTATATCTTTTAGTTCTGTCTACTAATACGTGGTAAATTCTTTTTTGTGCAGTTTTATACTTATAGACCCGAACAACAAGACAAAGTTATCCCATCCGGTGTTGAAAAGGTAAATTTTCTTGTAGATTATATGTATTCTTGATAATGTGTCAACTTTTCAGTCGACACATTATATGTTTCATGCTAATGCAATTGTGGCATTTCATTGACAGGGCCTTGATATTGCTGATGAGTATTGCAGTGAAGTTAATGATTTTATGAAGTTGTTTGATTCCCAACAGGAAGATCTTGACAAATCACCACAGAGGGATGGTGTATTTCATCCTATGGAAGATCCTCGGGAAAAGAGGTTGAGAATGTCCCAATCTCACATGAAGTTATCTCACATGAAAATTGCTATGGAGCGTTGTGGAACAAAGAAGAGGAAGTTTGAAGATGTTATTAGGTCACCTTTTATGCCAGCCCCAAGAACTAGAACAGTTCCTAGTGTTGATGAATTGAGAAATCGAACGAATCTTCTTGATCCTATTATGGTTGAAAGGTTAAAATTAGTCAAACCTTGGCTCGAGGTACAATGTTTTTAAATCTGTCAGGTTTTTTAATGTAATTGAAATCATTTTATAATGGTCACTTATGTTTATTTTGTTTTGTGTATAGGTTCTTGATCGACCATATCAAAACACCGATAGAATTTTCCTTGGATACGAAATTGAGCGGTTTCTGTGTATGGATGGGTGGCGGAATTGTAAGTTTCCTTGGTATGGTGAAATAACTGTGGATCGTTATTTTTGGGATGCTATAATTGGCCTCGACGATAAGCGCAAAGGATGGCTGCTTGATGAGGTGAAGTAAATATATCTTTTATTTACTTTACTTAGAATTATATAATATTTTTGGTTTTCATTGTCTATAGCTGATAATCGATATCAAGTAAATTTTGTACTAGAAAAACTGCATATTGTTAAATATAAACACTGCATACTTTCTCAATTATCATGCTCGGGTGTATCTAATTATGTAGATGGGTTCCATTGCATAATTTGAACCCCGTCCCTAGTACAATTGGTGTGCTTGATCTTTATCACAAGTTTTGGCTCTTTCAATAACGGAAGCTCGTTGTCTAGAAAATATCATATAAACTCGACCACCATCTTCCGTTATTGTAAGAGCCAAAACTTTTGATAAAGATCAAGCACATAGATGGTTGTACGGATGTGTTGTTTGTGATAAAACCCATCTAAATCCTTATATATATCTGGTATGATAATTGACACGTGTTGTTTGCGATAATGATATAGTGTGTATTGTTCACGACAGGCCACACTACGTTATCCCATTCAACACGATTATATAAACTCTTTATTTCTTGTATAAAACACACTTGAAATCGATTTGTAGGTAGAGTAAATGAAAATCTCAATTTTATATAAATTACTGATTTTATTTGTATATTTTTTTTCTTATTGTTCTTACAGCACATTGATCTGTGGATCAGTTACATGTGGCATACTAGACCATATAGTATGGATTGGTCAATGGTTAGTTGCTTTTTTTTGCCACTATTGATGCGAGGAGGATCATTGCCTGTGTTCTATCCAACAACGAAAAATACCCTCTTGGTTGGGCTGATGTTGATCGTGTTGAACCTGAGGTTCATTGGTCTCTTGCTGTGTTTCACATCCAGTATGGTATCGTCACATTCTTTGATAGTGGCGTTGTGTTTGCTAATGAATCGCGTCCTTTTTATCTGGATATGAGGAAGGCTTTAGAGACAAGGCTGCCCGAAGTGATGAAAGAAGTAAGGGTCTTTGAGAAGAAGGGTCTCGATCCTAAGTCCTACAGGATTACGTTCAAGAACGCTGAATATGTTCCTAAGCAGGGTGGTTTGTTTGATGACTGTGGTGTGTGGCTATGCATCTTCTTATTCAGGTTAGTCGTTTAACATTGCCAACTAATAGCTTAAACTATATCAATTTTGTTCGTATGTATGATAACCATTTATTACAACAAACAACATATTTAGCATTACAAGTGGACAAACACAAAGTAAGTCCTACAGTATCTTTTGGTTGATTGGGATGTGCAAGTGTCATGAGTGACCGGTTGCCGATCGTGTCTGTACAATGGTTATAGTCACTATATGCAATCGGCCACCCGTGACACTTGCACATCCCAATCAACTTAAGCATAGCCTGTTCCAATGTTAGTATCGCCTTTTCCAAAACCTCCAACTCCTTCATTTTCATGTTATCCTTTGGTAACTTGCTTATTTTGATATGTATAAACTCTATTTTGTTCATAAGTGTCTTATTTTAGTAGAACTATTTTGATATAATATATTACGCGACGTTTGTGTTTAAGAGGCTGTGATGATAAGTATCTTAATAAATCATGCTAATGATTTGATTTTCCGTGTCTTGGCGTGGCAAATCTATATTTTATAGTATTGCAGCCATTGCGATTATATCTTGATTTTTTTTAAACTATTGATTTATGCAGATCTGAGCCTCACTATTATGTACAAATAATTAGTCAAAATGTGTTTGATTGTGTCATTTGGTTGTTGGATACACTCTTATGGGAAAGGGCACATGAAAGTCACCACCATGTAAAGGACCATGCTTTAGTGAATTTTCTCCAACCTTTATTTGAAGCGTTACTTACTTAAGTAGGATATTATACAAATAACTATCTTTTAGAGAATAGACACGTTAGCACAACTGACGACTCAAACCTATATTGGGCAAAGATCCTAAACAACTACGGCCCCTTAGAAACAGATCCTTGTTGGTTTGGTACATCATTATTGGCTGACTTGCCTTTCTTGCAATGTTGTACCCTGGTGTTAACACTACCACGTGCTTTACTACCTTCTACTTGTTCAGTGCTGTAAACTTGTTGTCTTAGTTCTTCTAGAAATTTAGCGGGTAATTGGTCCTTTGGTTCAGCAGTTGGGCCATATCTCTGTTCAATCTCAGGAAATATGACCTCTCTTAGTGCTTTGATTGACCATTCCCTATCTCCAGCATTATGCTTGAATGTAACTTTTTTAGCATTTGACATATTTAGAATAAAGTGAAGTAGGGTTAAAGCTGAAGTAAGTGTGTCTACTCTTATATAGGAAAAACTACACATAGAAAAGGTAGTCACATGCTAACAGTATTATTGGCAAAACTGTTTGGCACATGCTAACAGTCCACATTGTGTACCCTCTTTAGTAGATAAACACTATATGACACTTGAAAATTTGACATTTGATTCCTGACCTATATTATTCCTGATCTACAATACCTAATTTGTAGATGTTATCATTTTAAATAGACTAAAACATAGAGTTTTGATTGTCAACAGCGCTGTGATATGCAAGAGGCTGTGATGACGAACTATCTTATTTGATGACACAAATGATGCGATTTACCATATCTTGGCATGGCAATTTTATAGCATGATTTTGCAGCCATGTGTGGTTACATCCTGATGTTGTTTTACAGATCTGAGCCTTGCTAATGCATATCACAATACTTACCGTGCGAACCCATGGTCGTCTACAGACCTGAGTTGCTTCCTTTACATGGTCACATTTATGTGTTATTATTTTGTGCCTTTTCCCATTTTGCTCATGCTCGACTGCTCGAATGCTCAACTTCTCAATTGAGGGAATTGTCCACCCCTGTTTACCTTTTTACAAAAGTACAATGGCCCACCAAATCTGAACCAAATCTCAGGCGCTGTACATCGCTCGAATTGCGGCTGATCAACTTAGTCGGTACTTTTGCTTAGGCTGTGTGTACTTTATAAGGTGTATTTGGTACATGCAAGAGGCTGTGATGATGATTATCTTATTTCATCAAGCAATTGATGTGATTAGCCGTCAGCTGGCATGGCAATTTTGTTACATTATTTTGCAGCCACGGCGGTTATATCCTGATGGTTTTGTGTTTATCAAACTTTTTACAGATCTGAGCCTTGGCGATGCATGTAACAATACACCCCTGATTTCCCCTGATTTGTATTCTCACATAGATGATTAACATCTTCGGGTCAATCATGTTTCATTGTGGTTGGCATCCTATGGCAGACGCCCGTCCCAATGAACCATGATTGGCTCGAAGATTTGTATCATCTATGTGAGTATTATGCTATTGTTTATATATGTTAAGAGTTATTTAAGAAAGTTAAGGATCAATATGTTAT
Organism: Chrysanthemum seticuspe; assembly: GCA_019973895.1. Lineage (NCBI taxonomy): Eukaryota > Viridiplantae > Streptophyta > Magnoliopsida > Asterales > Asteraceae > Chrysanthemum > Chrysanthemum seticuspe. Next base: position 301,768,970 of record BPTQ01000009.1, on the reverse strand, counting down.
ACATGTGGAGTCTATAAAAGTGTTTCAATTAGAAGTTGGATGTAACAAGGTGCACACATTTCACCGAGTAATGTGTCCATACGCTGCTTGCTACATTGAACTTCACCTTGAAAACCTCAATTATCAAGGCCCATCTTTCTAACGATGTAGATGGGTTTAGTTGCTTAGTTTGACCGATAATGATATAAGACTGTTTGGTTTTAGGGATCTCGGTGTGACTAAGAAATGGAACCCATATACATCGTTAGAAAGATGCGACTTGATAATGATATAGTGTGTATTGATATAGTGTGTATTGTTCATGGCAGGCCACGCTCCTTCATTATCCCATTCAACACATACACTTCTGTAGAATCGATAATTATATATTCGGCACACCTTGGTACTTTAAGCTTCCCCTCGAAAACCCATTCCTATGTCACTGTCAAAGCAATAGGTTTGGTGCAAATCTTTGCAGCCTTTTTGTAGACATGGCAATGGGATTTCGAGTGGACGCTCAAATTACTAAGCTGTCTCCACTTGCTTGCTTATAACATATTGACATTTAACTTTTTTGACCATCTCCTTTACATGTATAAACTCTATTTTGTTCATAAGTGTTGTATTTGATAGAGGCTGTGATGATATATCTTAATAAATCAATCAAATGATGTGATTTTCCATGTCTTGGCGTGGCAATTCTATATTTAATACTATTGCAGCCATGCTGGTTATATCCTGATGTTTTTGAAACTTTTGATTTATACAGATCTGAGCCTCATTATTATGTGCAAAAAATTAGTCAAAATTTGTTTGATTGTATGGTAGACGCTGAAAGTGTCTTATTGTCTCCAATTGCTTGCTTATAACATAAGTGTCTACTTTGATAAAGGCTGTGATGATATCAATCAAATGATGTGATTTTCCTTGTCTTGGCGTTGCAATTCTATATTTTATAGTATTGCAGCCATGGCGGTTATATCCTGATGTTTTTTGAAACTATTTAAACATTAGAAAACTGAGCCTTACTATTATGTGAAAAAAATTAGTCTTAATTTGTTTTATTGTATGGTAGATGGGTTGACTGTATAGGCTTTTGGTGTGATTTGTGATCGCTGTAAAATTATTTGATTTTTTGTTATATAGTTTTCCTTTGTTAACTTTTTGTACGTTTACAGGTTAGGACATCGTAAGCTGTTGCATGTTGAAAATCCCATTCAAACTGCCTTAGCATATCGCGAGAGGATGATCAAGTTTTATTTCAAGCATAAGATACATGTTGCTTGAATCTTGTAAGGCGTGTTCCACTAAACAATTTGTTGTCTAAACATTTGGGTGATTGTCTGTTGGTTGATTGTCTGGCCAAAGTAAACATTTGTATGTGATCTTGGAAAACAATTTGTAAACAGTAACGTGTTGATGGAATCACCTGGAAAACAGCTTCAGTAGCGGGTTATGTTTACCCGACATTTTTGTATTTCCTCCCGGATAACCTTGGGTTTATGTATACCCACTTTGTAACCACTAATGGGGGATGGAATTGTCTGTTAAGTAGTAGCATGTACTTGCAGGTTATGTATACCAAAACATTTTGATGAAAATGGATAACTTTTGGGTTTATGTATACCCACTCTAATTTCTAGTGAATTCAGGTTCATAGTTTCCTTTCTTGCCATGCTTGATTACAACAAAACATTTCATTCTGTTTCACTTGCAAAGTAGCAGTCCTGAAGTGGTTTACTCGTACATAGTTTATTACAACAAAAACATTTCATTAAGTAGCAAGGTAGCAGTTCGGATTCAAAACATACATAGTATTGTCACTACTTTTCATCAATTATGGTTCATCCAAGTTGTATGGTTCCATGCTCCAATCCATTTCATAGTCATCAGCTGTACCATCATTATCAGACATATTATGTTTGGTTTCGTTATCAGAAAAATCCGGATGATATTCAAACGCCTTTGACGGTTGTCCGCTACTTGAGCTTCCCGCGCATTCTTGTAAATTTAATTAAAAGTTAACAAGATTATAGATTTGGATAGTTAACTAGATTACCCATTTGGTGGGAAATATTATTCAATATATGACCTTTTTCTTAGGTAATGGTTCCATGCATGATCTTCGCGTGTGTCCAAGAATGTGGCACCTTTCGCATCTTACAGGGCTTGCTTCCTTTCCTTGAGATTTTATACGATCTTTGTTTTTTGGTCTTCCCGATTGGTTCTTAACTGCTCTAGGTGGCTTGACTTTTTGCAGGCCATGAGGTTTCTCCCAACTCGAGGGTTCCCCTATGGGATAAACCAACCCTTGGTATGTAGCTTTTAGCGTGGTTTTCTTAAACCAATCCCAAGCCAAATGATTACAGTCCGACAATTTAAGAAATCTAGCAACCGCTAACGCATGACCACACGGTAAACCTGAAAATTGCCATTTACAACAACTACATGTCCCATTGGTTAGATTGACGATATGTAGTCTTCGACCATCCTCCACCTGATAAAGTTTTGCCGCTTCAATGCCTCTTACAATCCAAGTTGCGCTTTTTAACATTCTATCTTTTACTTTTGCAGCAGACCAATCACTAAGCTCCCCCGCGGGTGCATCTAAAACGCGAATGCCAATATATTAAACAAATTTAAAATATATATATATATATATATATATATATATATATATATATATATATATATATATATATATATATATATATATATATATATATATATATATATATATATATATATATATATATATATATATATATATATATAGAGTGCGGTTCTAGAGAAAAGTGTAATTAGAGAGAAAAGTGAGAAAAAAAGTTATAGGGTCTATTTTGAAACATTTCAAACTTCAGGGGTAAGTTTTGAAAACGCCCCCCACCCCGCACCCCCCCCTCGCAAAAAAATTTTTTTTTCCTGCCAAAAAAAAATTTTTTTTGGGCAATTTTTTTTTTCCCGCCAAAAATTTATAACTGTGATGCACCTTTTTTTTTGGTGCATCTCAGTTATAAAAATTGGTGCATCATAGTTATAACTAATTTTTTTAACCGTGATTCACCAAAATAAAAATGTGCATCAGATCGCATATATTATTAACTTATTCCATAAAAAGTTTTAAATTAGAACCTTCAACCTTTGTGTATAAAAGAGAGATTTTTCAAATGATTCAACACATTTATTTTATTAATCACATGGTTAATATAGAATTAAATCAATTATCCTAACATGTTTCAGAGTTATTTTGTTTTACTTTTCATCAATTCACGATGGTTAATATGCACTGGCGTTATCGCAATGACAAAGCATGTTATAACAAAGAGATGCGGCACTACCATGGCTACCATCCGTCCCTGGTTGTACAACTAATGCCCCTTATAGAGTATAGTACACTAAGTTATTGCAAAGTTATAGGAGCATATTAGGTAATGATCGTTGGGTGCATCTCGGTTATAAAAATTGGTGCATCATAGTTATAACTACTTTTTTTAACTGTGATTCACCAATATAAAAAGGTGCATCAATCGCATATGATTAATTTATTACAGAAAACTTTGAATTAGAACCCTCAACCTTTTTGTATAAAAAGAGAGATTTTTAACTGATTCAACACGCTTATTTTATTAATCACATGGTTAATATACAATGAAATCAACTATCCTAACATGTTTCAGAGTCATTTTATTAATCACATGGTTAACATACTTTTCATCAATTCACGATTGTTAATATGCACTTGCGTTATCCCAATGACAAAGAATGCGGCGCTACCGTGGCTATCATAGATCCGTCTCTGGGTGTACAACTAATGCCCCTTAAAAAGCATAGTATACTAAGTTATTGCAATGTTATTGAAGCATATTAAGTAACAATAGTTGGGTGCATCTCGGTTATAAAATTTGGTGCATCATAGTTATAACTCATTTTTATAACTGTGATGCACCAAAATAAAAAGGTGCATCAGTGTTATAAAATTTTGGCGGGAAAATTTTGGCAAAAAAAAAATATATATTTTTGGCCCCCAGAAAAAAAAATTTGGCGGGAAAATTTTTTTTTTTCCGAGGGGGGGGGGTGGGGTGGGGTGGGTGGGGGGCTGGGTGGGGGGTAGGGTGCGAATTTACAAAAGTTCCTTAAAGAATGAAGGAAAATACAATTAGGTCCCTGTAGTTTGGTGTGAAAAAAGGGAGGGGAAGAGGGGGTGATCCAATGGTTGAGATTACTTTTCTCACTTTTCTCTTGAGATCAACTTTTTAAATGATCCAATCTATATATATATATATATAATAATCTTTACCTTGATATTTTTCTCGTTTATCACAATACCACTTTTGTAAAAGCTCTCGATACCACTCCATTAGCATTGTAATCGGTACTTTTCTGACATATCTTGTAAGTGAATTTACTGACTCTGCACTGTTGGACGTCATATAGTTGTACCGTCTAGCAGGACAGTATGCCCTAGACCATGTCTCGAAGCCAGCTTCACGAAGTTTCTTCTCAACACCTGGTCTAAATGCAGTCATAGCAGAAAGTGCCGCATGAAAATCCTCCTTAGTGTAAGCTTTGCATGTCTTCCAATACAAACTCCTGAGCTTTCTACTATTGTTTAAACCGCAATTCATCAGTAGATGCCTACAACAATACCCATGAAATGAATTTGGGAAGACTATTTTACACGCAAGTCCAATTGCATAATGCCTATCAGATATGATAGCCAAATCTGGAACTTCCCCTATGCAATCTTTCAACTTCAACAAAAACCATGTCCACGATTCCCCCGTCTCACCTTGAGAAACACCCGTAGCAATTGTTACAATTTGATTATTACCATCCATTCCAACGGCAAGCAAATTTGTTCCAAGGTACTTCCCTTTAAGATGTGCTCCATCAATTATTAGCAATGGTCGCAAGTGGTTTAAGAAACTTTGAATCTGTTTGATTTTACAAAATATTAGTTGTACATTAATAGAATACGACACATATATATATAAACTGTGATTTAACGCATAAACAATATACACATACTTACCGCAACACCAAAGCCGATAAAACACATTTTAAAGTGTCCTTCATTATCGGTGTCAATATGAGTCACCGTACCGTCATTTGCCAACTTTAGATTATGACAATAATAAGGCAATTGGTGAAACGATTTCGTAGGATCACCACTGAGCATCTCCAAAGCTCGATTTTTTCCACCCCATGCTTTTTTATACGAAATGTCTATTTTGAATTCTTGAGCAATATCTTCTTGTATGTCCTTTGGAGTGTAGATTCGACTCTTATCTCTCAATTTCGGAGCGAGAAAACGTCCCAGAAAGTTTTTCGTTGCATTACAGTGATTAGGGAAAAATTGAGTTTTTGGACAAGTGTGGACATCGTAAACTGTGCCTAATTCCCATTTAACACTATTTTTCAACTTAGACGACACTATTTTCCATTCGCAAATTCTTACAAATTACATCATACCTTTTTTTATCAGATTTTCTAACCTTAAATTCATACCCATCTGTAAGAGCTTTTTTACCAATTGCATACATGCATAAGTCTTTGTTATCAAATTCCTGCCCCTTATAAAGGATACAAGAGCTATTGTTGTTGTATATTATGTTATTCGGGATCTTGATATTAGGCAACGGGGGATCGGGTGGACAGGGCATATACTCGAATGTATTTGTTTCCCATTTATGTACGAATTGATCATTTGAAGGAAATGTAGGACCAAAATTAACAAAAGGTTCATTTTTTGGTAGATTAGACGTATTCACAAATACATTTTGTTGTATTTGATAATCAATATCAAAAGGTTCATTTTTTGGCAGAGACGTATTGAAAAATTCATTTTGTGGTATTTGAGCATTATTGTAAAAAGCATATGGTTCAAAATCATCATGAAATAACGAATCATTAAGGTCGAAATCTAAACAGTTGGAAGAGCATGGATTTACCTTTACGTTTTTGACAACCATTTTAATTAAAAGTTTCGGTATGGCAGCCTTCGGTCTACACACTTCATTAACGAAAAATGCTACATCGTCAGCATCAACTATATGGACCGGCCCGTGTGGCATTTTGTAAGAAAAACTTAAAACGTATGCGTTTTTAAGTTTGAACTTTTTTTCAACGAATGAAACTAACCCATCGTATGTAATATCTATGCATAGTGAAACACCGTAACTGGATCTATCTTCAAAAACAAGATACACACGAAAATTATTATCAGAAATACTCATATTTATTGATTGACTATATATTCCAATGGAATAAAAGGCGATTTATATATATGAAGGATAAAAAATTTGATGCTCGACTGGCGGCGCTCGACTGGGGGCTGCTCGACCAACTTTTGCATTGGAAAAGTAAATAATTAAGTGTGGCTAATAAATGTCTTTAATAAATATGAAATTGTAGTTAGAGTATTTAATTTAAAGTACATAACATTAAATGTACACATTTAAAACCACCTACCCTGAAGTACAGAACATTAAAAATTCGACGCTCGACTGGCGGCGCTCGACTGGGGGCTGCTCGACCAACTGTACCTTTTGCATTGGAAAAGTAAATAATTAAGTGTGGCTAATAAATGTCTTTAATAAATATGAAGTGATAGTTAGAGTATTTAATTCAAAGTACATAACATTAAATGTACACATTTAAAAACACCCACCCTACATAACATTAAAAATTCGACGCTCGACTGGCTGCGCTCGACCGGGGGCTGCTCGACCACTTGTACTTTTTTGCGTTAGAGTGTTTAATTGTTTTATGAACTTGCAGTTAGAGTATTTTAAATAATTTGAAGTACATAACATTACAAAGCGATAAGAAATTATATTACAAAGCGATAAAATATAATATTAAAAAACGATAAAACATAATATTACAAAGCGATAAAACATAATATTAATATATTAAACCCTGCAAACTACTCGATCTGTAATTTTCCCAAATCATGATAAAGCTCGTGAAGTAGTGCAGCTGATTGATATGTGTGGTTCGCTGGATCATTCATCATTTCTATTGTTGCCTCCAATACTTTTATCTTATTAGTCAACAACTTGCAATTTGAGCATCCTGCACTTTCGGAATATTGTTTTGAGGTTCCTGCATAATTTTTTGGTGGCGTGGAGGATCCTGTCATATAAGTTGAAGGCGATGAAAATAACGGAGAACCGATAAGTAGACGAATACGTTCCTCTTTCCATAAAAAAAATTTACATCCATGATCTTTTAAGGCTGTTACAGAATAGATTAAATTATTTCTACGACCATATACATAATATATTACACAAATAACAAACACTTATAATTGTTCACCTTTGATAAAGGACATGCGTAGTATAGTTGGCCAAGGCTGTGATCTCGATATGATTGTCGCAAAACTACATTTCCTTCTCCACAAGGACACGAAAAAGCTTCATATTCAGCCATCCTCATGATAACAGTTTGTATGTTTGTTCTTTTGAATTTCGTTGTATATATTGTTATATAATAAAATGGAGAAATACATGTGTAAGTATATATATAGTATATTATTTTGGCGGGAAAAAATTGGTGGGATATATTTGGCCGGAAAAAATTGGTGGGAAATATTTGGCGGGAAAAAATTGGTGGGAAAAATTGGCGGGAAGCTTTGGCGGGAAAAATATAATTTAATATTTATTTTAGGTGTGTTTAATGAATGAATCACATTTAAAGTACATAACATTAAATGTACACATTTAAAACGACCTACCCTAAAGTACATAACATTAAAGATTCGACGCTCGACTGGCGGCGCTCGACTGGGGGCTGCTCGACCAACTTTTGCATTGGAAAAGTAAATAATTAAGTGTGGCTAATAAATGTCTTTAATAAATATGAAGTGGTAGTTAGAGTATTTAATTTAAAGTACATAACATTAAATGTACACATTTAAAACGACCTACCCGAAAGTACATAACATTAAAGATTCGGCGCTCGACTGGGGGCTGCTCGACCAACTGTACCTTTTGCATTGGAAAAGTAAATAATAAGTGTGGCTAATAAATGTCTTTAATAAATATGAAGTGGTAGTTAGAGTATTTAATTCAAAGTACATAACATTAAATGTACACCATTAAAACCACCTACCCTAAATTAATTAAGAACATAAAATTTCACGCTCGACTGACGGCGCTTGACTGGGGGCTGCTCGACCGTCGGTACTCAGGTGTGTTTAGTTAAAATTTAAAATACAACATTAATTCTCAATTAAAAAAAACACTTAATCTCGAATTACATTAGGAAATCGATAAACATTAAAACATTAAATGGTACGAATTACATTAGGAAATCGATAAAAGATAGAACATTAAAACAAACACAGTAAAATTGAAATAAATAAACCACTAACACCACTGCTTAAACAAAAGATGAACTTACACTAACACCAGCACCACTACTATAAAGATTGCTCAGTGTTTCTTTGTTAATAACTTAGGATTTATCCGAGGTTATTAAACCTTAACAAGCTAGTTTAGTTTGATTAAAGTATATCGATCCAACAAGTGGTATCAGAGCTTGTGTGGAAACTCTGACTAGGAAGAAACCCTACAATTTTCAAGATGTCGACTGAAGCTGTTCCACAACCCTCAATCACCTCACTCAGAATTCCAATCATCAAGAAGGGAGAATATGATCTCTGGTGCATGAAGATGAGGCAGTATATTGCCATTACAGACCATGCTCTATGGAATGTAATTGTGAATGGGAATGAAGTTCCTCAAGAACCCATTCAAGTTGCTGGACAACCTTTAGCACCAAAGGCAGTTTTACCACAAGCAACTCTAAGGAATCAAGAGAAGGCTCTTAACATTCTCCTGTCAGCATTCCAGATGGCCATCTTCTCAAATTTCATGATGCTAAAGATGCTAAGCAGCTCTGGGCTGCTCTCAAGACCAGATTTGGAGGGAATGAAGCCTCTAAGAAGATGCACAGAAACTTGCTAAAACAGCAGTTTGAAACATTCACAGTAGGAGAAAGAGAGAGTCTTGATGCTGCATATGATAGGTTTCAGAATCTCCTCAACATGTTGGAGTTATACAAGGCAGAAGTATCAGTTGAGGATGCTAATTTGAAGTTTCTAAGGAGTTTGCCATCTTCATGGCATGTGATTGCTACTATGATCAGAGGACAGCAAGGACTGGATGTTATGGACTTTGATGATCTTTATCATCAATTGAAGGTGTATGAACATGAGATGAGTGGTCAACCAAATTCTAAATCTCACAGTATTGCTTTTCTATCATCTGAAAAGAAGAGCAGTACTTCCAAAAGTACTGCCTTCTCCTCAAAGTACTGTTTCTCAAAGTACTGCTGTCTACAATCCCCCATCATATGCTCAGCAGGCCCCACCATCTACTACTTTAAACTCAGATGAAGTTGTGTGCTCTTTCTTTGCACAACAAGCAAGCTTACCTGTCACTTATGAAGAGGATCTAGCACAGATTGAAGAAGATGCACTTGAGGAAATTGATATCAGGTGGCAAGTTGCTTTGATCACTGCAAGAATTAAAAAGTACATGAAGAAGACAGGCAAAAACATTGATTTCAAACCAAAACAAGGAATAACTTTTGACAAATCTAAAATTGAATGCTTCAATTGTCAAAAGACTGGTCACTTTGCAAGGGAGTGCAGGTTTGCTAAGTATCAAGCAAACAGAACATCTGAGAAGCCTAAACTTGAGCTCAAGGAGATTCCAATAACTGAAACAAAGGCCTTGGTTGCTCAAGAGAAGTTATCAGAAGTGGACTGGAGTGAAGAGTTTGATGATGAACCAGTGACTTACTGTATGGTAGCAGTGGAAGATACAGTTGAAGACACTGTGGAAGCATTGGACTGGAGCACTGCTTTTGATAAAGAATTTGAACATGCTGCTTTGGAATCTGATGATGGCTTCGGAGGATTTGATTGGAGTAAAGAAAGTGAAGATGATCCTGTTCTTCTTGCTATGGTGGCTACTTCACCAACTCAGTCTCCTATCTCTGAGGTATGCTCAAACTGTTATGAGTTTTATCAAAAATTACTTAACAGTTATGTAACTGAAAGAGATAATTGTATTAGGGCTAGGTCTGAGGTAGCAGGTTACCAAATCACTTTAGAGTCTGTAGAAGCTAAAATCATAACACATGAAAATAATGAAATGGCTTGGGCTGAAAAGTATGAACAACAGGATTACCAGTTAAAACTCAGTGAATGGAAACTAAATTGTAAAATTGCTGAAATTGAGAAATTAACTAAGGAAAGAGATGATTTGTTAGCTAAGTTTGCTGCTTGGGGAGAGTCTGGTTTGTCCCATGTTGCTTATGTTGAAAAACAGAGAAGGGCTTACATTAGAACAGGCTTAGGATTTGGAATGGACTTTAGCAGTGTAGATGAAAACCAACCTAGTAATCAGGATGATGGTGTTTTTGAGGATATAACCACTAGTGATGATGAGCTCATTAACTATGTAGATTCATCTAGTAATGATGGCTCAGTAAGTGAACCACCTCCTGAATATAAGAAAGACAATGGTTATCATGCTGTTCCTCATCCCATTAGTCATCACCCCTCTAGGCCTGATGTTTCTCGTTATGGTGTTGATAGTCTAGAGTTTAGGAAGAAGCTTATTGCAAAATCTAGATCTGAGAAACCCAAAGAAACTGTTGAAAACAATGTTCAAAATCTAGCAGTACCTTTAAATCAAAGTACTGCTCAACAAGCAGTACCTTCTGCAAAACCTTTTCAAAACAGTACTGCTAAACCTTTTTGGGATAATTTTGGTCAAAACAAATTTTATCAGTCCTCAAGAAGGCAAAATAATTTTGGGCATAGACATAGAAGAAATCACTTTGGTCATATGGGTCAAAAACTGTGTTTTGTGTGTTATAGTCCTACTCATCTAATCAAAGATTGTGACAGGCACTCAGAATATCTAAGCAAGTTTCCAAGGAATAAGTCTAACAATCAGAGACCTAGAGAGCACAAACCAGTGTGGACTAATTCAAATAGGGTTAATCACAGAAACTTCACACCAGATCATAGATACCCACATCAGAGAAGAACTTCAGTATCTCACAGTACTTTTCAAAGTACTGCTCAGAGACAAGGTACTGAAAACCATACTTGGGATAGAAATTCTAGGAGAACTCATTATCAACCTAGAAGTTATCACAGTTCATATAGGGGATCTAGATCACAAGAACCTCCTGTTAAAACTGAATGGGTTAAAAGGGAAAGAACTGCTGGGAGACATACAATACGTTCAACAAAAAGTGAATCAGATGTTTTTGTGTCAAAAGAAAATGTTAACAATCTAGTGAAAGGAATTTATGTTGAAAAACCAGAGAGTTTTGAAAATCCACATGCTAAAAATCAAAAGATAATTTTGGATCATCAGTTGAGAGATAGTGAGAATTACATACTCAAAGAATTTGAGTTTGTAACTTCTCAAGGGGAACACAAGTCAGTAATGGCTTGGGTTCCTAAATGTTTCTAACTTTTTTCTTTGTGTGCAGGGCAACCCAGAAGAGGAGCTTAAAGATCATCTTATTGTGGATAGTGGTTGCTCTGGAAGTATGACAGGTGACAAAGAGATCCTGTCTGATTTTAGAAGTATTAGTGGAGGAAAAGTTGCATTTGGGAATGATCCCAATGGAGGAAGGATTACAGGGAAAGGAACAATTAAAGCTGGGAGAATTGATTTTGAGAATGTCAGATATGTGAAGGAGCTGAAGTTCAACTTGTTGTCAGTCTCTCAAATTTGTGATAAAAAGCATCCTGTGTTATTCACTGACACAGAATGTCTTATCCTTTCTTCTGACTTCAAACCTGTTGATGATGACTTGGTAGTACTTAGAGTACCAAGGACAAATGATGTGTATAGTTTAGACATGAAGAGTCTACATTCTTATGGTAGAGCCACATGTTTGGTGGCTAAAGCAACATCTAAAGAGGCACATCAATGGTATAGAAGATTGGGCCATGTGAATTTCAAGAACATCAACAAACTGGTCAAAGGAAATTTAGTTAGAGGTTTACCTTCAAAGACTTACAAGAATGATCAATCATGTTTGGCATGCAAGAAGGGTAAACAACACAAAGCTTCCTGCAAGAAGCTTGATGAAAGGAATATTAGAGAACCATTGGAGCTATTACACATGGATTTATTTGGACCTGTCTCAGTGGCAAGTTTAAATAAAAAGAAGTACTGTTTGGTTGTTACTGATGACTGCAGTAGATTCAGTTGGGTTTTCTTTTTGGGCTTTAAGGATGATACCTTTGATGCTATTCAAACTCTTATAATAGCACTAGAAAACCAATTAAGACTCAAGGTTAGAGGTATTAGATGCGATAATGGAACTGAATTCAAGAACAAGCCTATGGATGATTTTTGTGCAAATAAAGGCATAAAAAGGGAGTTTAGTATTGCTAGAACACCACAGCAAAATGGTGTTGCAGAGAGGAAAAATAGAACGTTGATTGAAGCTGCAAGGACCATGTTAGCTGATTCTCATCTTCCTATTCAATTTTGGGCAGAAGCTGTAAGTACTGCATGTTATGTACTCAACAGGGTTTCTGTCACAAAACCACAGGGCAATAAACCCAACATTCGTTTTATGAAGCCTTTTGGATGCCCTCTTACTATTTTGAACACCATTGATAATCTAGGGAAGTTTGATGGCAAGTCTGAAGAAGGTTACTTATTGGGATATTGCACTAACAGTAAAGGATTTAGAGTCTACAACAGAGTTACTAAGAAGATTCAAGACTGTCTTCATGTTGAGTTTTTAGAGGATCAAGACAATGAGAAAGGGAAGGGTCCTGATTGGATGTTTGATCTTGAGATTTTATCTCCTTCAATGAATTATGTACCTGTTAGAGAAGAAAATCAACCTTTGCATAATGAAGAAGATATTCAGTATGTTGTTCATGATATTCATCTTAGACCTGATGATATTCCTGATAAAGATCCTATGAGTCCAAAACAAAGTACTGATGTTCCTAAGCAAAGTACTGATTCGCCAAAACAAAGTACTGTTGCACCACAATCCTCATTATCTGCTGAGGATCAATCTATTCAAGAGGAACTTAATCAGATGCTTCTTCAAGATGTATTAGCACATTCTTACATAGATGAACAAAGGAGAGCTTATGAAGAGGCAAAGAAGAAGAACAAGACTGCAGAGTTCTCTTACAGTACTTTGGACAGTACTTTTAACCAAAGTACTGCTGCACATCTTGACAGTACTTTAGATGATTTGGATGATCCTACCATGCCTGAGCTAGAAGACACTGATGATGAGCTTGAAGATGAAGGTATTTTCACAAATTCCAATGAAGGTGTTGATTATACTAACTTAGATGATACATATGAAGTTCCACAGTCTCCAATCTTACGAATTCATAAGAATCATCCAACTGATCAAATCATTGGTCCTTCTACCTCTGGAGTTATGACAAGACACAAAGCTAAGGGTTTCACAAAACCTCATAATGCTTTACTTAGCTTTGTGTATAAACAAAACAGGCTAAATCATAAGGACCATCAAACCTGCTTATTCACTTGTTTCATCTCTCAAGAAGAACCCAAGAATATTGCTCAAGCTTTGACTAAAGAAAGCTGGGTTGAAGCTATGCAGGAAGAACTTCTTCAATTTAAACTTCAAGAGGTTTGGGTTTTATGTGACCTTCCAGATGGGAAGAGAGTTATTGGAACAAGATGGGTCTTTAGAGTTAAAAGAGATGAAAGAGGTAATGTTATCAAGAACAAGGCAAGGTTAGTTGCTCAGGGTTATAGACAGGAAGAAGGGGTAGATTATGATGAGGTATTTGCTCCTGTGGCAAGGATTGAAGCAATTAGAATCTTTCTTGCTTTTGCTTCTTATATGGGTTTTCAGGTATACCAGATGGATGTCAAGAGTGCCTTTCTTTATGGAACTATTACAGAAGAGGTGTATGTGAAACAACCTCCAGGTTTTGAAGATCCTAAGCATCCTAACAAAGTATATAAGGTAGTTAAGGCTTTATATGGTCTTCATCAGGCTCCTAGAGCTTGGTATGAGAGGCTCTCTACATTCTTATTAAAACATGGATACAGAAGAGGAGCTATAGACAAGACTTTGTTTATCAAGAGAGACAAGAAGGATATCATGTTAGTACAGGTGTATGTTGATGATATTATCTTTGGGGCTACCAAACAGTCCATGGTTAAGGAGTTTGAGCAGCTAATGCAGAAGGAATTTCAAATGAGTTCAATGGGAGAGTTAACATTCTTTTTAGGACTTCAGGTTAAGCAGTCCAAGGAAGGGATTTTTATTAGCCAAGACAAGTATGTTACAGACATACTTAAGAAGTTTAATTTTGATGATATGAAGGCTGTTACTAGACCAATTAAATCTATCAATTCATTGGGAAAAGGTGAAGATGGACAGCCTGTTGAAGTCAAGTTATATAGATCTATGATTGGCTCTCTTATGTATCTTACTGCATCAAGGCCTGATATCATGTTTGCAGTTTGTTTATGTGCCAGATATCAAGTTTCACCAAAGATCTCTCACCTGAATGCTGTCAAGAGAATATTCTGTTATTTGAAACAACAACCTAAGTTGGGGTTGTGGTATCCTAAAGAGTCACCTTTTCACTTAGAAGCTTTTTCAGATAGTGACTATGCAGGTGATAACTATGATAGAAGATCCACAACTGGTGGATGCCAATATCTTGGAAGAAGGTTAGTCTCATGGCAATGCAAGAAGCAGACAATTGCAGCAACATCCTCTACTGAAGCTGAATATGTAGCTGCTGCAAGTTGTTGTGGTCAAGTTTTATGGATGCAGAATCAACTATTGGATTATGGGTTCAACTTTAAGAATACTCCTATCAATATTGATAATGAGAGTACTATTTGTATTGTGAAGAATCCTGTGTATCATTCCAAGACAAAGCATATTCAGATTAGGCATCACTTTATCAGAGACTGTTATGAGCATAGGCTCATTAATGTGGTTAAAGTTCACACGGATGATAATGTAGCTGATCTACTCACTAAAGGTTTTGATGTGTCACGATTCAATCACTTGGTCGTGAGCATTGGAATGATTAACTACTAAGCTATGTTTAAGGGGAGGACTATAAGATGTTTGATATAGTCCTGTGTATTGCTTGAGGGGAGGATGTTAGTTTATACTTAGTTTCTATGAAGGCATTTGGCAAAGTACTGTATTTCCTGAAAGTACTGCTTGAGAAAGTACTGCTTGGGAAAGTACTGCTTATGTGGAAAGTACTGTTTGTCGTATTAAAGTACTGTTCCAACGGTAATATTGAAGGGTAATTGGTAGTAACGGTAACTTTGTTATTTAGGCTGTGATTTTTCAAATCTCACCTATAAATAACTTCTTTCCGATTTTCCCTCTCATATTATTACTTCACATCTTTTCCATACTTATCTTCCAATTACCATATTATTCAATACAATCTTTCTATTGTGCTCACTCTTTCAACAATGGTGAATCGTTTAACTGTTTCGAAGCACAATATGGTGGCTAATTTGGATAAGACTGAGGCAAATGTGGCGTTTTATGATATCATTGATTATCTTACTGGGTCGCCTATTAGTTATGCTCTTTTAGTGGAGCCGGATGTTATTGAACCATGGATTCAAGAATTTTGGGCTAATGCTAGAGAGAATATGGAGGAGGATGAATATTATATTAGATCCTCAGTTGCTGGAAAGACTATTAAGATTACTGAAGCTTCTATTCGCGCAGATTTATTATTTGAAGATGAAGATGGGGCTATTAGATTTGACAAGCAACTGATTTGGGATACTTTTAGCAATCTGGGTTATGAAGGTTCTTTGACTGAACAAACTTTTAAGAAGGCCTTATTCTGTCCTCAATGGAAGTTTTTGATCCATGTCTTGCTCCATTGCATAAGTTCTAAAAGCACTTCTTGGGAGCAGTTTGGTTCAAATATTGCATCTGCGGTGGTTGGTTTAGCTACGGATAGAGTATTTAACTTTTCACGGCTTATTTTGGATGGAATGCTCTCTCATATATCATCTGGGGCTACTTGGTTGATGTACCCAAGATTTATACAGGTTTTTCTAAATAAGCAATTGGCTGATATTCCTAAACCTACTGCTTTACTACCTGTTATTGTGCAACAAGCCAAAATCTATACATTCATGGCTAGGCACAGTGATTTATTCAGAGGTGGAGATATTCCCTTAACTACTTCCATGATGGAAGTTGTTCAAGCTGTACGTGCTGAAGAGGATGAAGAAAGTGAAGGTACTGCTTCTGCACAGGGTACTGCTTCAAAAAGTACTGCATCTGCAAGTACTGCTTCACAAGGTACTGCCTCTGGTGAAGGTGCTGCATCATTACAAGGTACTGATTCTTCAGATCATGAGGTTCAAGTTGAGATTGAGCGCACACCTACTCCCTCTCCACAACGTTCTGTTTCAGAGGTTCAAGGTACTGCTACTCCAATTCCTCGAGAAGGTTTAACTATGGACAACTATGCTTTAACAAGGGCGCTTGCTAGGTTGAACAAGACTGTAGAGAGTCAAGCTAAAACTATTAGGAAGTTGAAGCGCAATTACTTCTGGTTAAGAAATTTTGTTAAACCCTATATTCAAGGTTTCAACTTATGGGTAAAGGAGGAGAATAAACGTCGTAAAGCACTTCGTAAGGAATTGAAAAGGAAGAAGGTTCCTAAATCATCTTCTATCAACTTGTGGAGGAATTTAGATAAAGAAAATTTGAAAGAAGATGTTATGAAGACAAAAGAATCTGAAGAAGATGTTTTGAAGAAGAAAGAAGATTTTTCTGAGGAACAAGAAGAAGAAGTACATGTTCAAGGTACTGATGAACAAAGTACTGAACATCAAAGTACTGAGTTTCATGATACATCTAGGTCAGAGGTTATAACACCAATAACTTCAAGGGTTTTGAATTTTGAAGAAGAAGCTGGTCCTTCTACTGTTGTTATAGAGGAAGAGGAGGAACCTAGATTTAAACCTATTCATTCACCAAGTGATGATGAATTAGTTTCTACAATTCTTGACTTGTCACAACCAAGAGGAGGTGTTACTATTAGAGATGTACAAGAAGAAGAACAACCAAGAACTGATCAACCTGCAATTGATCCAAAAGACAAGGGAAAAGGTGTTTTGGTTGAAGTTAAAAAGAAGAAACTTACTTTGGCAGAACTTAGAGCATTTGAAGTTGCAAGGAATGAAGCTGCAGCTAGAAAAGTTCAAGAAGAGTTAGATGCTAAAGATAGAGAAGAACAAGAAGCTCAAGAAGCTCTAAATAGAGAAGCAGCTCAAAAGGTGCAAGATGAATTGGATGCTGAAACTGTTGAACCTTTACAGTCTCCAACACCTGTTAGATTCATGTCAAGAAGACCTAATTTGGCTAAAGAAAGGAATGCAATGATGGCATACTTAAAAGGCAGAGGATTTAAAGGATTGCAAAAGCTAAATTATGTGGATATGAAGCGATTATATGATGCTGAGAGAGAAGCTTATAAGAAAGATGTTGCAGGCATTAAAGATTTTAGAGAAGAAGCTTATTGGACTGAAGCAGAAAGGAAGAAAAGCTTAAAGAGGAAAAGAAAAACTGAAGCTACAGATGTTCAGTTTTCAAAGAAAGAGAAGGTTGAATTAAGATCTGAGACTGTTGATGAATTGAAGAATTATCTCAGAATAGTAGATTTTGATTATACCAAGGAAGATAATGACATGAAGATGAACAGATCAAAGATCAGTGCTTTCAAAGTTGAGAAATCTAAGAATGGAGATTACATGGTTTTTCACAAAGAAGATAAAAGTTTCAGAGTTTTTAAAAGGCTATAGGACTTGCTGCATATCATAGACAGAGTAGATCTATTCTACTTATATCATGCTGTGAAGACTTATTTTGAAGATAATCCATTAGAAGGGATTGGATTGGTCTTACAAGGAGATCTCATAACTATGTGGGAAACTGATGAAGAAAGTACTGATAATATTTGGAAGGATCAAGAAAACTGGGAAATAGTTTGCTGGAGATTCTTTGAAGAATCTGGAGTTCATGTCTTGGAGCTAGAAAATGGAACAATGATTCACATGTTTGCAGAAAGAAGATACCCTCTTACAGTTGATCTAATGAGAAGAATGTTAGAGCATGGGATGGAAGTAGAAGAGGATGATGAAACTGCTTGCATGGTGATCAATTTGTTTATAGACTGGACTACCATTGCTGAGAATGATCTTTAACTGGTATGAATATTATTTGAATAAATTACTTTTTGATATATCAGTACTTTTATTCAAAGTACTGCTAGTCAGACAGTACTTTCATCAAAGTACTGTCTGCTGAACTAAACCAGTTAAGAAAATTTTAGATGAACCTTTTTGCTAAATAATAAATATTTTTGAAATAAAGGATGAATAAATGGTTTTTGTGATGATAACATCAATAGGTTATCAATCCACCATGGTTACAAAAGGATTGACTAATCCATGAGCAAACGGCTCTGGTAAAGATATATCAAATCCGTTTTTAGTTGACAACTTGCTAATAAGTTGGATGGTCATCAACTCACCATATCAGTAATGTGAAGAGTTGGCTAGCCCACAAGAAATGGCTTGTGGTAAAGGCAGTGAAAAAACCATTTTTGGTAATTAGTTCACCATTAGATAAAAGAACTAACTAGTCCAGAAGGGTACAGCTTTTGGTAAAGACAAAACAAATCTGTTGATAGCTGGTGGTTTGCTAAAAATCATATGGTTATCAATGTACCATGGTCTTACACACCAAAACATTTGGCTACTCCAAAGATAATGGCTTTGGTAAAGAGTTCTAAATCCATTGAATTTTCAATGATTCACTTAGATGTGATGAGAATAGTATGCAACTTAAATTGAATTATTGTACACATTGTCATATGTTGCTGTGTTGCTGAAAAGATAGAGATTGCTGAATGCTGCTGTGAAGGAAACAATTCTAAGAGATACTTTGACAAAAGCACAGGTTCTACAGAAATATAATCTAAAGACTAAAGAACAATCCATTTTAAAGATAAAGCTATTAAAGATATATTCACAAAGGAACTTGAAGTCAAGCAAGTAGAATTCAAGTTAGGGGAGGATTGTTGGGATATGAAAGTGCTGAAGACATCAAAGTACTGAAGATATGAAAGTACTGTAAGCTGCAAAGTACTGGAAGAAGTCAAAGAGTCAAAGTACTGCTAAAGATAAAGTCAAAGTACTGCAAGGTGAAGTCAAAGTACTGCTAGGACAGAAGAACTGTTATATTCGTTTATGGAAAGTATTGTATTCCATGTTTAGATTACTTGTCGTACAAGGTTATCAATTGTAAACCGACTAGGATATCCTTGAGCCTATAAAAGGACTTCTAGATTGGCATTAGATGTACGATTTCAGAAAAAGAGTTTTAGAGTTTACGAATTAAGAGTTTAGAGAAAAAGTTCGAATATCTTAGAGTTGTATTAGAGTATCTGCATAATAAGCAGATTTAGAGTTTGTTAATAAAGTTTTCTTCTTAGCTTTGTTAAGTAAATTCCGCGTACTTAATAAAGATTGCTCAGTGTTTCTTTGTTAATAACTTAGGATTTATCCGAGGTTATTAAACCTTAACAAGCTAGTTTAGTTTGATTAAAGTATATTGATCCAACAATAACCCATCTGTAAGAGCTTTTTTACCAATTGACATCGTACCTTTTTTTTACAAAATCTCTAAGTCCTAATTCTTAACGGCCTATATTCTACAAAAATATGGGAACTAAAATACACACCTTTTCGACACCTTCACGAAACCACGGGATACCATCGGTCACCCCGTCAGCATAGTACACAGGCATTTGCCCGTCAATCATCTGTGAGCAAAAGAATGGGCTAACCATGACCCAATCAACATTTTCAGGTCTAAAATGCATCATCAAGTCAACCCATAATCCAATATGCTGTAATTTAAGAATAGAAAAAAAATTAAAAAATAAAATAAAATAAAAAAAGCAACATTATTAGCTTGTAATAGTTACATACCGAATCACATAGCCAACCGGCGCTCTTGGCGTCCCTGCCCAATAATCCTAGCCAGAATTGTAGATTAGCAGTCGTACCTCCGCTGCCCCATGGGAAGCGAAATAACTGTTGGTCCTCCTCTTTCTTAATCTTCTTTTGGCTGTCAATCCACAACTGTATGATTGGGTGGATAAAGGCTCTATACTTTGTCAAAAGATCATTACGTTTGAGACTCTGCATTATCATAATTAAATCAAATAACCTAAATAATTGCAATTAACCTTAAGAACAAGAATATGATACTGAATACCTCTTTCCAAGGTCGGAGTGATATTTCTTTCCCATTAGGTCCAATGACCTTGGGAATATCAGGTTTAACATGTCTCTTTTGACGCTTTCTTAAAACTCTTGTAGTAGTTTCTGGCTGCTGCGTATATGGGTCATGGAACACCTTGCTCAACTTCTTTTCCCGTTGAAAAGGGACTCGGACAGTTGTGACCTTATTGTCAAGAGGGTTGAAATTCTTAAAACCAAAGACATTAACAGGGCTGCTAATTACCTGAAAAAGGAATAAAAGTCGAATTGCATGAATGTCCATGACAGTTAAAATTTAATTAGATTACATGTTTAGCGTGTATTTACCGGACTGATAGAAGACTCTAACTTTTGCTCACTCTTTATCTCCTTCATCCCAACATATTCATTAGGGTCTCGTGCCTCCTCATCATTCATCACGGGCACATGTTGCTCATCATCAAAAGCCATCAAGTTCTGAAAAAAGAGTTAAACTTGATTGAATGTCCGTATTTATTTATAACATGATAAAATTACACCTGTTCGACTATATTTACCTCATTGATAGCAGACTTTTGCTCACTCTTTAGCTCCTTCATCCCAACATCTTGATCAGGCACTCGTACCTTCATCGGAACATCTTGATCAGGGTCGCGTGCCTCCTCATCATTCATCACGGGCACATGTTGCTCATCATCAAAAGACAACAAGTCCTGAAAAAAAGAGTTAAGATTTATTGAATGTGCGTATTGGTTTATAAAATGATAAATTTACACCTGTTCAACTATATTTACCGCATTAAAAGAAGACTCTGGGTATTGTTGATCATTTATCACTCCTTCCTTCATTGGAACATGTTGATCATCATTCATCACATGAAGATCCTGAAAAACAGTTAACATTGCGTGACAAGTGACTTGGTTAAAATTATAATTGATTAATCTATTCAACGTATATTTACCTTCTCTGGGACATGTTGCTCATCCTTCGCAACCTCAAATTGTTTATCGTCCTGGTAAAATGAATGTGTAAGAAAGGGCAAGTCTTAGGCATGCATTTAATCATAAAATAAACAAAATAACATGTTGTATACTACCTGCCAATCTGTCGGAGGTGAGCCAAAGAGGTTGCCTAATACTTCTTGAACCTCTTGTGTGGACAAATCTCCAACCGGATTGGTAAAATTCATGCCAGTTGACTACAAAAAAGAAAAAAAAATAAACATTACTATTCTTGAAAGCAATCAACATACGTAACCCATATATTATATGATACAAATACTATTGTAAACAACAAACCTTTGAATCACGATGCACATCCATATTCTCTTCATTTTTAGATGGTGTCTGTAAAATACAGTAATCTTAAATAATTGGTTTACTAATTAAGGTGACCAAATAAAGAAACAAAAGTTAATTTAGATCTATTATACATAACACTTTCAGAAACTTACAAACAACACAATCTTACAAACAACTATCTTAACACATAACAACTATCTAACAACAATACTAAAGTCTATCTGATATACTAATATATTGAACAATCTGGATAAGTAAGCAGAAGAAGTGATTCGTTGAAGGAGCTCATGAATAAGGACCCTGCATCTGCTTCAACACCAAGATTAATAAGTTCTTGTGACCAAACTTGGAAGACTTCAAGAGTGTGATCCATTTGATAGAGCTTATCAGCTTCAAAAACCGGATATCTACTATTCGTAAATCCAATTAAATTCAATAACTGGGGAGTAAAAATGTTAAATAGTGTTTTAACGGATTGTAGTTCGTTAAAAGGACCCAATGTTAGTTCCCATATACAGAACGTGTGCCACTCATCCCCTATCATGTTCCCAAAAATAACGAGAGACTCTCTTAGCTTAGAAATATAGAAAGGTACGGGAAGCCGAGCTTGTAAGCTGTCAGGTATATCTATGACATAAAATTTATACTTAACCAAATCAAAGGACACAATCATATAACGTTTATGGGAAGTAACACCATCAACACCATAAATCCTTTCAGAAGCCGCCCAATATATAAAACTACCAATAACCACCTGACTTGACCGTTTAAGTCAGATTGATTCACGAGGAAGATGTTCGCTTTCTAATTTTGTCCATCGCTGGGAGCTCACTGTAAATACTAAAACATTTAACGGTCCATGTTCATGAACCGGATAGGAAATCCTTAGAATGGTGGGGTCAAAAGTGTCAGGATTCACACCAAAACCCACTGCAACTTTATGAGACTCATATTGACTTGACCAAAGAGGGAGTACTATAGCAACTGATTTTCTTATTGATGGGTTCCAAAGAACAGCCATCTTAAAAGCATCAGAAAAACATATCAATCCATGAGGCTTGCCAATTGGGATAAGATTCAAATATATTAGATTTGTATGGCGAATTACGTGAGGAAGAGTTGGGAGAAAGCTACGTTGTTTGGACAAATTGCCATTTTGGTCAATAAAACATATAAATTTTGTCTCAAGAAAATCCTTCTTATACCCTACAAGGAATGAATACGGCTGACGCGGGCGAACACCGAAATTGACAATGAAGTTGGCGCTATTAATAACAGACTTCCATGTCTTTGAAACGGTTCTAAACTGAAGTAACGATTTGACAGGAAGTTTGTTAATGATTTGCATTTGAATTTCAAAAGGTATGTTGTCAGACATTTGCTAATGTGGAGAGGTGGAAATGAGTTGAGTAACAAGTAGTGTGATAAAGAAGTCTTTAAATACTACACTCTCACTAAAGTGTCATAAATGCTAGTGTACTAATGACATAAATACCTATCCTAATGTGTTACTTACAAGTCAACCACCAACAATTTTATATAAAACATATAAAAAAAAGAAATAAATGTGTCAAAGGGTTAAAAAGTAAAAAACCTTTTCAACGGACGCTGCTGCAAAGTCGGATGGCTCACCAATCTGCTCGCTAACAACATCAGTCTTGAAATTCAGAATTAACTTTTTCAGTTGTAAAATCTGCTTTTGCATACCAGCCATCTGAGATACCAGGGTTGATCTAGGAGGCATGTCAGCCATATTCGGCAATTCACTCACAACATCTAGCTTCAATTGTTTGAGCATTGCATGAAGTCCATGAATCTACTGTTGCATGCTATACAATTGACCAGCAAGTCTTACGCTATCTGGCCTCTGTTCATCAATATGAGGCATGACTTCATCCACATACCTACGCACCTCTGTACGGATATGTGTCGATCGATGAACTTCAGTACGCACAACAGAAGATCTTTTGCGTACTGCCATCTTCACCCGTTCAGATGATGTACTGTCTGTTGTGGTATTGTGGGCTGGAGTATGTGGTGTATCGTGGGCTGGACTATGTGGTTCATCATTCCTGATGTAGTCTATACTTGAAATCCAGCAAAGCTTATTTTTCTCAACATCTGTGTATAAAAAATTATTATCCAACAACCCATGCTATAGGATACAATATAATAATCCTACTGAATTCTGGTAAAAGCTATGGAGGGTACCTGTAGGCAGGAGGCGAACAATCTGATTACCAGAGAAAAGAATTTCATAATCTGTCTTATCAAACTTCTGCCCATCATCCCATGCAAGTGCTCTAGGGATCACACTATCATCTTTAAACCACCAGTTTGTAGAATTGGGGAGGGTTTCCAATAGCCAAATCTTCAAAAATTATACAATACAAAGTTATAAACATCAGCTTATTAGCGCTAAACTATTTAAATACTCATTATCATAATTGTATACTAACCTTGAGAGCAAACACAAATCCACAAAGAGTATATGTGGCGGTGTATCCTTTTCCCTTTGTAGCAATTTCAGACAAGTGTCTGTCTCTAACCTTCAAAACCACATTGTATACCCTGTGGTGAAACTCAACCCAAATATACTCACCCCATGGAAATGAATTCCAAGCATACAAGTCATCCACTAAACACTGAATCTCATCGGGAATGACAGCTCTTTCCTGCTTGCCCATGAAAATGTTCTCTAAAATCATCAAAAGGCAAATGCGTATAGCATCATCATTCGAAAGCTCAGAAAACTCGAGAGGATAATTGAGAACAGATAAAAGCTGCTCAGTCTTTATGCAAGTTATGTTGAAACGTCGCCTTTCTTTAAGAAAAAGTAACATGCGCTTTGCAAAAGCAGATTCACGACCCTTTAAATGACCCATGGAAATGTCACCAAATCGAAGTCCTGATATCAAGCACATTTCCTGCCGACCAAATTGTAAAACTTTTTGCCCAATATCAAAATACAGTGGAGTATTTATATCATGGTTTTCCACTTGTCGTTGATGTTGCAGTAAATAATGCAGCAAGTGATTTACATGGCCATAGGATTTTAAGTTTAACCATTGCCCAAAAACTGTGCTCTTAAAAAGGTTAAGACGCTCTAGATAATCTGGGTTCGAGCTCAACTTTTGCTTTATTGTTTTCTGCAAATGCAACTTCGTTCTCGTACTAACCTTGGCCGAATACACCTATAGGGGAATTTATATTTATAATTAAGACATTAAGACATTACAAATAAAGCATATTTACAACTATGTTTCTAAGACTGTAATCTTATCACGTGGTATAACAGCATTAACAAAGGACTTTGACATCAACATCAAAATAACTACGAGAAAATACAGAGACAGATAAAGCTTGTACTTTGTAGAATGAAAAGCAACACGACATTGTACAAGATTTTGAGTCTTCTTCTTGTGTGACTATCCTAGTTGGAAACTAAATGAACAAAAATAAGAAACACAAGGAGTCCATTTAGCTATGTTTGGGGAAAAATCATTTAAGAATGCTGACTTTGAAATACATGGCAAAATACAGAACCCCAATTCATTCTATAAAATTAGATCTACAATTTATCCAGTACTCTTAAACAACTGTAAGTTCACAAAGATGCAATAAGTTCGACACAGAAAAGTTGCAAAATAATCTCCCCTAAAAGTTCTGAAACATGATCTATTATCAGACCTAATATTCATTTGCGTTGGCATAAACCACATACACACATATAGGTTGGTCTAAAACTGGTGCTTGGTACAATGGTACCCACACCGAGTACACATTTAGTAACAAACTGTAACTGTTGATACGAAGAGCAAAAATGACCTAAGTATTCGTCAAGACCATAAAATGTGTAAAGCAAACACCCAAAAACATGATCTTTTTGAGGGCAATTCATACAAACTTAAAAAAAACCCTAACAAACAAAATATAAACCGTAATAATCAAAAATGAAATAATCAGTAGTGACCTAAAAACCTTAATAATCTTTGCTCAAACATTCACCCACATTATATTTTTAACAAATTACGAAATAAGCAGTAGTGAACATAAACTAGCAATTTAAAACCAAATCAAACCCGTAATAAGCAAACCTTAGAATAAGCAAACCCTAAACACAAATTATTCAAAATAATAAACAAAAACATTTACTTGTCTAGCAGCCATGATCGAGCACGGATCGAGCACTCAGGTGTGTTTCTAGTTTGTGTTTGATCGAGCACTCAACTTGAAACGACGATCATCGAGCAAAGATCTGGGTTGTGTTTGATCGAGCAATCAAGTGTGATTGTCATTGTGTGTGTGTTTCGTGTGTGTGTGTTTTTTAAATTGTTTTTTAAATTGTTTTTTATCAAAAAATGAAAAACAAAAGTAAAAAAAATAATTTAAAATTAAAGTACACACAATCTAAGCAAAAGATTGTGTGTCCTTTCCCATGCAACTTTTTACATTTCCAAGGCAAATAGTACTGACGAAGTTGAGCAGCCGCAAGTCGAGCACCGTCAGTCGAGCGTTGACTAATATTAAAAGACAAAAAGAATGTACAGTAACATAGATTTGGGGAATATTTGGTGGGCCACGAAATATTAATAAAGAGTGCAAGTTGGTGGACACGTGGCATAATTCTAGTGAGGTTGAGCAGTCGAGCATGACCAAAATGGAAAGGCAAATGGAAGTGACCAAAAAAGGGACAAGGGTTGACTTTTTGGCCTATTTTGGAAATGACCACTGCTGGCACATTATTACCACTGCTATTAGATAATCGTTAGGAAAACGTGTTTAGATAAGTATAGAAAAGATCTTGTGTATATTCTATATTGTTAGCTTTATACTTATCTTATAAAGGACTCCTTGTGCTATAAAAGGAGATCCTAGGTCATTGCTAAGGATACGATGAAATACTCACGTAACAACTTACAAAAGCTTCAAGGTGTAACCCTAGTGATAAGCAAGATCACTCGTATTATTCATTAATAATATTGGAGCTTAGTTTTGTGTTTAATCTGTGTTTACTTACAATACATCATACAATTCGTCTTCTAAGTATTACTAAGTAAATTCCGCGTGCTTAGTAATATAACTCAAAATATCACTAACACAAGGTGTGTGTTTAGATCCATCAGAAAATTTTAAGGCTCAAAAATCATCATCGCCTCGGAAAAATTTTAGGCTCAAAAATCATCATCGCCTCGGAAAATTTTAAGTCACAACTGCACCAGTTCACAGGAACTGCACAAAGTCACAAGTTCACAGGAACTGCACAAGTCTCACAAGTCCAAAACTGGACAAGTCTCACAACTGCACAAGTCTCACAAGTCTCAAACTGCACAAAGTCTCACAAGTCTCAAACTGCACAAGCACACAAGACTCACAAGTTCAACAAATTTCACAAGTTACATGTTTTCAACATGAATGTGGTAAGTAGAATTCCAAAACTGCAAAACTTCACAAGAATGTACTAAGATTCTCAAAGGGGTTCAGCTATGCAGGCACCAAACAACTTATAATGCTACAAGAAAGCAACAACACCAGAGCATAATCCACTTCCCAATCAAGCAGAAAGCAACAACCAACAACCAACAAAACCAACTAGCAATATCAACTAGCAAGAACTAAAATAGGACCACAAGTGTCACAGTCCACGACAACAAGCAACAACGCACAAGCAACAGCACCACAGTCCACCATGTCTAGTTCACCATTTGACACACAAGAGGTAAACTTATCGAATAGGCTCAGATTATTAGCTTTTTAGCTCATGTTGGCTGCAAATTCAGTTTTGTCATGCCAAAACTCTTTAAGTTTTTTTTAAAAAAAATCATCATTGCCTTTTTTAGCTCAACTTTTTTTCATTAAAGTTGCAAAGTGACCTAAAATGATCACTTTACCATCCAGTAATGAAACGTTTTTAGACCAAAACACTAAGTTTTTTTCATTAAAGTTGCAATGTGACCTAAAATGATCACTTTACCATCCAGTAATGAATAATGGGGTGCTTGGCTAGAGTATCACCCCTGCAGCCAGCAAGGGTCATGCTATGGAGGCACCCCAAACCTGCAAAACATAACGAAACAGATACCAAATTTTTTTAGATCTAAAATTTTTTTAGATAATCAAAGAAAACCAAAGATTTTAATAAACCAGCCTTCAATTTTTTTTCAACATCTTAAAATATTTCTAGATCTAAACAGATACCAACCTTCAAATTGTTTTTCAACCTCGTAAAATTTTTTCCAGATCTAAAATATTTCTAGATCTAAACAGATACCAACCTTCAAATTTTTTTTCAACATCGTAAAATTTTTTCAAGATCTAAAAACTTAACCGAAAAAGATACCACCAACCAACGAAACAAACAAATACCACAGCATCACCACCATAACAAACTTAAACAACGAAACAGATACACCACAGCATCACCACCATTTTTAGATCTAAAGTTTTTTTAGATTATCAAAGAAAACCAAAGATTTTTATAAACCAACCTTCAAATTTTTTTCAACATCGTAAAAAGATTCAAGATCTAAAAAATTTTTAGATCTAAAAACTTAACCGAAAAAGATACCACAAACCAACGAAACAAACAGATACCACAACATCACCACCATAACAAACTTAAACAACAAAACAGATACACCACAACATCACCACTGTTTTTAGATCTAAAGTTTTTTTAGATTATCAAAGAAAACCAAAGATTTTTATAAACCAACCTTCAAATTTTTTTCAACATCGTAAAAAGATTCAAGATCTAAAATATTTTTAGATCTAAAAACTTAACCGAAAAAGATACCACCAACCAACGAAACAATCAGATACCACAGCATCACCACCATAACAAACTTAAACAACAAAACAGATACACCACAACATCACCACCATTTTTAGATCAAGATTTTAGATCTAAAAATGTTTTTAGATCTAAAATTTCAATGGCGTGTAGCTTTTTGGACTGTGAAAAAGAGCCAAATTTCAAATGGGTGTTGGAATGTGTCAAGTTGGTGATACAAGAACAATATTACCCGCGGGTTATCGTCACCGACAGAGATTAAGCGTTGCGTATAAGGGCAGACTATTTAACGAATTGCGGTATAATGTTTGAAGAGATGCTTTACTACTCATACTCGCAGAAAGTAAAAGGGATGTGGACCCACATGAACGTGGTCATCAGTTGCGGTTAGTTTATGGTTTACCATGCTATCACGAACTGTATTACCTTCAAGCAAACGGTATGTATTTTAAATTTATGCCTATCAAGTTATTCTCCCCGTCAATACCGATAATTTTAACTAGTTCCTTTTTTCGAATACAGGATTGCCTATTCCGCTTGATTTTGTTGATAATTTTTGGAGAACACTAAGCGTTCCCTGGCCTGTTGTCCGAAATACTCAAGAGCCTGATGAGCCTGAATATCCTCAAGAGCCTCAAGGGCCTGAAGAGCCTGAATATTTTTCTTGTCAAGATGACGTACAAAAATTCCAAAGTGTTTTTACCAAAGCATCGTCGTTTGTCAAAAAAAATATGTTAAACAGGCTCAGAGGTATATACGCTCCTGAATCTGTGTCAACCCAACAACCTGCTGTTAAAGAAAGTAATCGTGGACGTCCGAGCGCAAAGGACAACAAATCCAAGGCTAAACAAAATATCCCAGATTTGAACGAAGAACCCCCACAGGGCACCGCAGAAGCTACACAAAACCTAAAAAAGTCCGAGACTTAAATGAAGAAGCTGCGAGACATAGTTCATATGTGGGAGAGCCTTCTAACGTCCCATACTTGAACGAAGGACCTAGCGAGGGCGACTTACGACACGACTTGTATGTTCCAGATGACAGTAGTGAATATTTTATGGCTCAAATTCCACCTCTTTTCTGATGCTGGATCCTAGCGATCTTTAACGTGGCAGGTGATGGAAATTGTGGCTATTGAGCTCTTGCCGTAGGTCTTGGTCATCACGAACGAATGTGGCCCAGAATTCGAGCTCTTGTCAGGGAAGAGGTAGACAATAACGAGGAAGTTTACATGCAAATGTGGGGGACTTATTTTACAACTATTCGTAACTCGATGAATTGGTTTGAAGGTCCAGCACCCTACGGTTACTGGATGACTATGCCAGAAACGGGCGTGGCTATTGCTACAGCTCTTAACCGTCCTATTGTATGTATATCCAATTCACAATCTATTATGTGTCTTTCGCTGAGAGATGGTCCAAATACAGCACAAATATTGTCCCCCGCTGTGATTCTTCGTGTGGGGGAAGACCAGGCTGCTCACTTCGTTCTTGCGGTTCTTGATGAAAACTCACCACTCCCGTATACTCACCCACAATAGAGATGGTACATAAATGACTTGGCCGCCAGATGGGCACATATGTTTACTCAACGACAGAGCATGTTTAGAAAGATATAGAAAACGATTATTGATTTATATTGTAAATGACAAAACATGTATAGACGATTACTGATTTATATTGTAAATGACAAAACATGTATAGACGATTACTGATTTATATTGTAAATGACAAAACATGTATAGACGATTACTGATTTATAGTAAACGACTCGTCATCTTTTGTTACAGATTTCTGCTCCTGCTCCGGTTCTTCCTCATCTTTTGTTATAGGAATCGGATGACATTCAGTGGAGGGACATTCATTATGTCAACAACACACCCGCTCGTGTTGAGAGTCCAAATTATGTGTCTTTTTCTCCATCTTATGTGCCTCCCTCTCCAGCTATATCTCCAGCTGCAGATGAGGAGAATTTTATACACCGTCCTCCAGTTCTTCCTCATCTTTTGTTACAGCCGTCTCGCATTGACGAGTACGAGTGAGAGATTGCCGGATTGAGGAGACGCATTTCAGAGTTAGAGTTTCGTGTGGGACAGATGGCAGCATCATTGGAGCGACTACGCCTCGGGCGTGATTGATCTTAGTTTCTAGTTATATTGTGATTTTATGAACCATGTATCAACTATTAATCTATAACAAGATTGGTTATTTATGTATTCGAAGCTTCTAATTTTGTGAACCATGATATTACTGATTTATGTTGTGAATAATTATACAAATTCTTTTGGCCAGATGCAACAAGAAAATCCTTTCTTGTGTCGTTGTCGACGTGGATTTATAATTGAAAGAACATCCCAACAGCCCAAAACTTGTGGTCTGAAGTATTATGCACGTCCTTTGTCAAAGGTAAATAATTAAACGTTTGCTTATTTACGTAAATATATCAATAACTTGTTTGTTTAGAATACATTTCTTATAATTGTTTCATCATGTAATAGCCAGGGACTGAAGACTATGGGTGTCGATACTTTATGTGGAAGGAAATATTTCAACAAAAGTACTTTGGTTAAGCCTCTTCTTCAACGCAGTGCTCAAACTGCGAAACTAAAGATAAAACGATCAACATGCTATTGGCTCAAAACAATTTGTTGAAGGCAAGAATAAAGACGTTGGAGGCATCACTGGAATTGGCAAGAAATCCAGTTGATCACGCATGTCAATCGAGTGGAATATCTATGAGCTTATAGATGACATTAATAATCTTCATGTGGAGTAGATTTCGTTGTAATATTAGTAACATTTGTTGTTGTACTTGTTTAATGTTTTAATGTCTAATGTTTTATTGTTATTGTTTAATTAAATGGAAACAAATACACAATTGAAAAAACACAACGTAAAATAAATACCAAATAAAAACAGTACACAATTAAATACACTATACAAATAAATACACTATACATATACTTAAACACTACACAATTAAATAAAATAAAAAAAAGCCGCCGTTGTACAGACATGGGGCCCACAAGGCTATGGGGTGCATGGCTAGGAATATATGGGGTGCTTGGTAGGCTCACCCAACACAAAATGCAGATGGAAGAGAAATGGGTGATAGTATACCAACACTGTCAAGTGTAGTAGCTGGAAGAGAAATAGGTGATAGTATACCAACACTTTCACAATGTTTGTAATCCAAGTCTAAATAAGTGGTAAACATCGAAGTCTACATATGTGGCAACCTTCTAAGTCCTTTCATAGGAAAACATAAAAGTCCACTTTGGTGGCATTTTTCTATGTCCACTTAGGTGGAAAATGGTGATTTTTAGGCTACTTATAGTTTGTTCATGACTGATTTCACTAGTTTACGACTTATTTAGGTTGTTGGTGACATGTTTTACTTGTGATAGGTGTTTGTGAATTAATTTACTACTTATTTTGGCAAAAAGTAATTATTAACATTGGAGGTTATACGGCTTTTTTTACCAAGTCATATATACTTTAGTTACCGCCGACTAAATCAAGTCAAATATTATTTTTAGTTAAAAACAGATCAAACCAATTCACCCAATTCACTCCTTTAACTTATATAAAAAGTCTTGTCTCTTTGGACGACCTCAATTTATCACACAACTTACTACGAACAAACGAGTATACTTGCTCATATGTGTTTTTAATAAATATCGGTAGAAGATTTTTATAAATTTAAAATGTGAGTAGTATAACCTAACACATTTATTTATATAGACTCGTGTGACACACATCAATATTTTAGAATTCTATTCTTATTTAAATTGTTTAATTTCGTACTTGCTAAATTAATAATTCCTTGTTATAATAATACAATAACTTTTTAAATTATTATGTTTTGTTATTAGTTTTATTATCAGATACGAATCGATCTTCACAATTATCATATTATAGTGAATGAATATTATCTTATTATAATGAATGAATCTCAACTATTAATGATGCTTTGCTATAATAATATAATAGCTTCTAATATATTATGTTTTGTTATTTGTTTTATTATCATATATGAATAGATCTTCCCAATTATCTTATTATAATGAATGAATATTATCTTATTAAAGTGAATGAATTGATCCTCTCAATGAATACTAACTTATTATAATGAATGAATCCCAACAATTCATATTATCTTATTAAAATGCATATATAATTAGTTCAAGTAGCTATAAAACCCATGACTAGACTAGGATTAGATGTTCCTACACTAATTGTGTTACGAGATGCTAGATTATTAAACTTTAAAGATACATTATTAGCTATAGCATAATGTAATATATGTAATGGCCCAATATATATTAATTGCTATCCAAATTATACTATATCCTGATATGATCATAATATTTTAGATACTTTAACTTTAACTATTAAGACAAAAATTTAGAAAAAAAGAAGGATTAGATCCAATTATGGTAATATATTGAATATATTATAAAACAATGACTATTGCAACAGAATCTCGTTCTAGACTAATATCACCAAAAGATGAAACATTAATATTGAAGCTAATTTTGAACGTTCTAAAGTGAGTATACCTAAGAGATTAAAATGGAATGAAATAACTCAATATCAAACATGGAAGCTAGATAATATAATTCATCTTAATCCTATAGAAATTAACGGTTAAGTGACAAGCATTATAGAATATGCGAATGGAAATATAGAACTAAATTTTGGAAAAAATAAAATAAAGTCAGCTATACATTTAACATATTTTCCTGAAACTTCTACCTCTATGGCAGATGATAATGTATATTTAAGAAAGTCACAGTCTATAAAATTTAAAGGAGTTTATTTTAATAGATCAATACCTAAACTTCTATATGAATATGAAAATAAAAGTGATAATTTTAGTGATAATTACCATACACCCAAGTATGAAGTTGATTATTATAGAAAAGAACAATTATGACTGATATATAAGAGAACAAATAAATAATAAGAAAACTCAAGTATTAATTTATTGCCTAAAACTATTATTTACAAACAAAATATTAACAAGTAATTTAAAATATATAAAAAATCAATTAAAACATGAAATAGAATTAGGCGAATTTAGAGATGAAAACATGAAAAAACAATTATATTTCTTTGGATGAATTAGTCTAATGTAAATTAAAAAGAGATCACAAAGTAATAATAGAAGTAATTGTAATAATAGAAGTAAGTGAAAAGTTAGATATATCTTAAAAAGTCTTACAAATGTGTGGAAAACAAGAAGGGGGTTGAATAGTTTTACCATTTAAAATCTTAATTGTTTTGAGAAATTATTGTAAGATCAATTGATATAGATAAAAGATGTGTTAGTGAAGCATAAATAATATGCAAGCAATATATAATAAGTGAGTAAGGAAAGAAACAATCAAACTACGATAAAGTTGTTTATAATGGTTCAGTCTACAAGGACTGTTTTTCCTTGTCCTACTCCACTCCCCGAGTCTCCAACTCGAGAGTTATCTTCATTAATCAACAAGCTCCTTTAACCGGCGGAGAAAACCTTTACACGTCGCTTAAACAATATTTCCGACACAAAGCTAGATGTCGAGCTCTTTTACAAGGGTACAACCACTCCCAACACACTATGCATTTTGAGGACTAAAATACTAACTACTCACACTCAGAGGTTTAAGATGGTTTGGTACAACAATGATGTATGAACAATAATGGATCACACAACAACAAAACAAACAAGCCTTCCAACTAAATGTTGAAGCTTGATTATGCCTTGATCTTCTTTGCTACAAAAGATGATCACTAGAATGAAATGAAACTGAGTTAGATATAATAGAATGAGAGAATGTATGTGTTTTATGCTAATGAGGGATGAGACTACAACTTGGGTTGGCTTGCTATTTATAGGCCAAATGTTCAGCAAGACCACGGACTGGACGAAACCAAAAAAGGGTTCCGCCCTTGTTATTTTTTGGTTCCGCCAGTCTGACAATAAAGATCATAAAAAATCTTTCAAAAATCACCCAAATCTCTCCAAGATTATGCAATATATGATGAGTGAATATCTAAATAAAATATTCTATGAAATCTCCTAAAGATTTCTAATATGATGCATGCCATGATGTAATATGTTGTTTTCCATTTTTAGAATTAATATGTTATATAAGTAAATACTTATGTAATGTCATGTTTAAGAAACTAAACATACTTGTTCTAAAAATGTTGATGCACATTATAGTTTAGAAGGTGTAACATATTGGATTTCACAAACACACTAAATCATAAACACAAGAGGCGTATAAGATGAGTTTTAGAGAGAGAAAGTTAGAGGTTGGGAACTTTAGTGAGAGAAAATAAACATATTATTATGAGCTCCAACTCTCTACCTTGGAAGGTAGAGAATATTATAGTACTTACATAAAACGCCACCTACGGGCTGTGGATCCGGCATACAGTGGGTAAAGACCCGTCTGTCCTCCACGGTGTTACTTAAACTAAATACTACTTAACATTAATCAATCTACGACTACGAGCATTCTAGTGATTACATATACTTGAGGTGACCGACTCTTTAATAACCGGATTTACTAAATCCTAACAATCTCCCCCAAAGGGAGGTCACCTCAAACACAAATTAAAATTACATTGAATACAAACAGATATTACATTAAAAAATTGTTCTTGCATTCTTGATGTAACGCCCCGACCCGACAAGGGTAAAGGAATCACAAATGATGGTGTCATATCAAAGCAAACACAAATATCCAAAAGAAATCTTAACATAAATGCGGAAATAATTCAAGTCAAAACGACTTCAATACATAGGTCCCAGCGGAAAAATAACTCCAACAAAATATCTGAAATAATAAGTCTTAAATGGCATCATAAGATCAAAGCTAAAAATCTCTAAGGTAAGTCCACTCATGCACTCATCCCAAAGCAAAACCCAGCTTCCGATGCTTAGATACCTGCCGCGGAAGAAAAGAAAATGCGGCTGAGCTTCAAAAGCCCAGTGAACAGATATGAAAGCAAAGCAAATACTAAACGATATCGAATATGAAATATAGTGAACGAAAGATAGCAAAATCATAATCATTTTCAAAGTATAAATCAAAATTTCCAATAAAGTTTATAGTTAACTACCACGAGCCTAGAAACAAATATCAGATCATAATCATATTCTCATAAGGCAACATTTCTCGTAAGGCAACATTTGTAGGGGAGACCTACCAGAGTTATGAAGGACGTGCATGCACGCAGCATCAATCATCAGATAACATATAACAGATAACAGATAACAGATCTAGGATGCATCCATACGCCCCTTCCTACATATACAAAATATGCTCCACCATCCAGGGACGTGGCAGAACATCACTCTACTGCCCTAGAGTCATATCAGAGGTGCATCACTGATACGGACATGGAACCCCCATGACTAGTGAAATATTTGGCTCGGGTGTCAAACTATCTTAGGTCAAATCAGAATGTCATAACTGACACAGATCATATTTTATCAGAAGGTTATTCATATTTCCAAAATCAGAGTTTTCATATCATATAGTTCAAAATTAGATGTTTCAAAATTCAGAAATCAGAGTTCAGATAAGCAACAGCTCAAACAAAACAGAATGGGGTTCATAGCAAAGGCTTAGGAAACCCTAATATAAAAGCTAACGAAAGAAAACGTTAAAAGGAACCTTTACTGAAAAGGTCAGAATATATGTACCTTATTCCAAAGCAAATGATCGAAAAGCAGAAATACGGAAAGCAAAGGATTACTTCTTCTTCTCAGAACCTATACACATTAACAATCGTCCATGTTATTTATGATTCCATAATCGTCGAAATGATCTTTTAATATTTGGTGTTTATACTTAGTGTATTCAGTGATCTTCATACTTTAGGGTTTTATGATTAAATGAGACTTAAGTGTTTTATAATTAATATCGTAGATTAGGGTTCATTATGTCATTTATTAAAGTTTAGGATTAAATGTGAAAATAGTTTAAACGTCATAACTCACACATGAAATAACGAATTAACACTCTTAGCTTCAAACCCTAATCGACTTCTCATTATGTTCTAGGGTTTTCTTATTCTTTTAATATCACATTAATATGCATTTACTTTACATGTTACGTCTTTTAATGACTCGCTACTTAACCAACACCTTCATGTCTTAACCATACGTTACTTATATACATGTTATACGTCAACTTTCATTCCCATGCACGTTTATGATTTTATGTGACACAGAAGTTGCTTATTACTCGGATTAATTACACATCTACACACACATGCACAATAGTTTAGACTAAATACGACCACGTACTACGTTTACATATCCACAAACTCACTTGACTTATAAAACTCACGCATATGAGACACGGTTCACAAACCATTTATGGTTCGGCTTGCCTTATTCGGTTCACACATTCAAACTAGGGTTTAGGTTTACATGACCTTTACTTTTTAAACATACTTTCAAAACCCTTATATGGTTCGGTTCTTATATACATATGGTTCGGTCCTATGGCTCAACATATATCTATGATCCGATTTAATAATACGTATTACATAACATGTTCTTTAATAATTATGAGGTTCAAGTCATTACGGTTTGTCTTTGTTCGGTTTCACACGGCTCGACCACAAAAGAAAAACACAAATCGACTAAACAAACAAGTTACAATAAACATTAACGTAAGGTGTAACGAAAGAAGACGAATAAACATTGTTATACCTTAGCTTGGTTGAAGAAAAATCTCGACACCACAAAACTAGGGTTCGGCCGAATGGAGAAAAAGAAAGAGAGAGGCAACAAAACTAGGGTTTCAATTTCTTGTAAATGTATAATATTTATAGGTGGTATCAATTTTTAGTTAGGGCTTTTGAGGAGGGGGGCTTGGGTTTCGGCTTGGCCCAACCGAACACACAAAACAAACGCCCCTATGGTCTTCGGCTCTTGATCCATCACGAAAAAAACAAACGCCCCTTATGGGCTTCTTGGACTCTCGGCTTGGCAAAAGAAAACGAGCCCATCGGATCAAAATCAAACAAATGGCGAGGCCCAAACTTTTACGCGAGACGTTTAAATCTTTCGTCGTACAAAATCGATCACGTACACACATTCGTTAAGTTTTAATTATTCGTAAATTAGTTTTAATTTCGTTAAATGATTATAAACGTATTTTACGTATTTTATAATTTTTGATTTCGAGGGTATTTTAGTCTTTATCTATGTTTTAGATTTTCAGGTTTTACAATTCTTCCCCTCTAAAAGAAGAATTTTCGTCCTCGAAAATTGAAATGAAACGAAACGAAAATGAATTGAGAACATACCAAACTATTCAAAGAAATGAGGATAACTAGCTCGCATTGACTCTTTGGTTTCCCAAGTAGCCTCACGCTCCGGGTGATTTTTCCAAAGAATCTTAACGAACGGAATGACTTTATTTCTCATGACTCTTTCTTGTCTTTCTAAAATAGCTTCCGGTTCTTCAGATAAAGACATATCGGATTGAATTTGATCAAACGGATAAGAAGCAACGTGTAACGGATGATAATTGTATCCCCTTAGAAGAGATACATGGAAAACATCATGAACATGCGATAACTGAGGCGGAAGTGCTAACCGATACGAAACTTCTCCTATATGCTCCAGAATTTCAAACGGACCGATGAATCGAGGACTGAGCTTGACCTTGATTCCAAAACGTTTCACACCTCTAAACGGCGAGACTTTCAGAAATACACGATCTCCAACCCGAAATTCTAAATCATGACGATGCTTGTCGGCATAACTTTTCTGACGAGACCTAGCCTCCTTCAACTTTTCTCTAGCAACAGCTACTTTCTCATTAGTGATCTCAATCATTTCCGGACCTTCAATTAAGCGTTCACCTACTTCATCCCAACAAGTAGGTGCTCTACATTTTCTTCCATACAGAAGTTCAAACGGTGCTGCCTTAATGCTAGCATGCCAACTGTTGTTGTATGCAAACTCTACTAAACACAAATATTCATCCCAGCTGCCAGTCCATTCTAAAGCACAAGCCCTTAGCATGTCCTCTAAGGTCTGAATAGTCCTCTCTGACTGACCATCTGTTTGAGGATGAAATGCCGTACTAAAATTAAGTCGAGTACCCCAAGCTTTTTGCAAACCTTTTCAGAAACGAGAAGTAAAACGCGGATCCCTATCGGACACAATAGATGCCGGAGTACCATGAAGTATAACTATCTCTTGTTGAAAAATCTCCGCCAATCTACCAATACCATAATCCTTTCGGATTGGTAAGAAATGAGCAGATTTGGTTAATCGATCAACAACTACCCAAATCGCATCATGCTTCTTCCGAGTAAGAGGTAGTCCAGTCACAAAATCCATAGATATCTTATCCCACTTCCATGTCGGAATATCCAATGGTTGTAACAGTCCACTAGCCCTTTGATGTTCAATCTTAACCTACTGACAAATCATACACTTTGATACAAACGTCGCCACATCTTGCTTCATGCCATTCCACCAGAAGTACTGTTTCAAATCCCTATACATCTTGGTAGAACCAGGATGGATAGTGAAAGGAGAACTATGAGCTTCAGTCATAACTTTCTCACGAAGTACCTGATCATTGGGAACACAAAGCCTATCTTCATACCATACAATACCGTCATTATCAACCTTAAACTCCGTCTGCTTACCTTCTTCAACATTTTGCGGGACCCACAGCTCGCCGTCATCTTTCTGAGCTTCCTTAATTTGCAGTATAAGGTTCGACTCCACCTTCATACTATCCTAGTATCCATCAAAACCTCGTACGCATAGCTCAACATCCAAACTCTCTAAGTCACGAAGAATCCTAGATTCAATCTCAATACTTGCAAGAATGCCTGACTTTCGGCTAAGTGCGTCAGCAACTACATTCGCCTTACCTGGATGGTACTGAATGTTAGTGTCATAATCCTTAAGAAGTTCTAACCATCTTCTTTGTCTCATGTTAAGTTCTTTTTGAGTGAAAATATACTTGAGACTCTTATGATCGGTGAAAATATCACACGTCTCTCCATACAAGTAATGTCTCCAGATCTTCAACGCGAACACCACTGCAGCTAACTCAAGGTCATGAGTTGGATAATTCTCCTCATACGGTTTCAGTTGCCTTGAAGCGTAAGCTATCACCTTTCCATGTTGCATCAAAACACAGCCTAGTCCTTTCTTAGATGCATCACTGTAAACTTGAAATCCTCCAGAACCAGATGGAAGAGTCAAAATAGGAGCAGACACCAATCTCCGTTTCAACTCCTCAAAACTCTTTTCTCGTTCATCCGTCCATACGAACTTTTCACCGTTTCTCATCAGTTGGGTTAGGGGCAAAGCTAATCGAGAGAAACCTTCTACAAAACGTCGGTAGTAACCAACAAGTCCTAGAAAACTCCTAACTTCAGTCACTGTCGTAGGTCTTGGCCATTTAGTGATAGCCTCAACCTTAGACGGATCCATGGTGATACCATCAGCAGATACAATATGACCAAGGAACGCGACTTGTCTTAACCAAAATTCACACTTCGAAAATTTGGCGTACAACTTCTTCTTCCTCAAAATCTCCAAAACTATCCGAAGATGTTGTTCATGCTCTTCTTCAGACTTGGAGTAAACTAGAATGTCGTCGATGAAAACAATAACAAACTTGTCGAGGAACTCATGGAAAACACGATTCATTAGGTCCATAAATACTGCAGGCGCATTTGTCAAACCAAAAGGCATAACGAGAAATTCATAATGACCATATCTGGTACGAAACGCAGTCTTAGGAACATCTTGCTCCCTCACACGTAGCTGATGATAACTAGATCTCAGATCAATCTCAGAAAAGAACTTAGCTCCTTGCAGTTGATCAAACAAATCATCTATACGCGGAAGAGGATAACGGTTACGAATAGTAATACGGTTGAGTTCACGGTAGTCGATACATAGACGCATGCTTCCATCCTTCTTCTTCACAAATAAAACAGGTGCACCCCATGGAGAAACACTGGGTCGAATAAATCCATTTTCTATCATCTCTTGCAGATGTTCCTTCAACTCCTTCAGTTCTACAGGTGCCATACG
Organism: Chrysanthemum seticuspe; assembly: GCA_019973895.1. Classification (NCBI taxonomy): domain Eukaryota; kingdom Viridiplantae; phylum Streptophyta; class Magnoliopsida; order Asterales; family Asteraceae; genus Chrysanthemum; species Chrysanthemum seticuspe. Next base: position 301,728,474 of record BPTQ01000009.1, on the reverse strand, counting down.
ATACGGAGCTTTCGAAATCGGTTCCGCACCAGGAATTAACTCAATGCTAAACTCAAATTCTCTAGCTGGGGGAAGACCAGGAAGTTCATCGGGAAAAACGTCGGTGAATTCACAAACAACAGAAAGGTTTTCAATGTCAGGACTCTCCAAAGATGTGTCCTTAATAGATGCCAGAAAACCTTGGCACCCATGAGCAATCATGGTCCGTGCCTTCATAGCAGAAATGAGCTTAACAGATTTGAGAGGTTGAGAACCATAATAAACAAATTCAGGATGTTTTATGTCTCCAAAGATCACAGTTCTAGCATAGCAGTCGATGGAAGCTCTATGATATGCCAACCAATCCATGCCTAGAATGATATCAAAGTCGACCATATCGAGAGGATACAGATTTGCAGAGCGAATACGATCATCAAAACGAAGAGGACACTTAACGTATTTATGATCAATGATCATGTGGTTTTTCATAGGCGTAGATATCGATAAGTGATTCGTTAGAGGTTTAGGCTTCATATTAAGTTTCTTAGCAAATGTGACAGATATAATGGAGTGTGTGGCACCGGTGTCAAATAAAGCGAAGACAGAAAAATCATCAATGAAAAGAGTGCCCGTAATGGTACCTGAAGTGTGCTCCACCTGATTCTGAGTAGTAGCATAAACGCGTCCAGTAGTAGGTGGCGGCTTGATGTAGTTTCCAGGAATCACCGGTTTCCTCTTAGGGCAATCCTTGATCTTGTGAGTAGTGGAACCACAAGAGAAACATCCACCAGTGGCCTTAAAACATGGTCCCGGATGAGCCTTTCCACAAGCAGTACAGATGGGTGGGGGAGGCAAAACTTCATCTGTCCTTTGCTGACCAGAAGATCCTGAAGCACGACCCTGATTTGATCCTCGAGCCGACTGATCCTTGTTGTAACGCTGGTTATTGTTACCTTGATTCTGACGATCATTTCCATTCTTACCAGCAGCTCTGCTATCCTGACTCCTCGCCTCAAGGCGCCTAGAGTCCACATTCCTTCCTGACAGACCCCGCTGATCATAACTCCTATCCACTTGTCCCCTCGAATCATAACTCCTTCCAGAATTTCCCTTATAATCATTACTTTGAGTCCTACCTTGAATCCGATCACCATCGCGATTACGCTTGTTGGAACCCGAACCCTCATGAAATATCTCAATGTTACGAGCTGTGTCATTGTAGGCCGACACATCCTCATACTCAGTGTTAAGCAGTCGGTCCAACACCCACTTCTTCAATCCCCACTTGAAGTGTTTAGCTTGGCGCCTACCATCTCCAGCATTCGTTCCCACAAAACTTACCAGCCTCATAAATCTACTCATGTACTCATTGGAGTTCTCATGATCAATCTGGTAGATTCCTTGATAATCCCTCTCATACCTTTGCTGTTCAGCATCAAGGAAGTAACGGTTATAGAAGATAGTCCGAAACTCAGTCCAAGTACAAGTAACAGCAAAAGCATCTCCTCCTCGTGCCTGTTTGAGTGCCTTCCACCAATTCAAAGCATCACCTTCCAACTTAAATGCAGCCAAACGAGTCTTAAACTCGTCTCCACAACCCAATACTTCAAACAGCTTCTCAATATGAGTGATCCAGTCCTCGGCCTCAGTGGGAGTAGCAGCAGTGCTAAAAGAAAGAGGCTTGAGCTTACCGAAATGCTCGAGCCAAGTGTGAATGCCTGTGGGTTGATTTCCTCCACCACTACCCGAAGCACCAGTCTGATTACGAATGTTGTTGATCACCTGTTCCATCATCTCAGGTGTAGTAAGACCAGGGAAAAGAGTGTTGAGAGCATTAGCAATCGCAACATCAATGTTAGTAGCATCATCGTCCCCTTCCGAGTTACCGTTACGACGAGTTTGAACCATCTGAACGATATTCAAACGATTAGCAAAATGAACAAAGGTGAGATACGAAATGGAAGTTCGCAGAAGGAAACCTAAAGTCTACCCAATCCTCACAGGTCAAAGCCTAAGCTCTAAGGGTCTCTAAACCTAGGGTTCTTATGTCACAGGTCCTGACTACAAGTCGTAAACCTGGGCTCTGATGCCATAAATTGTAACGCCCCGACCCGACAAGGGTAAAGGAATCACAAATAATGGTGTCATATCAAAGCAAACACAAATATCCAAAAGAAATCTTAACATAAATGCGGAAATAATTCAAGTCAAAACGACTTCAATACATAGGTCCCAGCGGAAAAATAACTCCAACAAAATATCTGAAATAATAAGTCTTAAATGGCATCATAAGATCAAAGCTAAAAATCTCTAAGGTAAGTCCACTCATGCACTCATCCCAAAGCAAAACCCAGCTTCCAATGCTTAGATACCTGCCGCGGAAGAAAAGAAAATGCGGCCGAGCTTCAAAAGCCTAGTGAACAGATATGAAAGCAAAGCGAATACTAAACGATATCGAATATGAAATATAGTGAACGAAAGATAGCAAAATCATAATCATTTTCAAAGTATAAATCAGAATTTTCAAATAAAGTTTATAGTTAACTACCACGAGCCCAGAAACAAATATCAGATCATAATCATATTCTCATAAGGCAACATTTCTCGTAAGGCAACATTTGTAAGGGAGACCTACCAGAGTTATGAAGGACGTGCATGCACGCAGCATCAATCATCAGATAACATATAACAGATATCAGATAACAGATAACAGATAACAGATCTAGGATGCATCCATACGCCCCTTCCTACATATACAAAATATGCTCCACCATCCAGGGACGTGGCAGAACATCACTCTACTGCCCTAGAGTTATATCAGAGGTGCATCACTTATACGGACATGGAACCCCCATGACTAGTGAAATATTTGGCTCGGGTGTCAAACTATCTTAGGTCAAATCAGAATGTCATAACTGACACAGATCATATTTTATCAGAAAGTTATTCATATTTCCAAAATCAGAGTTTTCATATCATATAGTTCAAAATCAGATATTTCAAAATTCAGAAATCAGAGTTCAGATAAGCAACAGCTCAAACAAAACAGAATGGGGTTCATAGCAAAGGCTTAGGAAACCCTAATATAAAAGCTAACGAAAGAAAACATTAAAAGGAACCTTTACTGAAAAGGTCAGAATATCTGTACCTTATTCCAAAGCAAATGATCGAAAAGCAGAAATACGGAAAGCAAAGGATTACTCCTTCTTCTCAGAACCTATACACATTAACGGTCGTCCATGTTATTTATTATTCCATAATCGTCGAAATGATCTTTTAATATTTGGTGTTTATACTTAGTGTATTCAGTGATCTTCATACTTTAGGGTTTTATGATTAAATGAGACTTAAGTGTTTTATAATTAATATCGTAGATTAGGGTTCATTATGTCATTTATTAAAGTTTATGATTAAAAGTGAAAATAGTTTAAACGTCATAACTCACACATGAAATAATGAATTAACACTCTTAGCCTCAAACCCTAATCGACTTCTCATTATGTTCTAGGGTTTTCTCATTCTTTTAATATCACATTAATATGCATTTACTTTACATGTTACGTCTTTTAATGACTCGCTACTTAACCAACACCTTCATGTCTTAACCATACGTTACTTATATACATGTTATACGTCAACTTTCATTCCCATGCACGTTTATGATTTTATGTGACACACAAGTTACTTATTACTCGGATTAATTACACATCTACACACACATGCACAATAGTTTAGACTAAATACGACCACGTACTACGTTTACATATCCACAAACTCACTTGACTTATAAAACTCACGCATATGAGACACGGTTCACAAACCATTTATGGTTCGGCTTGCCTTATTCGGTTCACACATTCAAACTAGGGTTTAGGTTTATATGACCTTTACTTTTTAAACATACTTTCAAAACCCTTATATGGTTTGATTCTTATATACATATGGTTCGGTCCTATGGCTCAACATATATCTATGATCCGATTTAATAATACGTATTACATAACATGTTCTTTAATAATTATGAGGTTCAAGTCATTACGGTTTGTCTTTGTTTGGTTTCACACGGCTCGGCCACAAAAGAAAAACGCAAATCGACTAAACAAACATGTTACAATAAACATTAACGTAAGGTGTAACGAAAGAAGACGAATAAACATTGTTATACCTTAGCTTGGTTGAAGCAAAATCTCGACACCACAAAACTAGGGTTCGGCCGAATGGAGAAAAAGAAAGAGAGAGGTAACAAAACTAGGGTTTCAATTTCTTGTAAATGTATTATATTTATAGGTGGTATCAATTTTTAGTTAGGGCTTTTGAGGAGGGGGGCTTGGGTTTTGGCTTGGCCCAACCGAACACACAAAACAAATGCCCCTATGGTCTTCGGCTCTTGATCCATCACAAACAAAACAAACGCCCCTTATGGGCTTCTTGGACTCTCGGCTTGGCAAATGAAAACGAGCCCATCGGATCAAAATCAAACAAATGGCGAGGCCCAAACTTTTACGCGAGACGTTTAAATCTTTCGTCGTACAAAATCGATCACGTACACACATTCGTTAAGTTTTAATTATTCGTAAATTAGTTTTAATTTCGTTAAATGATTATAAACGTATTTTACGTATTTTATAATTTTTGATTTCGAGGGTATTTTAGTCTTTATCTATGTTTTAGATTTTCAGGTTTTACACTTGATGTAGTTCTTTGCTCAGGAGCTCGTAGTCATTGATTCATCATTATTACATGTTTGGATAATCAATGTGGAGGTCTTTAACTGATCCATGTGATAATGAGTTTTGAGCCAGCTTTGAGATCATCAGTCACAGTAAATCTCTGACTCATCTATTGTGGTGTTGGTATGATGTGATGTTGTGACATTTGGACCGACATGCTCACATTCTGGATCATGATATATTCTTATCAAAGTAGCGGAAGCTTTTCGTTGATTCATGATATTGGCAGCAGCGTAGCAGAAACATGGAGTGATAATATCAGAGTCATTGATGCACTAATCATGATTTCTTTAGAAATGAATGTGTTGTTTGAGCATGCGGCTATGGATTGACCGCTTCATTCTGATCAGCTGCACACGTCGGGCGAACCTGCATACAACAGTTAGCAATAAAGCGCACAAAAGTGTCTTTGATCACTTTCGTTGAATTGAGGTACACGGCCCACGGTTCCCCGTTGATCAGTACAAGTATTGCCTGTGATCAGGTATAATTCCGAAGAATTTCCTTGACAGGGTTTCGCAGCTGTTCTAGCTGTTCTCAAACCGGAACGTCGCAAAGAAGACAACACGGAGTGAGTGAACCAGCGAATGGAAATTCACTGATTGATAAGAAGAGATTTGAAAAACAATCGTGTATCGCTCAATAGAAATTGTTTTTGCCATACAACGAAGGTTTTAATAGAAATAATTATCAATCATAAACACCTTTTATTTTGAAATATTTGTACACAGTCGATGTGCTAAAGAAAAGAGTTTTTAAGCACAACGACCGGTTTTTCAAAGGTATTCGTCAATCCATAACCTGAACCAGGATTGATTCAAAAGATTGAATTGCCCCATTGTTTCTGTTCAGTTGTCACATGGTTGATCTATTGGGTAGATCTCACATGCCACCCACCAGGAGCTTGTTGGATGTTGGCTCCAGAAGGCTTTCCATCTTCATTGTGAATATGTTTGCATATCACTCAGATGTTCTGGCAATACCACAAGGATAATGCGTAGGACTCATAAGATATAATCTCTCTTTCCACATTGTGTGAAACAGAGAGTCTTCATTGAAAGTGTCCTAATGAGATTTGTAGATGATCTCGTGGCTCTAGACTCAATTGTGCATATTTGGTTCCTAAGCCGGAGACGAGGGAGAGGGTCTCCTTCTTCAATATCAACAAACTCTAAGAGAAAGTCGATAGATAATGTCGGTTCCCCGTGAGAATGAAACAAGTCCTTTTAAGAGGAACTTGAGTGGTTTGGGAAGTTGTAGTGCAGTGCGTCACTGGGTCCATGACGTCTTGTCTTCAATACCGATGTTACCTTGGTAACCACCAGTAGCATATGAATTGAACCCGGTTTCTGCCCTAAGGTTGAATAAATGGAGGGCTATTTCTTTTCACCCTTTTTCACATTCAATTCTTTTTCATTCTTCAACCCCTTCAGTGCTTACCGAAACATCATAACTAGAACCTTGTTGGATTTATTCCAGTACTAGCTCAGTTTCAGTCCGCACTCTTCCCATATCTCATTTTTCTCCTTTTTTCAATATACCTAAGGACTCTACACTATCAAGTGGTTTTGTCACTGGGTAGATCCCTCCGGTTCTGGTGGATCATTGGACCTCAACCTAACCTTATCATCCTTATATCACCATGCATAAAGTAAAGTAGGTCGGTCTTTTGATATAGTTCTTCCGCTTTGAAACCAATTGAAAACCATTTGAAAATCAATCAAGATACTTGTGATATAAAATCAAAGTATTTTGTATCTTAATTGTTTTGATATTTTAGAAATGCTCCCCCTCAACATATGCATAAAATTCAGTAATTGTTTAGCACATGGAGGCAAGAGATCTTTGAAATCGTTAGATTAAGAATGAAAGGTCCAATCTTTTGATTAACATTTTCTAAAATGATCATCATCACTTCCCAATCAATTTGAGTAGATAAAACATTTTGAGGAAGGATGAGGTTTTCAAAAGTTTGCTCCCCCTCAATATGTGCCTCGAAGTTTGAAAGAGTTTTGCACATATTAGAGGGAACCTGCACTTAGAGACAATTCAATCACGTTTCAATAATTTAAGGTTTAAAGTAGATGCTCCCCCTCAACATGTGCATGGAAAATTTAAAATCGTTTGTCACATGCGGGGAGGAAAACTTGCTAAACACTTATGAACCCATTTATCGAATTATCAGTTTAAATCCAATTTAAATCACAAATTCTCCCCCGATCACAATTATCAAATCATTTGAGATTTGTGATCTCTGTAGATTTAAATTGATTTTGAAAGCTTTTAAGGAGAATTGTGACTTGATTATGAAAAAAGTTTTAACTAATAAGGATCAGATTTTGAGACTTTAAACTCCATAGATTAAACATGCATGATTATCTTTTGAAAACAATTGTATGACAGATAACCTGTAAAACCCGAAAATCTAAAACATATATAAGTACGAAAATACCCTTGGAACCAAGAATAATAAAATACGTAAAACCCGTTTATAAAATGATCGACATTAAAAACTTAATAAATAAAACGTGACGAATATAATTACGTAAACGACTTTAGTGCGACGAGGACTTAAACGTTTTGCTAATAATGTTGGGCCGTTTATTTGTTGGACGGGCTCGTTGTTTTGTTTGTGTTGCGCCAAACCGAGGACCAAGAGAAGCCAAAGAGAGGCGTTTGTTTTGTGTTCGTGGGATAAAGGGCCGAAGCCCATTGTGGGCGAGCCTTTGAGCTCGGTTGGACCAAGCCGACCCAAACCCAACCCTTCCTAAACCTAAACTAAATACTACAACTATAAATACAAAACATAATCATTAAATTGAAACCCTAGTTTGCTTTGCCTCTCCTTTTTCTTTCTTCTTGTTCGGCCGAGACCCACAACCTCTTGGAGTTGAGTTTTTGCTTCAACAAGTTAAGGTATAATGTTTATTCGTCTTGTTTTGATGTACCTTGCATGTATATGTTGAGTTATATTTTGTTTGGTCGAGTTTTGTTCTCTTTTGTTTGTGGCCGAGAGGTGTAAACCAAAAACCAAGACAAACCATAAAGACTAAACCTTGTAACTAATAAGGAACATGTAACGTAAGATGTATTATTGAATCGGGTCATGGTTGTGTCGAGTTAAACTAGGTCGAACCATGCATGAGGTTGGACCGAACCATATGTGTATTCGAATAAGGTATAAAACTTAATAACTTGAATATGTAACATGTTTAGATGAGCTAGGACTTGCGTATAACTTGCTAGCCGAAACCCTAGTTTTGAACCGAACATCTATACATGAGTTTTGGACGTGTAATAAACAAGTAAGGGTCACGTAAACGTAAACCCTAGGTTAAATATGGGAACCGAATAAAGTATACTAAACCCTAATAACTTGTGGTCACATGAAATCATAAACGTGCATGGTAAAGTGTAAAAGGAAAGATGGTTATCAATTATGTATTAGGTTAAGTAGCGATTCATTAAGACGTAACATGTAAAGTAAATGCATATTAATGAGATATTAAAGAATAAGAAAACCCTAGAACATAAATGAGAGACGATTAGGGTTTGAGCTAAATATAGTAATTTGTTATTTCATGTGTGAGTTATGACTTATAAACTATTTTCACATTTAACCCTAGACTTTAATAAATGACATAACGAACCCTAATCTACAACATTAATTATAAAATACTTAAGTCTCATTTAATAAAACCCTAAAGTATGAAGATCATTAATTATGAACACCAAATATTAAAAGATCATTTTGACGATTATGGAATCATAAATAACTTGGACGACCGTTAATGTCTATAGGTTCTGTGAAGAGGGAGTAATCCTTTGCCTTTCGTCTTTCTGCTTTTTGATCATTTGCGTTGGAATAAGGTACATATATTCTGACCTTTTCAGTAGAGGTTTCCTCTTAATGTTTTCTTTCGTATTAGGGTTTCCTAAGCCTTTGCTATGAACCCCAAAATCTGATTTGTTTGAGCTATTGCTTATCTGAACTCTGATTTCTGAATTATGAAACATCTGATTTTGAACTATCTGATATGAAAACTGTGATTTTAGAAATATGAATGATTTTCTGATAAATATGATCTGTGTCAGTTATGACATTCTGATTTGACCTAAGATAGTAGTGACACCCGAGCCAAATATTTAACTAGTCATGGGGTTCCATGTCCGTATCAGTGATGCACCTCTGATATGACTCTAGGGCAGTAGAGTGATGTTCTGCCACGTCTCTGGATGGTGAAGCATATTTGTGAATATGTAGGAAGGGGCGTATGGATGCATCCTAGATCTGTTATCTGTTATCTCTTATATGTTATCTTTTATCTGATGATTGATGCTGCGTGCATGCACGTCCTTCATAACTCTGGTAGGTCTCCCCTACAAAATGTTGCCTTATGTGAATATGAATATGATCTGATATATGTTTCTGGGCTCGTGGTAGTTGACTATAAACTTTATTTTGAAAGTTATGATTTATGTTTTGAAAATAATTATGATTTTGCTATCGCTCATTCACTTTATTTCGTATTCAATATCGTTTAGTATTCGCTTTTGCTTTCATATCTGTTCACTGGGCTTTTGAAGCTCAGCCGCACTTTTCTTTTCTTCCGCGGCAGGTATCTAAGCATTGGAAGCTGGGTTGCTTTGGGATGAGTGCTTGAGTGGACTTACCTTAGAGATTTTAGCTTTGATTTCTTATGATGCCATTTAAGACTTATTTATTTCGGATTTTATGTTGAGGTTTATTGTGTTTCCGCTGGGACCTATGTATTGAAGTCATTTTGACTTGGATTATTTCCGCAATTATGTTAAGACTTCTTTTGGTTATTTATGCTTTGCTTTGATATGACACCATTACTTGTGATTCCTTTACCCTTGGCGGGTCTTGGCGTTACAATTTATGGTATCAGAGCCCAGGTTTACGACTTGTTGTCAGGACCTGTGAACATAAGAACCTTAGGTTATCCCTTAGAGTTAGGATTTGACCTGTGAGGATTGGGTAGACTTAGGTTTCCTTCTGCGAACTTCCATTTCGTATCTCACCTTTGTTCTTTTGCTAATCGTTTGAATATCATTCAGATGGTTCGAACTCGTCAAAATCTGGATGGAGACGATGATGCTCCTAACATGGATGCTGCGATTGCGAATGCTCTCAACTCTCTTTTCCCTGGTTTGACTACACCTGAGATGATGGAACATGTGATCAACAACATTCGTAATCAGAATGGTGCTTCGGGTAGTGGTGGAGGAAATCAACCCACAGGCATTCACACTTGGCTCGAGCGTTTCGGTAAGCTCAAGCCTCTTTCTTTTAGCACTGCTGCTACTCCCACTGAAGCTGAGGACTGGATCACTCATGTTGAGAAGCTGTTTGAAGTACTGGGTTGTGGAGACGAGTTTAAGACTCGTTTGGCTGCGTTTAAGTTGGAAGGTGATGCTTTAAATTGGTGGAAAGCATTGAAACAAGCACGAGGAGGAGATGCTTTCGCTGTTACTTGTACTTGGGCGGAGTTTCGGACTATCTTCTATAACAGTTACTTCCCTGATGCGGAACAGCAAAGGTATGAGAGGGATTATCAGGCGATCTACCAGTTTGATCATGAGAACTCCAATGAGTACATGAGTAGGTTTATGAGGTTGGTAAGCTTTGTTGGAGCGATTGCTGGAGATGGTAGGCGCCAAGCTAAGCATTTCAAATGGGGACTGAAGAAGTGGGTATTGGACTGACTGCTTAACACTGAGTATGAGGATGTGTCGGCCTGTAATGATGCAGCTCGTAACATTGAGATCTTTCATGAGGGTTCGGGTTACAACAAGCATAATCGTGATGGTGATCGGATTCAAGGTAGGACTCAAAGTAATGAGTATAAGGGAAATACTGGCAGAAGTTATGATTCAAGGGGACAAGTAGATAAGGGTTATGATCAGCGAGGTCAGTCGGGAAGGAATGTGGACTCTAGGCGCCCTGAGGCGAGGGGTCAGGATAGCAGAGCTGCTAGTAAGAATGGAAATGATCGTCAGAATCAAGGTAACAATAACCAGCATTACAACAAAGATCAGTCGGCTCGAGGATCGAATCAGGGTCGTGCTTCAGGATCTTCTGGTCAGCAAAGGATGGCTGAAGTTTTGCCTCCCCCACCTATTTGTACTACTTGTGGAAAGGCTCATCCGGGACCGTGTTTCAAGGCCACTTGTGGATGTTTCTCTTGTGGTTCCACTACTCACAAGATCAAGGATTGCCCTAAGAAGAACCCGGCGATTCGTGGAAACTACACCAAGCCGCCACCTACTACTGGACGTGTTTATGCTACTACTCGGAATCAGGCGGAGCATACTTCAGGTACCATTACGGGCACTCTTTTCATTGATGATTATTCTGTCTTCGATTTATTTGACACCGGTGCCACACACTCCATTATATCTGTCACATGTGCTAAGAAACTTAATATGAAGCCACAACCACTAACGAATCACTTATCGATATCTACGCCTATGAAAAACCACATGATCATTGATCATAGATACGTTAAGTGTCCTCTTCGTTTTGATGATCATATTCGCCCTGCACATCTGTATCCTCTCGATATGGTCGACTTTGATATCATTCTAGGCATGGATTGGTTGGCTTATCATAGAGCTTCCATCGACTGCTATGCTAGAACTGTGATCTTTGGAGACGTAAAACATCCTGAATTCGTTTATTATGGTTCTAAACCACTCAAATCTGTTAAGTTCATTTCTGCTATGAAGGCACGGACCATGATTGCTCATGGGTGTCAAGGTTTTCTGGCATCTGTTAAGGACACATCTTTGGAGAGTCCTAACATTGAAAACCTTTCTGTTGTTTGTGAATTCACAGACGTTTTTCCCGATGAACTTCCTGGTCTTCCTCCAGCTAGAGAAGTTGAGTTTAGCATTGAGTTAATTCCTGGTGCTAAACCGATTTCGAAGGCTCCGTATCGTATGGCACCTGTAGAACTGAAGGAGTTGAAGGAACAGCTGCAAGAGATGATAGAGAATGGATTCATTCGACCTAGTGTTTCTCCATGGGGTGCACCTGTCTTGTTTGTGAAGAAGAAGGATGGAAGTATGCGTCTGTGTATTGACTACCGTGAACTCAACCGTATTACTATTCGAAACCGTTATCCTCTTCCGCGCATAGACGATTTGTTTGATCAACTGCAAGGAGCTAAGTTCTTTTCTAAGATTGATCTGAGGTCTGGTTATCATCAACTACGTGTGAAGGAGCAAGATGTTCCTAAGACCGCGTTTCATACCAGATATGGTCATTATGAGTTTCTCGTTATGCCTTTTGGTTTGACGAATGCGCCTGCTGTGTTTATGGACCTGATGAATCGTGTTTTCCATGAGTTCCTCGACAAGTTCGTTATTGTTTTCATCGACGACATTTTAGTTTACTCTAAGTCTGAAGAGGAGCATGAGCAACATCTCCGGATAGTTTTGGAGATTTTGAGGAAGAAGAAGTTGTACGCCAAATTCTCGAAGTGTGAATTTTGGTTAAGACAAGTCGCTTTCCTTGGTCATATTGTATCAGCTGATGGTATGACCATGGATCCGTCTAAGGTTGAGGCTATCACTAAGTGGCCAAGACCTACGACAGTGACTGAGGTTAGGAGTTTTCTAGGACTTGCTGGATACTACCGACGTTTTGTTGAAGGTTTCTCTCGTTTAGCTTTGCCCTTAACCCAATTGATGAGGAAAGGTGAAAAATTCGTGTGGACGGATGAAAGAGAAAAGAGTTTTGAAGAGTTGAAACGGAGGTTGGTGTCCGCTCCTATTTTGACTCTTCCATCTGGTTCTGGAGGATATCAAATCTATAGCGATGCATCTAAGAAAGGATTGGGCTGTGTCTTGATGCAACATGGTAAGGTGATAGCTTACGCTTCAAGACAACTGAAACCTTATGAGGAGAATTATCCAACTCATGATCTTGAGTTAGCTGCTGTGGTGTTCGCGTTGAAGATCTGGAGACATTACTCGTATGGAGAGACGTGTGATATTTTCACCGACCATAAGAGTCTCAAGTATATTTTCACTCAAAAGGAACTCAACATGAGACAAAGAAGATGGTTAGAAGTTCTTAAGGATTATGACACTAACATTCAGTACCATCCTAGTAAGGCTAATGTATTTGCTGACGCACTTAGCCGGAAATCAGGCATGCTTGCAAGTATTGAGATTGAGCCTAGGATCATTAGTGATTTAGAGTGTTTGGATGTTGAGTTGTGTGAACGAGGTTTTGGTGGATACTGGGCTAGTATGAAGGTGGAGTCGAACCTTATACTGCAAATTAAGGAAGCTCAGAAAGATGACGGCGAGCTGTGGGCCGTAGCTCAAAATGTCGAAGAAGGTAGGCAGCCGGAATTTAAGGTTGATAACGACGGAATCGTATGGTATGAAGATAGACTTTGTGTTCCCAATGATCAGGTACTTCGTGAGAAAGTTATGACTGAAGCTCATAGTTCTCCTTTCACTATCCATCCTGGTTCTACCAAGATGTATAGGGATTTGAAACAGTATTTCTGGTGGAATGGCATGAAGCAAGATGTGGCGACGTTTGTGTCGAAGTGCATGATTTGTCAGCAAGTGAAGATCGAACATCAAAGAGCGAGTGGACTGTTACAACCATTGGATATTCCGACATGGAAGTGGGATAAGATATCTATGGACTTTGTGACTGGACTACCTCTTACTAAGAAGAAGCATGATGCGATTTGGGTGGTTGTTGATCGGCTAACCAAATCCGCTCATTTCTTACCAATTAGAAAGGATTATGGTATTGGCAGATTGGCAGAGATTTTTCAGTAAGAGATAGTTAGACTTCATGGTACTCCGACGTCTATTGTGTCAGATAGGGATCCGCGTTTTACTTCTCGTTTCTGGAAAGGTTTGCAAAAAGCTTGGGGTACTCGACTTAATTTTAGTACGGCATTTCATCCTCAAACAGATGGTCAGTCAGAGAGGACTATTCAGACCTTAGAGGACATGCTAAGGGCTTGTGCTTTGGAATGGACTGGCAGCTGGGATGAATATTTGTGTTTGGTAGAGTTTGCATATAACAACAGTTGGCATGCTAGCATTAAGGCAGCACCGTTTGAACTTCTTTATGGAAGGAAATGTAGATCACCTACTTGTTGGGATGAAGTAGGTGAACGCCTAATCGAAGTTCCAGAAATGATTGAGATCACTAATGAGAAAGTAGCTGTTGCTAGAGAAAAGTTGAAGGAGGCTAGGTCTCGTCAGAAAAGTTATGCCGACAAGCATCGTCGTGATTTAGAGTTTCGAGTTGGTGATCGTGTGTTTTTGAAAGTCTCGCCGTTTAGGGGTGTGAAACGTTTTGGGATCAAGGGCAAGCTCAGTCCTCGATTCATTGGTCCGTTTGAAATTTTGGAGCGTATAGGAGAAGTTTCGTATCGATTAGCATTTCCGCCTCAGTTATCGCATGTTCATGATGTGTTCCATGTATCTCTCCTAAGGGGATACAATTATCATCCATTACACGTTGCTTCGTATCCGTTTGATCAAATTCGATCCGATATGTCTTTATCTGAAGAACCGGAAGCTATTTTAGAAAGACAAGAAAGAGTCATGAGAAATAAAGTCATTCCGTTCGTTAAGATTCTTTGGAAAAATCACCCGGAGCGTGAGGCTACTTGGGAGACCGAAGAGTCGATGCGAGCTAGTTATCCTCATTTCTTTGAATAGTTCGGTATATTCTCATCTCGTTTTTGTTTCGTTTCATTTCAATTTTCGAGGACGAAAATATTTTTTAGAGGGGAAGAATTGTAAAACCCGAAAATCTAAAACATATATAAGTACGAAAATACCCTTGGAACCAAGAATAATAAAATCCGTAAAACCCGTTTATAAAATGATCGACATTAAAAACTTAATAAATAAAACGTGACGAATATAATTACGTAAACGACTTTAGTGCGACGAGGACTTAAACGTTTTGCCAATAATGGTGGGCCGTTTATTTGTTGGACGGGCTTGTTGTTTTGTTTGTGTTGCGCCAAACCGAGGACCAAGAGAAGCCCAAGAGGGGCGTTTGTTTTGTGTTCGTGGGATCAAGGGCCGAAGCCCATTGTGGGCGAGCCTTTGAGCTCGGTTGGACCAAGCCGACCCAAACCCAACCCTTCCTAAACCTAAACTAAATACTACAACTATAAATACAAAACATAATCATTAAATTGAAACCCTAGTTTGCTTTGCCTCTCCTTTTTCTTTCTTCTTGTTCGGCCGAGACCCACAACCTCTTGGAGTCGAGTTTTTGCTTCAACAAGTTAAGGTATAACGTTTATTCGTCTTGTTTTGATGTACCTTGCATGTATATGTTGAGTTATATTTTGTTTGGTCGAGTTTTGTTCTCTTTTGTTTGTGGCCGAGAGGTGTAAACCAAAAACCAAGACAAACCATAAAGATTAAACCTTGTAACTAATAAGGAACATGTAACGTAAGATGTATTATTGAATCGGGTCATGGTTGTGTCGAGTTAAACTAGGTCGAACCATGCATGAGGTTGGACCGAACCATATGTGTATTCGAATAAGGTATAAAACTTAATAACTTGAATATGTAACATGTTTAGATGAGCTAGGACTTGAGTATAACTTGCTAGCCGAAACCCTAGTTTTGAACCGAACATCTATACATGAGTTTTGGACGTGTAATAAACAAGTAAGGGTCACGTAAACGTAAACCCTAGGTTAAATATGGGAACCGAATAAAGTATACTAAACCCTAATAACTTGTGGTCACATGAAATCATAAACGTGCATGGTAAAGTGTAAAAGGAAAGATGGTTATCAATTATGTATTAGGTTAAGTAGCGATTCATTAAGACGTAACATGTAAAGTAAATGCATATTAATGAGATATTAAAGAATAAGAAAACCCTAGAACATAAATGAGAGACGATTAGGGTTTGAGCTAAATATAGTAATTTGTTATTTCATGTGTGAGTTATGACTTATAAACTATTTTCACATTTAACCCTAGACTTTAATAAATGACATAACGAACCCTAATCTACAACATTAATTATAAAATACTTAAGTCTCATTTAATAAAACCCTAAAGTATGAAGATCATTAATTATGAACACCAAATATTAAAAGATCATTTTGACGATTATGGAATCATAAATAACTTGGACGACCGTTAATGTCTATAGGTTCTGTGAAGAGGGAGTAATCCCTTGCCTTTCGTCTTTCTGCTTTTTGATCATTTGCGTTGGAATAAGGTACAGATATTCTGACCTTTTCAGTAGAGGTTTCCTCTTAATGTTTTCTTTCGTATTAGGGTTTCCTAAGCCTTTGCTATGAACCCCAAAATCTGATTTGTTTGAGCTATTGCTTATCTGAACTCTGATTTCTGAATTATGAAACATCTGATTTTGAACTATCGGATATGAAAACTGTGATTTTGGAAATATGAATGATTTTCTGATAAATATGATCTGTGTCAGTTATGACATTCTGATTTGACCTAAGATAGTAGTGACACCCGAGCCAAATATTTAACTAGTCATGGGGGTTCCATCTCCGTATCAGTGATGCACCTCTGATATGACTCTAGGGCTGTAGAGTGATGTTCTGCCACGTCTCTGGATGGTGAAGCATATTTGTGAATATGTAGGAAGGGGCGTATGGATGCATCCTAGATCTGTTATCTATTATCTGTTATATGTTATCTGTTATCTGATGATTGATGCTGCGTGCATGCACGTCCTTCATAACTCTGGTAGGTCTCCCCTACAAAATGTTGCCTTATGTAAATATGAATATGATCTGATATATGTTTCTGGGCTCGTGGTAGTTGACTATAAACTTTATTTTGAAAGTTATGATTTATGTTTTGAAAATAATTATGATTTTGCTATCGCTCATTCACTTTATTTCATATTCGATATCGTTTAGTATTCGCTTTTGCTTTCATATCTGTTCACTGGGCTTTTGAAGCTCAGCCGCACTTTTCTTTTCTTCCGCGGCAGGTATCTAAGCATTGGAAGCTGGGTTGCTTTGGGATGAGTGCTTGAGTGGACTTACCTTAGAGATTTTAGCTTTGATTTCTTATGATGCCATTTAAGACTTATTTATTTCGGATTTTATGTTGAGGTTTATTATGTTTCCGCTGGGACCTATGTATTGAAGTCATTTTGACTTGGATTATTTCCGCAATTATGTTAAGACTTCTTTTGGTTATTTATGCTTTGCTTTGATATGACACCATTACTTGTGATTCCTTTACCCTTGGCGGGTCGGGGCGTTACATAACCTTTTGATTTAATTGAAATCATTCTCCCCCTCAATCAATGACATAAGTTGTTGATTGAGAGATAGATATTTTAACAAAAGTTAAGTCCAGATGATTTACAAAAATAGAGTACGAGTTATTTTTCAAAGCAATTAGTTTTCATTAGATTGAAAGCAATTGTTAATAGAATCAGAGCATGAGATTTGAAAAAGCAAGATAAAGCATGGCTCTATTCTTTCTTTGAAAAGCGGGTTACTGTCTAAAATGACAATAAACCATATATTTCACTTTCTCCCAAATATATATATATATATATATATATATATATATATATATATATATATATATATATATATTTGATGTAAAAACATTCGAACAACATTTAAAGTCTCGTGTCATTCTTTGAGTGACAGCACAAAGACCGTAGATATTTTCGAATCGAGAAAATCATGACAAAAAGACATTTTTTTTGAATAAATATTTACAAGAGATGGATGAAGAAAGACCTTTACTCCTCGTTTTCCTCTTGAAGACGTTTGAGTGTTTCCGGTTGTAGACTTTTAAGACCAAGTCGTGGAAGAATAAACACAAAACGTTCTCTAGGAAGAGCTTTGGTGAAGATTTCTGCTAACTGGTATTCAGTCCTCACAAAGTATAGTTCCACAACACCATTTTCTACTTGCTCCCTGATGAAATGATGTCGAATGTCGATGTGCTTTGCTCTTGAGTGTTGTACGTTGTTGCATGAGAGAGCAATAGCACTTTTATTATCACAGTACAGAGGGATTTTGTTGAATTCAAAGCCATAATCAGATAATTAGGATCTCATCCATAGGATTTGAGCACAATAGGATGACATGGCTATGTATTCAGCCTCTGTAGAGGAAATAGAGGTACTCATTTGCTTCTTTGAAGACCAGCTCACAAGCTTATCACCCAAAAACTGAGCACCTCCAGACGTACTTCGATGAGTATCTTGACATCCTGCATGATCTGCATCTGCATAGGCTTTTAGTGACATACCGGTGTCCTTCGGGTACCAAAGTCCCATATTGATGGTTCCTTGGAGATACCAAAAGACCCGTTTAACCGCTTCAAGGTGCTTTTTGGTAGGCTTTGCCTGATATCTAGCACACATGCACACAAAGAACAAGATGTCTGGTCTACTAGCTGTGAGGTACAAGATGTCTGGTCTACTAGCTGTGAGGTACATCAGAGATCCAATCATACTACGATATTTTGTCTGGTCTACCATGATCCCTGAGTGGTCCTCATCTAGTTTAGTACGCTCTATCATGGGAGTGTCAACAGGGTCACTAGAATCAAATACAAATTTCTTTAAGATCTCATTTGCATATTTAGATTGATTTATGAAAATGCCTCCGGGACTTTGTGAAATTTCTAATCCCAAGAAAAATGACATTTGTCCCATCATTGACATTTGAAATTTAGAACCCATTTCATTAGAAAAACGGTCACATTCATTGGGGTCAGTTGAGGCAAAGATAATATCATCTACATATATTTGAACGTGAATTAAATGTTTGCCTGACTTTCTGGTGAACAATGTTGGATCAACTACTCCTTTGCTGAATCCAATAGATAGAAGAAACTTTGATAGCGTATCATACCAAGCCCTTGGAGCTTGCTTCAAACCGTAAAGAGCCTTCTTCAAACGATAGACGTGAGTAGGATGCTCTGGATTCACAAAGCCTTCAGGTTGGCTGACGTATACGACTTCTTTAAGATCTCCGTTAAGAAAAGCCGTCTTTACATCCATCTGATATACAACCATGTTCTTACTTGAAGCATTAGCCAAGAAGATTCTGATTGCCTCGATACGAGCAACTGGAGCAAATGATTCTTCAAAGTCAATACCCTCCTCTTGACGGTATCCTTTGGCAACCAATCGAGCCTTGTTCTTTAAAAAATCACCATGCTTATCAAGTTTTACTTTGAAGATCCACTTTAGAGAAATGATCATTGCACAATCTGGAGCATGTACTAATTCCCATACATCTAGTTGATCAAACTTATGAATTTCTTCTTGCATGGCATTGAACCAGCTATCTTCATTCATGGCAGTTTTCACGTCTTTTGGTTCGATCTTAGAGAGTACGGAATTGAAGAATACCATAAGGCATCGGTTGCAAGTTGTTTCCGTGTGGATACTGGACGAGAGAGGTTTCCAATGATGTTGTCCAATGGATGATCATGTGTCCATTTCCTAAGATGTTCATGTGGTTGTTGTTGAGGAACTGAAGTAGCAGAGTCTATATCTCCTGATGACGATGGTTCTGATGATGATTCAGGAGCAAATATGTTTTCAAAGGGTTCATCTTCTGGAGTACCAAAGGGATTAAGGTGCCAGAAACAATTCCATGATGTACATTCGATGATTGATGATTTGTTGATGAGACTGAGTGATCAGCAACAGGCGCTTCTAGACTTAATGATGTTGAGACTGAAGGATTTACTTCATTCACAGGTATAGGATCAGCCTCTGTTGATGGAATTGACATTTCATCAGCATTCGGTTCATAGTGTTGATCAAACATTGGATCAAACAATTTCTTTAAATCATCTTCTGATGGAGGTACATATGGAGTTGCTGGAGAGGGATTAGAAAGAAGAGTAGAACTGATAGGACTACTTGATAAAGGTTGAGATGCGGGTCCAGAACTAAATTGTCCTAGAGCCATTTGACCGGTCAGCTCATCGAACATAACGTAAATTGTTTCCATGATATTTCGGGTTCTCTTGTTGTAGATTCGGTAACCCTTCTTGTTTGATGCATAACCAACAAAAACTCCAATGTCCGCTTTAGCTCTTAATTTTCCTAAATCTTTACCGTCATTTGTTGGCTAGCACAAAGCACCAAACACACGAAGGTAGGAAAGATCAGGTTTTCGTTTATGGACAAGTTCATATGGAGTTTTTCCATGAGAGGTGTGAATAAGGGAACGATTTTGGGTGTAGCAAGCAGTGGCAATGGCTTCAGCCCATAGAAACATCGGAACCTTTGAATAAATTAGCATTGTTCTTGCGGCTTCCACAAGAGTTCGATTTCGTCTTTCAACTACACCGTTCTGTTGAGGAGTTCGTGGAACACTTCTTTGATGACTGATTCCAACACTTTCATAAAACTGAATTAAGTCTTTGTTAACAAACTCTGTGCCATTGGCTGTTCAAACAATTCTAACAGTATTGTTGAGTCGAACCTGAAGCTGTTTGATAAGTTTGATGATGACATCTGGAGTTTCATCCTTTGTCCTCAAAAACTTTACCCAAGTAAATCGAGAGTAGTCATCAACAACTACTAGAATGTATTTCTTCCCATTTATCGTTTGCACTCTCATTGGTCCACATAGATCCATATGAAGGGTATGAAGAACTTCCATTACTGAGTTTGTGGGTTTTGGTTTGTGGGCATATTTCGTGCTTTTTCCCAACTGGCAAGCTGAACAAAGATGATCTTTTTCATATTTCAATCTGGGTAAGCCTCTGACAAGATCCTTTCTGGAAAGGTTATTAATGGTACTGAAGTTCAAGTGATTGAGACGACGATGCCATAACCATGACTTTGTTTTTGAAGCCTTTGACAGCAAGCAGATGGGTGGAGATTTCATCATATCTTCGATAGAGATGGTGTATAGGTTTGAACCACGAGTTCCTCTGAGAAGTTCCACACCATCAAGTTCTCTAACAAAACAAGTATGATTTCTAAAAGCCACTTCTAGATCGGAATCACAGAATTGACCAACAGAGAATAAGTTATGACCAAGACCTTCCACATAATATACCCTGGAAATTACACTTTTACCAACCACATAATCTCCATAACCCATAATAGCACCAAAATGATAGTTTCCGAATCTCACAGTTCATATGAATTTACTCACAAAGTTCATGAGCCGCGACAGGTCTCCAGTCATATGCTTGGAACACCCTGAGTCCAGGTACCACAGAACGATTTGAACGATCTGCAGTTGAACACAGACAAGAATGGATAACTAGATAATTGGGATCCCCATGCAAGAATGGGTTCCATTTGGTTAGTAACAGTGATTGGAACACCCACATCAGAAATAGAAACACCCATATCAGAAATAGAAGCAATGGAATCATTAGGAATAGATGCAGTGCTGGTGTCTGTATTTGACCTATTCAAAGTATGTTCACTTCTTAAAGGAATAGTTCTACCAGTAGGCATCCATTTTCTAGTGGGCATTGTATTAGCAGTAAAAGGTATCCATTGATAACCTATCTTTCTAAATGTTCTTCTTGTGGGTTTCCACTGTTTTCTAACTTTCTTTCGTCTTTGCCTTTTAGCCTTCTTAGCATGATTTTTAGCATTAACAATTTTAACTGGGCATTTGACAGCATTAGACAAAACATTCACACCACATTCATGATTAGCAACAGAATTCAAGCAGACATCATTACATGGTTTGCAGATAGTATCAGAATTCAAATTAATTACAGTACGCCTATGGCTAATACTAGAATCAACATGATTCGTTTTATTCAACTCAAACTTAAAGTTCCTAGGTTGGTCTTCTACTCTCTTCCAATGCACATTCTTAGCTTGCGAGGTCCTATCTTGCTTGGTATTACATGGAGGCTTTGACCCGCTTGCTTTAATGTCACTGATTACTCCTGTAGAGGGAATTATGGGAACATTAGTTGGTTGATCTACTTTTTGCATTCCTGAACTAGATGTGCAAGGATCTGAACTACTAGAAGGCACATTAGTGTTCACTTTCTTAAAGCTGGGCATGGAATGGTTTGTATGCTTGGCACTAGGCATAGAACAAGGCATCACAGCTTTACCTTTCGCACCTAAGGATTTAGGACATGTTGCTATTAAACATTCTAGCAGCTCTTGAGATCGTTTGGCCTGAATGCAAGCAAACCTAATTTCTCTATCAAGAGGCTTATTCAAGAAATCCTCTTCCATGATCTCACAGAGACATTCTAGACTATCCTTAAGGTGAGTGCAATAATTGTGAAACACAGGTTCATTATTCCTAAGATGAGGAGGAATGTATTTAACAGTCACAGTATATTTGCAGTCTGATGATGACTTTGATGCAACATTCTCATTAAAAACAAGTGGCAGTTTCCCTTTTTCCCGACTCCTCAGATTCTCAATTTCCTTTTGTAAAGACGTTATTTTTTCGTTGTTTTTGTCACGAGTGACTTTCATTGAATCATATAACTCTTTAAAGTGTCGTTTAACTTTTTCATTTTCTTCTAGAAAACTTTCGTTTTCCTTTTGTAAAGCATTAACTAAGTTTTGAAGATGAAAACTTTGAGAATACTGAGAATCTAAAGGAGGAGGCATTTGGGTGCCAGTCACATTGTTTTTTTCACCCTTTAATTGAGAGATTTAGGCTTTCAATTTTCTGATCGTGTTACAATGAGCTCGACTCTGTTCATCACGTTTGCTAATTTCAAAAACTGCATCAAATTCAGGAACATCCAAGGATGTCTTGATATTTGAGGTTTTAACATTTTCTTTCAGGTGTTGATATTTTAATTGCAAAGCGAGATGCTCAACTTCCAACTTAGAAAATTGTTTTACCAGGTTATCATGATCATCCTGTTCTACTTTATCATGCAGTTTAGAGTTAGTTTTTTCAAGCCCAATGACACGATCATGGGAGACTTTCAGAGCAACAGATAATTCATAAAATTGAGAAGCATTAATGGAACAATTTGTAGCAGTGTAAAATACATCTTGAGCAATACATTCAGAAATAAGATTCTCATTCAAGGTATGCAAGTTCTTCCTCTCAATCTCATTATATTTTAATTCTCGTTCATAGTCACTAACCTCAACTATCATTGCATCATATTCCTTTTCCATTTGATTAATATTTGAATTCATCCCCTTTTTAAGACTCTCAAATTGATCTTTTAGTTGTTTAAAGAAAGGCATGACCTCAGTTAAATAGCATTTTTTAGTTTGCTCAAAACCCCTTTCCCCTTCAGTTATACCAGTGGGTGTGATCCTTTTCTTGCAAGTTTTCTCAAAATCAACAAATAATTGAAAGATAACATATTGACTGATTAAGGTCTTGCTTTTAGTGGCAATAGTTCTAGGGACTAGATGCATTGGTGTATTAGGAGGATACACAATTGCTGAAGGCATTTTCCTAAAAGGGGGTTTTGTTACAATAAGATTCTCTGCCTTTTGCTTATCTAAATCCTTTTTCCAGAACACTTGTTCGGGTGTTAGTAACGTTTGAGGCTTAAACATGTTCAAGGAAATCCAATTTTCTTTTTTGTAGTCATGGGTCTGATAATTATGTTTTTCTCTTTACATGTAGGATTGTTGAGTTTCTTATCCATTTTCTCCCTAGTGACCTCATCTGATTTCTTATCTTCCTCAGTGCACTCAGCGCAACTAGGTTTCTGCCTAGGTTTAAGGATTTCATTTCCATCATAGATAAAATTTTGAGCAGCTTTTGCTATCTTACCATACTCAGGGTTGGATTCCTTTATAATGGGGATACTATGCTTATCGCTGAGAACTCTATGCTTCGTGATCATGTGAGCAGTCTGAATGGTATTCCCTTGTACGTACAACTTATTTTCGAGCTTGTTTTTCAAGGTTTTTAGATTAGAAAAATCATTCAAAAGTTTTGATTCCTTAGCACTGAATTCTTGCTTAAGCATTTTAACATTTTCTTGAAGTTCTTGTTTTTGCTTAGCAGTTTTAGAAAGCTTTTCTTGTAAGGAGTTTAACTCTTGGTTTAATACTTCTTCTCTAAACTTACTTTTTCTAATAGTTGTACGCATTTGGTCATCCATTTCCTGCTCACGGGTGATTAACTCAAACTTAGCACGCTGTTCATAAATAGCAACTTTTTCTTTATAGGCATTCAGTTCAGAAACAACAGAATCATCATGAGCACATGCAGTGTATTCATAAAAAATATAGTCATCATTGACTACAGAAGATGCATTACTTGGTACAGTCTCACTTTCACTTTGTTTCACATATTGATCATATGGGACAACATTAATATTACCCATATTTTCAATATCTGACTCAAAAGTTTCAGTTGATTGTACTTTGTCATGTATCTTTTCCTCATCAACATCATCGTATAGTTTTAATACCTCTGAGATGATTGATTCTTTGGATGGACTAGCTTGCTGTGGTGGAGAGATCTTTGGAGAAACCATAGGTGAGATGCAAGCCATGAAGATTCTCTGGGCAGTAGGTTCATCATCGACATCAGAGTCAAATGCATCATAGTCAGCTACTTGAAAAGCATTATGATGATTGTGACCTATTTCCTGAATTGGTTGCTCATCCACATCTGCATCATATGTCTTGGCATTCCCTTCACCAAGAAACAATAACTCTTCTTCATCCAAAGCTGCTCCGTTATCCTGAGCTTGCACAAGAAACATCTTATCCCTGAAGTACTTTGCATTCTGAGGGCATTTTGGCGATGTGCAGTTCCTTGCAATATGTCCCTCACCACCACAGTTGTAGCATTTGATTGGCTTTGCTTGTCCTTGATTTCCAATCCTTCCCCGATTCTGATTTCCTATATATCCTCTACCAACTCCACCTCTTCCTTGTTCGTACTGCCTTTCTTGAACTAGCTGCACCATAACCTTCCCATCTCTGATAGTGGCTTGATTATTTGTATTGGATGCTGTTCTGAGGTTGTTGTTGGTGTGTGGGAGAGAGTTCATGTTTTGACTAATCATGAGAGCCAGTTGATTAATGAAGTGTCCCACGCGTTCATCAGCATCAGCTTGTTTGAACATTGGATCGGGAATGAGTTTGTGATTACCATTACCCATGGGTATAACTTGAGAAGCTTTGGTGGTAATTCCAACATTTTTTTAAAAAGCAGTTGAATCATTTGATGAGCTTGTCTCTCCCTGGTTGGTTTTGAACTGATCAAGAATCCTTTTTTCAAACATAGCATGTCTCTCATTCTGAAGAAGGAATGCATAGAGTTGCTCATAGTTTGTATTCTTGAATCCTTTGGTTAGCTTCACAGAGGTGACAAACTTGTGCCATTCAGGATTCATGTTGTTCACAAATTTTGAGTTTAGCTGAATGTTTGGCATGGTCATTTTGATGTTCCTTATGTCATTCACAAGCTTATGGAATCTCACGTAGTACTCATAGACACTCTCATCAGGTTTCATCTTGAAGTGCTCAAATTCATCATACGGTTGTGATTCTCTGTCTTCAATAGTTAATTCAAAACCTGAGAGATGCATTTTGACATTATCCCAAACTGCCTTGGCTTCAGTGTTGTGATTGATCAGCTTGTAGAGAACCCAAGAATCGTAGTCAGCATCGAATGTGAGCATGTCGCTTCAGTGTTGTGGCTTCAGAACCCTGTAGTATGATGTTTGAGGCCCTGATATCGGCATCGAACCTCTTTTTCTCCTTATCATTGAGCTCATCATACGTCTTTGGTCTATCTATTCCATAGATCATTGTTCCATCTACAGCCGTATCAATTAAGTCTCTTGTAGTCTCAATCTGATAAGGTCCTTCATCAATAGACTTGAGAATGTTGACTCCGTTTTCCTTTCCAGGACAATACAATCTGATTCGTTGTGCCCAAGAGTCGTAGTCAGTTCTGTCAAGCATAGGTGGACGAGTATCTGAACAAGCTGCTTGAACATCCTCAGCAACAGTGGAGATGATTGTAGGTACGTTGGTAGACATGTAAACATATTACACAGGATTTTAAAACTCTATGATTAAACCGGGAAATATATTCTTTCACAGGATTTTACTAAATCAAGAGAAAACCGTATAACAACCAAAAGTTCAACCAAGTCGCTAAGAAACCTTGAACCAAGTCGCTAAGCACCAAGTTGCTAAGAATTATGACAACAAGTCGCTAAGCACCAAGTCGCTACAAATTTTGACAGCAAGTCGCTAAGTACCAAGTCGCTAAGTCGCTAAATAGCAACTCGCTAAGGTTCAAGTCGCTAACACCAAGTCGCTAAGAAAACTTAAGTACAAGTCGCTAAAAAAATCGAAAGCAAATCGCTACCTTCACCAAGTCGCTACCCGTAGTGGAGAATCCACTAAGTGTACTGTTTGTCGGCTTGTCTCAATAGACAAGTCGCTAGGACCAAGTCGGTACCAAAAACCACTATAACTTGCTACCTTTTACTGAAGCAAGTCGCTACGATGAATATCACAACGAGAACCAAGTCGCTACTAAGAAAAACTTCAAAAACACACTTTTCAATCCAAAAGAAGCTCAACCACAGTGATTCAAGCTTACCAAATCAAAACCCAAGCACATACAATGATCCTAAACACAAAAGTGCACCCAAAATTCAAACTTTAACACTAGAGATGATCCAAATGATGCAAAAACTACTAAACTTTTTCAAACTCAAAAACCACCTAAAAACCACTAGAAATCCAAGGATATGTAAGAGATGATCTAACCATGGCTCTTGATACCATTTGTAACATATTGGATTTCACAAAAACACTAAATCATAAACACAAGAGGCGTATAAGATGAGTTTTAGAGAGAGAAAGTTAGAGGTTGGGAACTTTAGTGAGAGAAAATGAACATATTATTATGAGCTCCAACTCTCTACCTTGGAAGGTAGAGAGTATTTATAGTACTTACATAAAACGCCACCTACGGGCTGTGGATCAGGCATAAAGTGGGTAAAGACCCGTCCGTCCTCCACGGTGTTACTTAAACTAAATACTACTTAACATTAATCAATCTACGACTACGAGCATTCTAGTGATTACATATACTTGAGGTGACCGACTCTTTAATAACCGGATTTACTAAATCCTAACAGAAGGATATCAATGTTAATTGATACATAGCTTAATCAAAATGTGATGAGATATAAATGCTTAAGTGATGAAGACTTTATTTAAGAAAAGCTTGTTTTAATGTCTATTAATCTTGACAAGCTTTATACTTTACAAAAATGAAATTTACTTTTGTCGTTAACAAAACAAGGTACAGATCATAAAATATAAATAACGTTTTAGGACGATATTTGTATTAACAATCTCCCCCTTTTTGTTGAGGACAAAACATAAATTTTATTTTTATCAAAGATGTAAAGATGTACAAAAATTATAAAAATATGAGATTAATTTGAACTTGGAAGAACTAGTTAGTTTGATAAAGTAAACAATCAAAAGATTATTTTATCTTATTACTAGTTTATCCAATATTTGGTCTTCTACAACCTTTGAAAGTCAAAGCATGATGTTGACTTTATGAAAGTCAATGGTCAAATTCAATAATATTCTCCCCTTTTTTGTCGAAACAAAAGGAAGAGGCAAGGCGGAAAATGTAATGAGCCCGAGCCAAATTCTCCCCCCTTGGCTAATGCTCCCCCTTAATTGGGTGCCAAGAGAAAGATACATGGATTGTGAAAAGCTACAAAAGAAAGGTTAGCAACATTCATCATCACAAGCATACAAGTAAATCCAACCAACAAGTAATCACCAACAACAATATAATAAACATCATTAATTTGTTAGCATTTCTATGACTTAAGAGTCATTAAATGGAACAAAATAGAGATGTTGATACATAAAGGAAATCCTAAAAAGATAGAAAAATAACTTAGAAACTAAAAAGTCCTAAAAAGAAAACAAGAACCATCCAATTAAGGAGGAGGGTGAGAAAGAGCGTTAATACGCTCAAGGATATGATTGAGCATTAACCTCATCTCATCTTGTAATTCGTGGACCATGATTCAGGTCCTTTAACAAAGATTGGCGGTGCGCTCACAATGGGAGCAACCATGTCTAGGTAGGAGAGTAGGATCATTATTAGGTGGTGGAACATTTGTAGAGGTGTTGTTGGTATTTGATGGAGTTATGAGGGAGGAAAGCAAATGCATTTTTCATTTGCAAACCCTCATTTAGATGAGAATCCATCATATTTGAAAAGGCATGGAAGTTTTCAAGATGAGCTTGTATCTCTATTTGAGATTGTGGGTGGTCTTCCCACATTGACTCATCAATGTCATCAATATTAGAAGAAAAGGATGTAGGTGGTAGAGCATGGTATCCATTTAATAGCCCATGGATATCATTGTGGATTTGGTGGAAGAGACGAGGCCTAGGTCTAAAGGGGCGTTTAGTTCAAATGATGCTCTTGGTGGTTCATGAGCGATGCGCTCAATTGTTCCAAATGATGGAATAGGTGGTGAATTTGTGGGCCTAGGAGGTAGGTCTTTTAAATCATCTAAGAATAGATTTGGATATGTTGGTGGAGTTGAGAAGAGTTCTATAGGTACAAGATTTGGATATTTTGGTGGTGATGGTGTTTTTGATGATTGTATTGGAGCCGGTGGTGGAGAGGTGACAATTGGTGTTTTTGTAGGTGGTGGAGTGGTGATGATAATGGGTGATTTAGGTGGTGGATTTGGAGTACTTAGAGTAAGGAATTGTTCATCTCTTATTAGGGATGAAATGTTTAGTGGTGATGATTTGGAGGATAAGCTAAGGTTTACGAAGCAACAAGGTCTTACACTTATTCTTACAGTTTTCTTGAGCGGTTTGGTTGATGGTGTTGATGTAGATGACTTTGTCATTTGTGATTGAGCTTATTCTAAGAGAAGAAGGAAGAAATTGTTGAGGTGTGAGGATGATTATCTTTGATGTCTTAATTTATAGGATCATGAGATTATGGAGAATTGTGTTTGATTTGATGTTAAGCCATACAAGTGAAGTGGTTTCTAATGATTTGGAAGAGTTTAAATGCATATCAAATCTCGCTAAGTCAATCCATACAAGTAGTGTTGAGTAAAATTACCAAGATATAATAAATGGGTTTCAATCATTGTAAAATCTTGAAGATCAGATCATCCATGGATTTCAAGGAACCAAAAATATGGTTCCTTCTGTAGGATCGTATATTTATGTTGTTTAGATGATTCGGGTGGTCTAGGATTATGATGATATAAGATTGCCATGTTTAGAGAGATGAAGAGAGGATAGGGTGTTTTCTAGAGAGATAAACAAACAAGTGTAAGGTTAGATTAATGAAAAGCACCACCCTTCCCTTAGAGGGAAGGGTATTTATAGTTACAAACTAAACGACCTCCTGACGGCCTGTGGATCAGGTATACAGTGGGTAAAGACCCGTCCTTCCTCCACGGTGTTGCACTAAAATAAACTACGCTAATAACTAACTAATAAACTAACAAATAACGTAACTAACGATATGTCTACGAGCTAACTTATGCTAGATAATATTTGGGGTGACCGATACTTCACAATGGAATTTCTAATTCCTAACAATCTCCCCCTAAGGGAGGTCACCCCATGTTTTACATTTCGAATCCTAGCATTCTATTTAATCTTCAGTCTTGAGCTCGTAGACATTAATTCTTCAGCATCTCCATCTTTGTGCTTTAGCAGTGATTCTTTAAAGTCGGATGAATTTGTACTTTAAGTGGAGGTTTTTGAACTGATCCACATCTTGATGATCTTCGAGCTTTATTTGAGATCATCAGCCACAATAAATCTCTGGATCACCCTTTATTGTGTTTCCATCATGTGAATTTGTGACTTTCGGACCGACATGCTCACACTTTTTGATCATGACATCTTTCCATCAGAGTAGCAGAAGCTTTACTGGTGTCATGATATTTGCAGCAGCTTAGCAGAAACATAGTATAAAAATATCAGAGCTAGGTTATGTAGATATGCACAAGTCATGATTTCTTCAATTAAGTGTGGATGCTGTGAGCATGCGGCTTTGGATTGACTTCTCAATTCTGATCAGCTACAACCGTCCAAATGTACCTGCAAACAACAGTTAGCAATAAAACACACGAAAGTGTCTTTGATCACTTTCGTCGAATTGAGGTACACGGCCCACGGTTTCCCGTTGATTAGTACAAGTACTGCCTGTGATCAGGTATAATTCTGAAGAATCTCCTTGACGGGGTTTTGCAGCTGTTCTAGCTGTTCTCAAACCGAAACGTCTCAAAGAAGACAACACGGAGTGAGTGAACCAGCGAATTGAGATTCACTGATTGATGAAAAATTGATTTGAAAACAATCGCGTATTGCTTAGAAGAAAGAGTTTTGCAATATGACGAAGGTTTTATAAGAAAGATAAATTTTCAATTTAAAATACTTTTTTTATTTGAAAGAGAATACACATTCGATGTGCTAGAGAAAAGAAGAGATTTGCACATTGAACGGTTTTTCCAAAAGTATTTTTTTCAATCAGAGATACTTTTTGTGTTTGAAAACATGAATACACATTCGATGTGCTAGAGAAAAGAAGATTTGCACATCGAACGGTTTTTCCAAAAGTATTCATCAATTCATTTCCTGGACCAAGGTTGATTCAAGACTGAATCGCCCCATTGTTTCTATCCAGTTGTCACAAGCTTGATCTTTAGAAAAGATCTCACATGACACCCACCAAGACCTTGTTTGATATTGGCTCTAGAAGGATTTCTGTTAGCCTTAATAGTTTTATTAAAAGTGATGGTCATTCACGTTTAGGAACTTTGTAAACGTGTGTTAGATATCGTGCTAGAATAGTCAACGGGCTCGTGGATTGGACTAAGCTAAATGGGTATTAGTTTAGTTAAGCTTGCCTTATATCCAATCCAACCCATGTCCAAGCCCACGAAGCCCATGGAAAGCCTTTTAGGGCATCATGTATTCCAACTATAAATACCCCTCAAATGGTCATTTGAGGGGTGTGCTTGAGTGTGTGTGTGTGTGTGTTTTCTTTGGAGCAATACAACATCTTGTGTTTATCTTTCTCTCTTCACATACACGATTTACATCTTAAGTCACCATCTTTCCTTCTTTATCTTTCTACGTTTGTGTTTGAGTTGTTCGTGTTTTACGCATAACGTGTTGGGTTTGTGATAAGGTTGATAAAAGTAAGGTCCAACAATTGGTATCAATCGCCTAACAATGGTTTAGGAGTGTTTGTGTTTGTTTGTGTTGATACGCGTAAGCTTTCGTTATCAAAGTTTTCACGCTTAAAGCTTTAATTTTTGCACTTAAAAATTCAAGATTCTTGTGGTTTAAGGTTTATTTGGTGCTAAAGTTTTAGTTTTTTGCAAAAAGTTTGAAGCTTTACGTGTTTTTCTTCATTTTTAAGCTAGTTTTTGATTTCGTTGTTCATTTCTACGCGTAAGCTTTCTAAGCACTTTGAGTGAAAAAGGTCAAAAGATTTGTGCTATTTGAGTGTTTTTAAGGCTGTTTGTGCATCAGAAATTGGTTGAATCCTTGAAATTTTTTTACGCGTAAGTCAAAACCCTAATCTTACGCGTAAGAAAGTCAAAACCCTAGTTTTCTACGCATAACTTTTTGGTGAAGAATCTTCGTGCAACAAAGGTGACGCAGTGCTTCCCTCACTTGGATAAGTGTGTGGAACACTTCGACTTTCGGATATCTTTTACGCTGTGATAGTGTAAAGGATTTTTGGTTCTAAACCTAAGTTTACGCATAAGCATAAACGCCTACGCGTAACAATCTACGCATAAGTTCCACTTACGCATAAGATTTCTACGCCTAAGCATTTTTGTTTATGCCTAAGCCTTAAGTTTACGCGTAAGATACTGTTTACGCATAAGGACTCCTACGCATAAGCAATCCTACGCATAAGCATCATTTCTACGCATAAGAACTGGTTTACGAGTAAGATTTTGAGCAAAACTTCAAACGGCTATAACTTTTGAACCGTAACTCCGTTTTCAGCGATCTACCCATCAAAACGACCGTGAGAACGAGGAGAATAGACCACCGAATGAACTTTGGGTCAACCTTCAAGTCCTAAAAACGCTCCGAACAGAAGTTATCGAGGTTTTTAAGTTTTTAGACCAAATTTTCACTATAACAACCGAGCTTAATCTTCATCCAACACAACTCCTTTATCGTTGAATCGATCCTACATCAACTTTATCATATCATACCTTCATCAATGGCAACTCAACAAGACATTCATGCAGCTGGTGCCGAAAACCGTCCTCCTTGGAAAAAGGTGGTTATCTTCAATGGACAAGTCGAATGCTTCGTTACATCAAGACAAACCTAATGGAAAATTGATGATCAAATCCATTCAGGATGGACCCTTCATACCTCGACAAGTCCAAGACCCTGGAAATGCTGATGCAACACCTCCCGTCCCACCATTTTTTCGTCTTCAAAAAGAATCGGAATACTCTGAAGAGGATCAGAAAAAAGTCGAAGCAGATGACATGGCAATTCATATTGTCCAACTGGGTTTACCAAGAGACATCTTTGCTGCTGTAGACAGTTGTGAAACTGCTTTCGATATGTGGAAACGTGTTAGACGACTTTGTCATGAAACAGAAATTGGTCAACAAGACACAGAGAACAAGTTGCTAACTGCTTGGGAGAAGTTTACATCTACTCCAGGAGAATCCATTGAATCCTACTATGGAAGGTTCTGCACTTTAATGAATGAGTTGATCAGAAACAAGTTGACACCCAGAACTATCGTGAGCAACATCAAGTTCTTGAACAATCTACCAGAAGAATGGGGACGATATGTCACTATTGTCAACCAAACAAAAGACTTACATCAAGTGAACTTTGATCAACTGAATGATTTTCTGAAACAAAACCAAAATGAAGTGAATGAACAAGAAAGATTAGCAAAGAATCATGATCCATTGGCACTCATTGCAAAGACTCAAACTCCAGTGAATACACAACAACAAGCTTCATCATCTTACACCAACAACAACTTGCAGCAATACATCCCTCCACAACAAAACTATCCACCTGAACAACAACATTACCAGGAACAAGGAATCACTGATCTTGAAATGGAACCCGAAGAAGCTTTGTCACAAGTATTTTCTTTATTGGGTAAAGCATTCTGAGGTCGCTATTCCACACCAACTAACAACAACCAAAGGATTTCATCAAACACTCGCAACAGGCAAATTGCACAGCCGGGTGTGAATATGGGTCATCAAATACAAATGGTTGGCGTTATTGGGAATCAGCAGGGATATGCTACTGGATTTCGCATGGGTAATCAGGCGGTTCAGAATCAGGGTAATCAGATGGGTCAGAATGTTGGGAATAGAGTAGTGGGTAATCAGAATGGGAATGTTGCAGCTCCAGTCGTTGGGAATTATGGAAATGTGAATCAGGGTAATCAGGTTACGTGTTATAACTGTCAAGGATTGGGTCACATGGCAAGGAATTGTCCAACTAAGCCGAAAAAGAAGGATCTTGCGTATCTTCAGAAAGCTATTATGTTGGTACAAAAGGAACAATCTGGACTTCAATTGAGTGCATCTTCATCTTCATGGCTATTATGGATGATTTAGAAGACCTCGAGGAACTCAATGCAAACTGCATCTTCATGGCAAATCTTTAGGAGACTAAGTACGACACTGATTCTAACGCACCTCCTGTCTATGACGCCAACGCAGTATCTGATGTACCAATCATTGATCCATGCTATAACAATGTCATATTTGATGTGTTTACTCATGACGAACAGCATTCTGTGACATCAACACCTACTTATGATACATACCTGGACAATCCGAGTTGTAGCAATACTAACTCTGAGACTCCAGATGTGGATCCTAGTGGAGACTGTGTGGCACAAAATACTGAGACTGATGAGGAAACACGTGCTTATTTTGAATCATTAATCAATAAATGTGGCATTGAAATTGAGAAAGTTAAAACGGTCAATCGCGAAGTTAAGGCCGCGAATGCTAAATTGACCGCTGAGCTTGAGAGTTACAAGGAGAACGCAAAAGCCTTTGAATTTCAGAAAAACAAAGAATCAGAATTAGAAATTGGTTATCGAAATTTGGTTTCTAAAGAACAACTTTTGCAAATCAAGTATAACACACTTGATGTGAATTTGAACTTAAAAATTAAATCTTTAAACAAGGAAATTTCTGATTTAAATAACCAACTTTCTAAACAAAAAGAAATGTTTTCTAATCTTGAAAAAGAGAAGAAGCAGATGATTACTGATTTTTCAAAACGAGAAGATTCTCTTCTTGATGAAGTTCTTGATAAAAATGAAAAAATCCAAACTTTGGAAAATTTGCTTCTTAAAACGGGTCATTCTGCTCAAACAATCAAGATGCTTTCTAATCAAGTAAATCCGCATTTTCATACTACTAAAGAATGGCACTTGGTAACGACTCTTCTTCATTCCTCAAGAAAGCTCAGAAATCTCAGAATGTGTTAAACAATGGAAATGTTTTGCATAAACCCATAATTGTTCGTGATTCTCTTGAAACCTTAGAACTATCTGAGGAGAGTAGATCAAAAATGAAACAAAAGAATCCGGAAATCAAACCTATTGATTATAACAAATGGAACAAAATTAACGGAATTACTTTTGTTAATCAAAAAGAAAAGTCAAAGTTCTCCATCACACCAAGTGTTTCACACAAAGAGTCAACACCTGTTTCAAAATCTGTTTCAAAACCAGTTGTTGTCTCAAATTCTCTTTCAAACATTGAACAAATGTCTTCAAAC
>BPTQ01000009.1:301617965-301693862 GCA_019973895.1 Chrysanthemum seticuspe | reverse complement strand
CTACGAGAAAAGCCAACAAATTAAAAACGCCTTAAATGCAAATTAAAGAAAATCAAAAAGATAAAACCTATTAAATAAACGCTATCACTATATTTAAAATGATGAACGTTTAAAACCTAAAACGTACGTTTAAATTAAAAACTACGTTAACGTACAAAATAAAACGTGAAACTTACACAATATAAGTCCTAAAAATATGAAAAATACATTTTTACAATCCTAATGATAAAAGAAAATTTTTAGAAAAAGAAAACTATTTTTATAACTAATTAATTAATTATTATTAATTAAAAACTATTTTTAACTATTAAATAATTATTTAAAATACAAGAAAATAGGAAATAAAGCTTAAAAAATAAAATTAAGAATTAGAAAAGTCTAAAATATCAAAGTAGACTTTTCAAAACTATTTTTGTGTTTTTATGATTATTTTTCTATTTTCTATTAATTTTAAACTATTAAAAACTAATTAAATTATTAAAAATTACCAAATAAACTATGAAAAATCTAGAAAATTACTTTTTTTACTTTTTATATTTATCTAAGTCTAAGAAAATTGAAAAATTATTTTTTTGAACCTTTTTCTAATTTTTTGTATTAAAAGCTATTTAAAAATGATTAAAAACTAATTTAAAATAGGAAAAATAGCAAAACAGCTTATAAAAATCTGAAAATTTCAGGGAAACTCTAAAATAATATTAAGAAGCTAGGAAAAATGGAAAAACAGTCTGTTGTTTGCAAGAAAATGAAACTGATGTGATAGTGCTTATTGAAATAAGCACTAAATAAACCAAATGATCAAATTAAGCTACCAACTGTGAAAAGAAGCTAGGATATACTAAATATGACCTAATCCAACAGAAATCAACAAGTTACAACAACTGATTAACAAGATGAAACAGATTTGGTGTTTATGAATTTAAGCTAAAAACAGAAAATGGTACCAATTTGCAGTCCAAAATTAAGCACTCAATTAAGCTACAAATTGAAAACCAATGATCAAGCCCTAAACTAGACCTAAGTGACTGCTTATAACCAGAGAACCAGCCCTTGACAAGCTTTAATAAGCTCTGTACAAGCTTGGCTAAAACTGAGAAAATCACTCAGTATTAGCTGAGCTTGTGCAGGGCAAAAGGGGCCTGTTTTGAGCTTGTACCCAAGCTTTTCCAAAAAGCTTAAGCTAAAACCAGAAGTGAGGGCTTAAAGACCACCAATTAAACTATTTATAAACCAAAAATCAGGCCTTGAAATCCTTTAATGGAACCTGTGCATCAGCTGCATGTTTTGCATAAAACCAATATTTTGCATGTTTTGACTTTTTGAAACAAGTTACCAGTTTGACTTTGGTGAGATTCCAACCCAATTTTATCACTGATCTAAGTATTATAAGGTGTAATGGACATGATTTAAGCTTTGTTTGAGACTTTTGAAACAAAAAATGAGATTTGCTCTCCTAAGATCCACAACAGTGGACTGTAGAGAATGATTACTCTTGATTTTTGACTTTTTTGTGTTGCAGACCTAAACTATAACAGATATGAGTTATATTTAACTCAACAAACATGAACCAACAAAATTCATCTACTGAGCAAGCCTTAAGGGCAGTTTATACAGTCAATCCAAACACCCCTTTAAAACATTGATAGGCAAACTGAAACAAGTCCAAACACAGTACCAATACATAATATGATCAATCCTAGTTTATCAGACCTAAATACATGTACTAAGACAAGAATTACAGATAAAAACTACAAATGCATAATATGTATAAAAACTTGAATTGGACTTACAAATATCCAAAGCAACAATGGCTAGCAACTAAACCATGAACCATAAATCTATTCAAAATCAACCCAATAACTCAGTAACAAACCCATTCCATTTCTGCTTCACCCAATTACCAATTTCTGCACCTCTTTACCCCCTGTTTGACTTTTGTTGACCCTATTTGACTTTTATTGACCAAGAATCAAAATAAGTAGAAACTTAAATGTGAGCTTGCACAAGGCTAACAAAAGCTTATTTAAGCTGATTGAGATTAAGAAACAACCATGATGAAGCTTTTGAATGAGCTTTTAACTTTGAAAATTTCAACAGTGGACAAATGATATCAAATGTAAACATAAACTGAAATTTTTGTTTGAATTAAGTTTTAATACACTGAAATACTTTAAGTTAACATACTTAAACAAAAGATTACAAGTTTATACTGAATTGAAAGACTTAACATGAAAACGACATAAGAAATAAAAATGAAAAATTACAAGACTTTCCAACTTGCTCCCATTGCTTCCTTTTTATAACCATTCTCTTTCTCTATCATCACTGATTAAATCCCACCACAAATCCTGGCTCTTGGATCATTTTTTGAGTAATCTTGGCCCTTCAAGTGTTTTGGCGGGAAATGAGGTTTAAGCAGATGAGGTTGAGTGAGAGGGTAGGGGGGTCATTAATTGAACCTTGGATGTAGTGGAGGAGGGGGGAGACAGGGAAGGAGATAATGGATGGGGAGTTGAGTGTAGCAGGGGAGTTGCAGGGCTCAAGTGGGAGGGATAAGGTTTTGGCGCCAAGGGGTGTTAGTCAAACACTGTTTGACTTGGGCAGTGTATTAAAAGGGAGGGTCAAAATGCAATTTTGACAGGGGTCCAAAACAGGTTCAAGGGTCAAAATGGTTTGAAAGGGTTTAATATCTTAGGGACTTATTGTGCCAAATCTGAAAATGCAAGGACCTTATCTGCCAATACTTCAAAGTTGATACAAGGGTTGAAAATGACAATCATAAAAAGTATAGGGACCAAAATTGCCATTTTGCAATTTTCCAGGGGCTAATTTTGCCAATTTTCAAACTTGGAGGACCATTTTTGCAATTTTCTCAAACTTTTCATATTTTTCACCAAAGGACTAAATTTGACAACTTTTGATTTTAAAAGGACCTTTGGTGACTTTACTTTTGAAATTATGTGCTCAGGGACTGTTTTTGACAATTTTTGAAACTTGGGGGGCTGAAACTGCAATTTTTGCAAATTTGATATGTTTTTCATCTGATTTTGATATTTTTGCTTTTAAAACACATAAAACACTGATTTGTGATATTTTGATCATTTTGATGTGTTTCTGAGTGTTTTCAGATGATTTTGCAGTTTATATTGTACAAAAATGATGAGTATTTACACACTCATCATAAAGCCTATATCATCTTAAGTATTTTCAGTTCTCCTGAGCATCTAAGATGAGGGTGTACTTGAATGAACAAGAGTAATGAATGACATAGCAAATGATTGCCTTTTATGGAAGGAAAATGGGACTAAATGACTACCAATGGTTGTTCAAGGATAACACTTAGATTTTTGGTGGTGTTAAGTCAAAATAAATGATCCTAGAGATCAGATTTTAGCTTGAGATGAGATTTGAAAAATACTTAAAAATTACAAGAATTGAAAAAACTAATTTTTGACCCACTTTGAGATAAAGATGACTAGAAACAATTTCCTAAAATTGTTGTCCACCTAAGTGTCTTGAAAGATGAAAAACAATTTATGAGTATTGAAGCGGAAATATGATGAGTTTTGATTTGTTGATAAATCAAGAGACATTTGACTAAGATCTTATGTAAGCTATAAGTGAGTCTAAGCCTTTCTCATCCTTGAAATAGACTTAGTTAAGTTCTAACATCTTATGTTTAGCTAATGTGATGTTATCTAGTAAGTTATCTTGATGCAAGGAATGCTGTATTGCTGATCTGATGTCACGGATCCCACGGTTCCCTCAAGGGAGGGATCCGTCTAGGCTAATCCTAGGGATCCGGCATCTGCAGATCAGAATCCCCACAGAATGATGTGCAGATTTTGCACACTAATTAATCGTTAAACTAAACAACAAGAACAAGCATGTCATCACAAAACAACACTCATTAATATTGATAAAAGTAACAATATCCAAATTACCACAAACCAAAGTGCTAAAACATAATCATCCACACATAAGTTAAGTTAAGCATACTCCTATTATCTCTTTCGACAATTCTTTCTTTTCCTTTTTGTTGGGAATTATACGTTTGAGTTGATAAGACAAAAAGAATGAAACAAGAGGGACTTAATATGACAAGAAGGAAACCTACAAAAAGATGGAAGGACTTGCTTGCAAAAGAAGTTTTATTTATTAGTCCTTCGTAGAGATTTGTAAACCCTAATCCTCTAGTATATAAAGAGGACATAGGTGTAGGTTTTTATACATGTCTTCCATAATTTAGTCGACTAAAGGGGTGTGTGTGTGTAACTTAGGGCGTGTAGTTTATTGTAAACACCTAGGTTATTAGTTTAGTTAGTAGTTTAGTTATCTAGATGTGTTCCTATAAACGTCTAGGGTTAGTTAGTGTTAGTTAACCTCCAATATCAAGTCTTTGATCCTTGTTATAGTTTAGATAAAACGTTATTAACATAATTGGAGGTGATGGTGAATGAAACCTTGTGTCAATAACACAATTGTTCTTTATTATTCCGCTGCGTATGTATATGTTATTGTTAAACCCTAAGGCTCAAAACGATCTCAAGGAGTCCTAACAAACTTCACAATTGGTATAAGAGCTTGGGGAGCTCGTTACCTAGGGATTCACAAGGTTTCTTGGCGAAAAAGAATGAAGAAAATCGATTTTTTGCAAAATTCGCAACTTTTCTGCAGCACAGTTTTCAAGAGGGTATAACTTTTTAATGAACTGTTGGATCGGGCTAAAATTTGAACTGGAGCTTCTTGGTATATCTATCTTTAATCACACCGAAGGGATCGTTGATCTGAGCTCTCAATCAAAAGTTATAAGCTGTCGAAGTCTGCTGCTGAAACTGAAAATTCTTTCGTAAGGTTACTACAGCACTGTCTTGAAACGATCATAACTTTTTCGTTAACCGTTGGATCATAACGAAAGTTTAGGTGGATGTTCTCTATATGATAATCTAACTTTCCACTAGAGGGATTGTGGATTTGAATTTTTATGTGAAAGATATATGCTGTCGAAGTTGGCTGCAAAGAGAGTTTTCAAAGTACTGCTGTGTGTTTCAAAGTACTGTTAGGATTTATTCAAAGTACTGCTCTTTGATCAAAGTACTACTATTTATGTTCAAAGTACTGCTCTTTTGGTCAAAGTACTGCTGATTTCACAAAGTACTGTTCGAGGTTTCAAAATACTGCCCGTATAAGTTGAAAATACTGCTCGTTGTTTTAAAGTGCTGCTAGTTTTGATCGATATCGGATAGAACGAATTGTTTTTGGTTCTAGTATGGTTCTGAATTTGAGGGGAAGTTCAGATGGTTTGAAGGATATCGAATGACACACACAAGATATTAGTATACACACACACACGAGATTGGAAGATTGGTAAAGGTAGTTATCATGTTCAGGGGAAGATATGGATTTATTTACATGGTTTCTATCGATTACTCTTTGAACTATTCTTCATGTTACTACCGCTTGGTTTCAAATGCGATTGTAGTCCTCTTTATTAGTATTTTGGGTGGTACTATATTCTTCATGACTGGAACTACAACATATTTGTGAT
The DNA here is from genome assembly GCA_019973895.1 of Chrysanthemum seticuspe. Lineage (NCBI taxonomy): Eukaryota > Viridiplantae > Streptophyta > Magnoliopsida > Asterales > Asteraceae > Chrysanthemum > Chrysanthemum seticuspe. The sequence goes on along the minus strand of BPTQ01000009.1, from coordinate 301,688,314 downwards.
CATGGTGGTTAGTTATTCGACAAGTTCTTATGGTTATTTACATGCATCATTCAAGGGGGAGATTTTTACTACTACTTTTTAATATTTATACTCCTGGTTCAAATTTCTATTGCCTTAATTTCATTTTTAGTTGCTGAAAACTTCATGGAGGGTATCTTGAGGCATTGGAAAGATGGATTAGTCGTATGATATTGGTTTGTGGTGGTTGGAATCAAAGTTGCTTCTACTTAGTGTCTCCTAGTGGATTATGACAAAAAGGGGAAGAAGGCATACATAGAAGATTTGCAACTTGAAGATCCTTGGTAACATGGCATGGATTAAGGGGAAGAGAAAGGAAGACATACTTGTTTCATTCATGGTGAGATCCCTGATCTCAATTTCTCTACTTCATCTAGGGAAGTTCGTTCAAGAATGGTTTTGTCATTATCAACTAGGGGAAGATTGTTGGGAATTATACGTTTGAGTTGATAAGACAAAAAGAATGAAACAAGAGGGACTTAATATGACAAGAAGGAAACCTACAAAAAGATGGAAGGACTTGCTTGCAAAAGAAGTTTTATTTATTAGTCCTTCATAGAGATTTGTAAACCCTAATCCTCTAGTATATAAAGAGGACATAGGTCTAGGTTTTTATACATGTCTTCCATAATGTAGTCGACTAAAGGTGTGTGTGTGTGTAACCTAGGGCGTGTAGTTTATTGTAAACACCTAGGTTATTAGTTTAGTTAGTAGTTTAGTTATCTAGACGTGTTCCTATAAATGTCTAGGGTTAGTTAGTGTTAGTTAACCTCCAAGATCAAGTCTTTGATCCTTGTTATAGTTTAGATAAAACATTATTAACATAATTGGAGGTGATGGTGAATGAAACCTTGTGTCAATAACATAATTGTTCTTTATTATTCCGCTGCCTATGTATATATTATTGTTAAACCCTAAGGCTCAAAACGATCTCAAGGAGTCCTAACAAACTTCACACTTTTTGACGACTTTGTGAGGTTGTAAGCAAGATTTTGAATCATGCCCCTCAATTGTTTGAATTCCGCAGTTTCGTTTGGAATGGTTGGAAGTTGTTCGTAGTAATCGAAGGGTTCCAATTCAATGTTGGCTATGGGGTCGACATCTTCTTCTTCCTCATTTTCTTCTTTTTTCTCCTTCCGAGGAGTCTGAGAGAGGTTTAGGTTTCTTTCCATTGACCATGAAGCGTTTAGAGGGTATTTTGGTAAGAGGTACCATTACATGTTCGGCAAAGAAATGATCATTGTTGATAGGAGATGGTTGCAATGCACTAACATACTTACAAAGTCGTGTTAGGAGCATACCATACGGAAGTACCATGTTGGAAGCTTTGAATACCTCGGCCATTCTCCTTGCCATGTAATAGGCGAGGTTAAATAGCTTTTGGTGGATAAGACAATAGATCATTTGCACAAGACATCAAAGATGAAGATCGGACAAATTTGATCATCAATGTCAAGAAGACAATCAAAATTGATGATGAAAGTGATTGAAATGCTATCATCGGCGTTTCGAATGATCCTAATGCTTTTATAAAACTCAAAGATGAAGATCGGACAAATTTGATCATCAATGTCAAGAAGACAATCAAAATTGATTGTCGAGAAGACTTGACGAATGTCGGTATCCTCAAGGAAACATTCCTTGATTACACGACCTTCGTGGATAAGTCATTTTCCGAGCTTTTTGAAGACCTTGCGGTCAGTTTTTGAGAGTTCCTCATTTCGATAGTAATGAGTAAGGTAATGGACGGTATCATGATGATCTTGTTGAGTGGCTTTAGGCATGGTTGGTCCTAAAAACACAAATTTTCCAATTAGGTAAAATTAGTTGAGATGGGTTTATGGTTTTGATTTGTATTAACAATGTTATAAACAAGATGTGATCTTAATTATGTTAAAAGCTCCTTTTCATGATTAATTTTAAAAACCCTAATTAAAGTAATTGATTAGAGATTTGTGAAACCATAAACCCTAGGATGAGGATGATGAAAATTAGAACAAGTTAGTGTAATTACTTACAATGATGTTCTAGAGAGGAATACTTGAGAGTATGGAATCCAATGAAGATGAAATCAGTGGTTTAGTCGTTTTTGTGTTATGTGAGTAGAGGTAAAAAGATCAATGGTGTTTTTTTTGAAAGCGTATAGTTGAGTTGTAACACCCCAACCCGACAAGGGTCCGAATGTCACATTATGGAGTCATATCAGAACATACTAATACAAAATGCAAGTGGAAGTCTTATTAAATAAAACACCAAGTCATATAAACGAATGACTTACAAAGGAAAAGTACATAATCCAACATGTCTAAAAGATACGAAATATCAAAACAAATATTCTTCAAAATGAGTCCAAAATAATAATGGAAACTAGGGTCGGTTCACTCAAAAGCTCCTACTCTGAGCCCATCAAAGCCCAACATCCCACTTGGTACCTGCCGCATGGAAAAGAAATGCGGCTGAGCTTAAAAAGCCCAGTGAACAGATATAACAAAACAAAAGCTAGACATAATCAAAAATACAAAACGAAACAAAGGAGACTGATAACAAAATCGTAGCGAATGAGCACAATGAGTCTATGAGTCAATGAGGAACCTGCAGAACACAATATTAACCGATATCCAGAAGGAATAGAAATCAAAGCAAAGCAAGCAGCGAATCATTGAACAAATATAAGCACATATAAATAACCCAAACACACAAGTGTCGAAACATAATCCGATGGGAGTTGATGAACAATATCATAATCAAAACAAGAAACCAAACAGTGTACAAGCAAATCAGTCGGCGAATCACTAAACATGAATATGGCAAAACAAACAAATCAGATAATCAGACATACATAAGCTAAGTAGAATCCTCTAATCAGGAGAATCAACTGAATAGAATGTAAGCATGGCAACCATACATGTCAGAAATTCAACAATAAATAAGCATAATAAATATCATAACAAGCAGGGATACTAATAGAAGTACAAGCATGTCAGTCACAAGTATAGGTAGGAAATACTGAACGAACATCATAACTAAACGAAGTAGCTGAACAAGAATATAGCATGGCAAACTAAACAAATCAGCTAGACAGATAACATAAGGTGTACCCTATTCCTTCATCAACCAGTAACATGAACAGATGTGCAACATGGCAATCACAATTTGCAGGTAGATTACTAGATGATAGACATAGCCCTCGACATAACTGAATGAAGTATAACATGATCATCGGATAAATCAAATGATTACATACTAGCATGGCAACCAGATGAATCAAATAGTCACATAACAACATGGTAAGCGGATAATCAGATATTAGCATGATAACAGGTGAATCAGGTAACCACATACTAACACAGTAGACAGAGAAATCATGAAATCATAATCAGCATGGTAAACAGATGGACCAATTAATCATATAATAGCATATTAAACACTTGAATCCAATAATCATATAATAGCTCGGTAACGGTGAAGTGGTAATCTGAAGTATAAGCTTGGCAACCAACCGAAGTAGGGTGAAAGCATAGTAAATCAAATGAACTGAAGACTGAGTAAAATAACCAAATGAACTGAAGCATGAGTTCGATAGTCAAACGAATCACATAAGAATACTGAGTGAATAAGTAGCCAACTGAATGACTGAATAGGCATAGCAAACGAATGAATCAGGATATCGGGTAGTCACATAATAACCAAAATCAGAATATTGCCACGAGCGCCTAATACTAAAGGAGATACTCCAATAGCCAAATCTAACAAATCACATATCATAACCCATATTTGTCAAATCATATCAAATCCGTCAAATCATAAGTGCACAAAGAGGGGAGACCTCTCAAGTACCAAATGGAGTAGCTAACTCCCAAATGTGAGGGGGTGTATTGCACACACGCACCACATCACCAAAACTGAACTGAGTACCTAGGATGCATCCATACGCTCCCTGCAAAACAAATCATATATACATATGTGATAACGCTACACGCGTCATTCGGGGTCAAAGGAACTTCCTTTTCTTCGAGCAAGTTTTATAACACCCTAGGCAGTGAACCTAATCGTTGTAGTGTAGTATTAGGGTAAGCCACGGGTATTGATATCGTTCTCTAGGGGAATAGGAATGCTAGTGAGAAGTTACTACGCTAAGGTTGTGGTTGAGGAAGATTATTTTTTATCTTTTTATGTTTTTTTAGGAAATGGAAATGTACGAATCTCGGGGTTTGGATTTGGGGGTTGGTATTTCTACCGATTACTCTACTTATCTAATTATCTAATCTAAGGTGTATGTAGTCTATGTCTAATTATTGTGTGCTCGTATGATAGTTTAAAGATGTGTTCACTTAGGTTTTATTACTCCTTAATTATCTCCTATTTATGGTTGAATTGTCACTTCCTTATTCTTAATCGCGTTGTGTGTCTAAAGTCGTAGGGTATGCGTTTATCCCTAACTCTTTGAACTTACCAAAGGGTCTCATCTACAAAACCCTCTAGGGATTATAAACTCTAACTCTAAGGCACTCTTTGGATGGTTTAGCCTACAACCGCTCTAAGTGCTATAGCCCAAGGTTCACAAAGATTAATCAAGCATTAATTACACAACGAATGACCTATCATATTACTAGATCATTAATCAATTAAGATAAGAGACAACCAATCAATATTTAATAATTAAGTTTCATATTCCCTAAGCAAACACACAAGTAAATTAGCCGGACATGGAGAACATGCAAGCATACACACAAATAATTAAAGACATAATTGAATTAATGAAGTAAAACACTTATCTTGATGTAAGATAGGGTTTGGAACCCTAAAATACTGTACAAGACAGCCTTGGTTCGGTTTAGGTTTTTACTCCAAAAGACTACACACTAAAACTGAAAAATTCAGATTCTATATATAATATTACAATCGCGACGGCGTCACCTTATGATTTGTGACGCCGTCTGGTCGCCGTCATTAGGGTTTCGTCTTGGCCACGTTAGTCTTGTGACGGCGTCACCTTGTGCTTGTGACACCGTCCTCTTCAGCTTCTGACGCCGTCTGGATCAAATCTAGGCCGTCTGAGTTGCGACGGCCTACTCTTTTAAAGCCTGACACCGTCACTTGAAAATAAGAAATTTGGCTTCTGTGCCGTTACAAAATGCTTCGACGGCGTCGCAGTTAAGCAGTGACGCCGTCACCTTGTAGTCAGCAGCTTGAGTGTCTCGATTCTTGACTTTGGCCATTCTCTTTGTATATCCGCGCCTTTTCGTCCAAATAAGTGCCATTACAGCAATTTGCCTTCAAGAGACCTAAAAAGTAAAAAGGAACGATATTAAGTAATAACGGATACAAAAGTGATCAAATAAGGGCTTAAACGACCCCTCAAAAAGGTACATTTTAAAACCTTATCAATATGCCAGTTCGAGACTGTACATACGTATTCATAATGGCCAAGTGATCACATATATCATATCATATCATAAAGGGAACGCCGGGGACTAATCACACCGCCCCTGATAGTGTCATGCCATTGGTGCATCAATGACACGACCATGGTACCTCCATGGCTAGTTAGCTCGGGCAACCAAACAAAACAAATCATATCATATCAAACTGATCATATAATGGAATCATATCAATAAGTGATCTCAAACGGATAACATCTCAACGCAAAAATAATCGAATATCAAATCAGAGGATCATAGCAAAACGAATCAAATCAAAGTAAGGAGAATACGAATCGAATATCAAAATAGACAAGAGTCATGAGAGAAAAGATGTGTCATTACTGAAATGACGGAATATCTGTACCTTATGCAACGCAAGCCAAAAATAATCAAGAAGCACGCAGAAATTGAAGCTACTCCTTCTTCACACGATCTACATGAATTAATAATTGTACATATTATTTATAATTCCACAAATGTCGAAACGGTCTTTTAATATTCGGTTTATATACTTAACATATTTTAGTGTTTTATGTTATAAAATAATAACGTACTTTTTAGACGATATTCGAATAATGTTAAGACAATTGACGGGCGCGGACCATCTTCCAAATTTACATGACGCACACTACACTCTATCATGCATGCTCTATTATGACTGCTCTTAATATTATATACATGCGCAAACCTAACCACAATAACACATCAAATATAAGACTCAGTATCATGCCTACACTTTTAGTATTATACATGTACATATACACACGCTTGAGGAGCAAACCAAAGCAACAGTCCCTTTCATGATTTATTTTAAACGCATCAATGTTTCTTTCATGCATGCAACTCTCCTCGTATACCTCCAGTTTTGAGTTGAAAAAGCAATTATTAAAATCACCCATGAAATCACATCAAACCCATACACGACCATGACCCATTCTTAACGAGACAAACTTGCATATTACACACTCAAGCAAACAAGTAGCCTTATTTTGACACACATATGATCATGCACCAGATGACTCTAAAACACGCATGAGACCATACCATACCCTCGACATGCCCATACCCATGATCACAAACCATCTTTGGGATGATAACAAACTGACCGAAATACGAAACGGAGAGCAATTACCAAGACCCTATATTGTACATGAAATCATACTCAAACAGATTTTATGAGGTGTGTTCATTTAACCAACGTATAACAATATTAGCGAGACACCGACGACCCATATTCAATATTTAACGAGTTACATAATAACAAGGCCAAGAAATCCATATCATAACGACTCCAAATCATCACGAATATAAACCTGCATCAAAACGCGATAAAACAATATATTTAAATTTCGTAGTATATAACATACGCATAATGAAATTAGAAACGCCAAGGTTATAACTCGAAGTACCTTCGAAGCCAACGAACTAGGAATGATATTACGGATCACCACGTATCTTACGAATGCTACACTAACCAAGCTCGTGTCTTCTTCCTTCCTTCTTCACAAGTTAACGAGATGGGTAAATAGGTTGTCTAGTTGACGGCAGTAGGGTTCCAAAAGAAAAGAAGTGAAATTATCAATATAAGAAGAATAGTAGGTTTAGGCGTGTGAGTTTGGTCCAATATAAAACCAAGGAAAAAGGGTTTTCAAAGTTGGAAGGTACTGATCTTGGGGAGTAATTCACGGGATTTGACTTGCCACGATTTCTAAAATTTTAAATGTGATAGCACCAACCTTTAAATGTGCACAAGATCCCATATCTCAAACGTGTAGAATACACCAACTTTCAAACGTGTACAAGCCTCAAATGTGATATCTCATATCCCTAACTGGAAATCGTGTATGTATAGTACATGGTCTAGAAAGGGTCCAACACACATCGCAATGTGTGATATAAACAAAGTGGTATCGAATTTTATTTGAGGCTCAGGTGAAAACAAAAGGAAAAAAAATGTGTCGCGTTATTCGTACACCTTGGTTCCAAAATAAACGTAGTGAGGCACAGGGCGTACTTTATATTTTGTAACTTAATATTTTAATGTCGCATATTTATTTAAATACTTAAGGTATATCCGAAATAAAATGAAAAATGTAAATCGGATTTTAGGGCTTTACATGAGTTCTGTTCCACGGTTCCCCCGGATCCCTTGTATTTGGGATCCGGCTAGTACAACTAGGGGATCCGGCTACTGTGAACAGAAAAAGGGTTGTTTGGCATTATTTTTGTAGTAGGCTTATAAACTAGCTTACTAAAAAATAGTTTGGAGGTATCAGATGAAAGATTGTTTTTGGACGACGGGTTTTGATAAATAACTTATTGAGGAATCATATGTGACGACGACGTTAGTTTGACGAATCAAAAGGAATACTATTCCCGATGATGAATAAGATGGAAAAGTGACGAAAGAGACTTTTAAAGATGCTAGCAATTATTAAACAAAGAGAACTATGATATCAATAAACTCATGTAAGCTATCTAATGAAAGTAAAACATACCTCTATGCTTCTTGGTTTGGCATAATACCAAAAATACTTCATGAGCTCTTAAAGTAATCCTTTGTACTTGGTGTAAGTAAGTTGTGATTACTTTTAGATCCTTCCTTGAATGTTGACTTCATTATTCTTTGAATAGAAATGAAGGTTTTGGAGAGATCCTAGCATGAAGATTTCTTGAAACAAAAATTGTTAGAATAATCTATCAATGTCCAACAAAATGATTTAAAAGAAAACATGACTTTGAAAAATCCTTCTTTGTAGTTTTCAAACATACACGGATCGTATCAAGTTTTTAAAGTACAACATACTTTAAGAAACTTGGTAACGAAGCTCTGATGTCAATTGTGAAAAACTAGAAGGGGGGGGGGGGTTGAATAGTTTTACCAATTTAAAACTTCCTTTTAAATATTTAGATCGACTTATGTCAATCTATTTGGTTGTTTATGTTAGACTTTGATAGATAGATATATAAACGTGTAATGAAAGATAAAGAGTAAGAAGCACATCACCACGACACAAGTATTTATAGTGGTTCGGCTACAAGGACACCTTCCTTGCCCTACTCCACTCCCCGAGTCACCTACTCGAGAGTTCGTAAACACTACACCAATCTCCTTATGGCGGAGAAGCCTTCACAACGTCGCTTACACCTTTTTCCGGTACAAAGCTAAATACCGAGTTCTTTCACACCAAGGCGAACCACACCTAACACAACGTCGCCTACCCTTTATACGGTGCTAGGCTAACCACAGAGTTCTTTCACTCCAAGGAGAACAAATCCTATCACAACTTCACCTACCCTTTATTAGGTACTAGGCTAAGCACCTAGTTCCATTACTATGGAGGAACTACTACCCATCACAACACAACACCTAATCTCAAGGAGATCCACTCCTTGTTACAACACCATCAAGGATATCACCATCCTTGGAAATAAACAAATACTTATATGTATAACGATGCACCTCATCGATTATATGACCTAGGCATTCTTCCCTAATGCCACTTGATTTGATTCCTAGGCATCCTTCACTAATTCCTTTGACATAACACTTGGCACCTTTCACTAATGCCTTCATCTTGACACCTTTAGCATTCTTCACTAATGCTTTTGACACGGACGTTAAGCACCTTTCACTAATGCTTTAGTCTTGACTCTTTCGGCATCCTTCACTAATGCCTTCAACACAACATCTACGGAGGAAGAAAGAACTATCAACAAGAGAACCTCATTTGTCTTGATGATGACGAAGCATGGCAACTCATGGACTTGAGCTTGCTCGACTTCAAGAAGTGGTGATCTCGCCTTTAAGAGGAACCTAGAGAATCACACAAAGACAAAAGACAAACTACATAGATCTGATGGATCTGAGCTTAGAGAGGTACAATACTTGGAGAAAGTATGTGTGAAAGTGGTGAGCCAAAAGGAAGAAATGGCTCACTATTTATAGAGGAGAAAGTTCACTGTTCCCCGGATCCCACAGATCCCTCCCACAAGGGATCCGGCTAGCGTAAAGCTAGGGATCCGTGGGACGCTCCTCTTTACCCATGGGTATTTTTGGTTATGGGTCATGGGTTATGGGTTGATCCATAGGTTTCTTTCTAGATACAATGTATCTCTAGAATACATTGAACTTGGTTAAGTGGTTTGTATAAAACCATGGGTTATGGATCAATACCATTTTCTAGTTTTTACCCATTTAGTATATACTTGTTTTTACCTATTTTAGTATATACTTATTTTTACCCATTTTAGTATATGTTAGCCCAATATGTAAACACTAGTTGTTGTACATATGTATCAAAATCATAAAATTACTTATACTTGTTTTAGTATTTTATGTGAAAACGTTAGTATGTTAGAAAACTATTGAATCAAACTATTTACGTATTTTATTTGTTTCGTTAAAATGATTTTACGTTTGTTATCGACAAAACATTAGAAGATCATAAAATATAAATAAACATTTTTACGGCTTATTTTTATTAACAGAGGATACAGAAGCTTTCGATGCATTGCAACAAGGGTTTGTCATGATTGCTAGAGCCTTCGGCCGATATTCCAACAAATCCAACAATCGCATTCGTACCTCATCAAGCACAAGGAATCAGGCTGTTGTTAACAATGGACGTGTTGAAGTTCAGAATCATGGTAATATTCGTCAGATGGGTAGTGGTCAAGGGTTTAATGCTAATGGAAGGAATAACATGGGTGCTCCACAACAACGAGCTCAAGTGGTTGATCAGGGAAATGCTCAGACTCGGGTTAATGGTCTTCGTTGTTATAACTGTAATGAGAAGGGTCATCTGACTAATGCATGCCCAAAGCCGAGGACAAGAGGCAGTGCTTATCATAAAGAGGCTTTACTCTTGGCTCTAAAGGATGAAGCTGGTGGAACTCTTACCAACAAGGAACAAAGCTTCATGGCAAATGCAGATTCTGATGATGACATGGAGGACTTGCAGGCTAATGCAGCAGTGATGTTAATGGCAAACATGCAAGAACTCCACATGAGTGACACAGGCCCAGTGTATGACACTGACGGCTTGTCTCAGGTACCGGATCAAACTATATTCATTACTGATCTGATATCTCCACCAACATCTGCATCCAACGAGGATCAGAGTGTTCAACATGAGCTGTCTACATCTCATTACGATGATAATCAAATAGATCCCGTAGTTATATTTGACGATCAAGATGACCTTATGGTTAATACTGATAATCAAGTTGACTCCGTGGTTATATTTGAGGATCTAAATAATGATCGTGTTAAGACTCACTTTGAACAAGCTGAACCTGTGTCTAATCCAGATATTAAGCTCATGACCTTAATTCAAACCCAAGAATCTCGAATGGAAATGTGCCTAGACATCAATAAGAAATTAAACGATAAAATTGCGCTGTTAACTAAGGATAATGAATGCTTAAAGTTCCAACTCAACATTTTTCAAACACAAGAGAAACGTGAAAAAGGTTTTGAAGTCGCTTTTGCTAAATCTTACCAAAACGAAAAATCTTTGGAAAAACAAATATGTGATCTAGTTGCATCCAAGAATGCTTTGTTATCTCAAATAGAACAACTGAAATATGATCATAAACAACAAATTAACGCTCTCACTTCGGAAATTCAAAAAGCCAAGTCTGAGTTGTTAACTTGTCAAAAACAGTTCTCTGAGTACAAAAAGCATTCAAGGAAACAAATAGATGACTATCTTGAAGAAATTGTCAACTTACAAAACAAAATCATAGAGTTTCGAAATGTTGTTTATAAACATGGTGAGTCAATCACAACTATTTAAAAGTTTACTTTTAAACCAAATCCAAATGGATATGGACCGAATCTTGCTGATTACAAACCAAAGTTTTCACATAGAGCATTCAAACAAAATCCTCAAGCTTACAGTGCAGAACACAGAATTGATGATTCCATTATGAGTGTTGTTGAATATAATCGTATGGAGGAATTAGATGCAGAAGACAAGAGTCGGTTAAAATTAGAAAATGTTGTTAATAACAAACCATTTAACTATTCAAAAGCCATAACTTTCGTCGCACAACAAGATAATTCTAACACACCTTGGGTTATCACGCCTATTTCTGAGTCTTCTAATGTTGGTCCCCAGCCCAATACTGCACAAATTAATGGTCCTTTACCTTCACTCAGTGAAGTAAAAACATTACCCGAACGATGTCAAATTCTTAAATATTTTGAAACTTTCATATCGGACATCAAACTTTTGGAACGTGAAATTGAAATCAATTCTGAAATAAAAGTTGAACATTTTCAATCGCCGCATGCGCGAGAACAAAGAGATATTTTTCAGAAAAGAATTTTACCTCATGTCCGAAATTTGAAAATGTGTGCAATATATTGGGAAAGGGATTTTCACAAGGAGCTTAGACTTATGAAAACAGTTTTCGAGAAAACAGAAACATCGATTTCAAATACAAAACGTAAAAAGAAAATGTTAAGAAAAGATGTTGATCGACTCTTGGAAGATGTTATCCGTGCTGATAGCATAAATGTTGTGTTACTACATACTGTTGCATATGCATTTGATTATATCGTTGTTGATTCTGTTAAAAATGTTGAGAATACCGATAATGTGTCACAAATCAAGTCTTTAAAAGTTGAAAATGAGCGATTGTTAAACGAGCTTTCAAATGTAAAACGTCGTCTTCAATGGTGTCAAAAAGATTGTCAAAATCGAGAACTCGCTTTGCAAAAAAAAATCAACCAGTTGCATACAAAAACTCTTAATCCAAAACTTGAGCAACTGGATGATGAAAACGTGTCTTTGAAGTGTCAAATTTCAAAATATGAACAAGAAATTTCAAAAGTCAAAAAAGAATACGGTGTCATATTTGATTTGCTCAAAAATACTCGTGCTCAAGCGTCAAAAGATGTTGATGATCATCTTGCATACACCAAAGAGGTTTTACGACAAAATGGAAACACTCATTCTGAAAATCTAGATTTGTTACACACTATCCATGATCTAAAAGCAGAGTTGGTAAAACTTAAGCAAGATAGGAATAGTAACATAAACGCAATTGCACCAGGAATTCTTAGACTGCCTAATGGCACTTCACAAGAAACTAATGTGCTTCCCTCTACTGAAACAGGAATAGTTGCCTCTTTTCCCAACGCTAGCACTTCACAGCTTAAGAGCACCACAAGGAAGAATAGGAAGTTGCAACGTAAGAAAAGAACAATAAAGACCTCTGAAGTAGAAGAACACCTTAGGACTTTGAATAAAACTCATGTTACTCCCACTTTAGATATTGCGTCTGACAAATGTAATGGAAAAAGTGATGTAACGAATGCTGAATCTATAAGTACTTTAAATGTTATGTCTGAAGCTTTTTGTGTTGGTTGTCGTAAAAGCATGTTTTCTGGTTGTCATGATAAATGTGTTGCTAATGCTATCTTATCTCGTAAGCGGAATAATAGAAAACGGAATACCTCTAGGCCCACTAATGCTTCTAAGTCTGTGCTAGGTAAACCACCCTCTAGTGTTCCGGCTACGAGCATTGATATACCCATAGAACCCCCTTCACCTCCTAGGAAGAACTTATCACCTAGTGCATTTACTAAGACCAAAGCTAAGACTAGTTGGAGATGGAAGAAATGGTTATATAATACACTTGGCTTTAAATGGATACCTAAAATCATAAACATGTGTGTTTCAACTATAACTGCATCAGAACCCTCTAACTTTTTGGGTTCCACATCTACTTCTATTCCATCTGTGTCGTCAGTGTGTAATGCAGGTGATACAGATCATCCTCTGGATTGTTGATAGCGGATGTTCCCGACATATGACATGCAATCTTAAACTGTTATCAAACTTTATTTCAAAGTTCATTGGCACTGTCAGGTTCGGGAATGATCACTTTGCAGCTATCATGGGCTACGAAGATTACATCAATGGTAACATCGAAATTAGAAGGGTTTATTATGTGGAAGGTCTCAGTCACAATCTCTTCTCAGTTGGTCAATTTTGTGATGGAGATTTGGAAGTTGCTTTTCGGGAGAAAACTTGTTTCATTCATGATCTACAAGGAAACGATCTTATGTCTGGAACCCGCACATAAAGTCTTTACACAATTTCTATGCAAGACATGATTGCTTCATCTCCCATATGTCTCCTTTCAAAGGCAACATCTATGAAATCTTGGCTATGGCACCGTCACCTCTCACATTTAAACTTTCAAACCATAACCAATCTTGCATGTTACAAACTTGTTGAAGGTCTCCCAAGATTTCAGTACTCTAAAGATCATCTATTCTCAGCTTGTGAACAAGGGAAAAGCACTCGTGCTCATTTTCCCTCAAAGGTGGAACACAACTCTCAACATGTGCTTCATCTTCTTCACATGGATTTGTGTGTCCCGATGCGCATGCAGACGATTAATGGCAAACGCTACATTTTGGTAATTGTGGATGACTACTCAAGATGGACTTGGGTTTTTTTTTCGAAGTAAAGATCAAGCTCCACAGATGATCATCACCTTTCTCACGAAAATTCAAGTTCAGCTCCGGAACACAGTCAGACAAATCAGAACAGACAAAGGAACTGAATTTGTGAATCAAAATCTTTGTGCATATTATGAGAAAGTGGGAATTGAGCATCAAACATCAATTGCACGAACACCAGAACAAAACGAAGTTGTTGAAAGACGAAACTGTACATTAGTGGAAGCTGCAAGAACAATGTTAATTAATGCTAAACTTCCAGATTACTTGTGGGCTGAAGCCGTTTCAACTGCTTGCTACACTCCGAACCGTTCAATGATTACTAAACGCCACAACAAAACACCTTATGAGCTTATCCACAACCGTAAACCAAATCTCAAACACTTTTATGTTTTTGGATCCCTTTGTTACCCAAATAATGATCGTGATGAATTTGGTAAGCTCAAAGCCAAAGCTGACATAGGAGTCTTTGTTGGATACTGTGAGAATTCTAAAGGCTACCAGATCTGGAGTCGTCGTACAAGGGAGATTATGGAAACGATTCATGCAAATTTTGATGAGCTTACATACATGGCTTCTGAGCAAAATAGCTTGGAACCCGATCATAACCATCTAAACTTCCCCCAAACCCCATCATCAGCTGAACCAAGCCTACAACTTACTCGTCAACAAATGGAACATCTATTTGCTCCTCTGTTTAGTGATGATATTGATCAACGTGCTCAAGATGTATAAAATGTTTCCGCTACTTAACCTGATAATAATCCAATACCTGATACACCTGAAACAACAACTGTTGAAGAAGCACCTCCAATTGATTCTACAACAACAGACGAACAATCAGCATCCAATGACGCTGAACCAGCTGATGATCTTCTAAACCATGAAGTACCCCAACCCGTAGATTATGATCCAAATGCATTCTTCAACCCTTTTGCAAATGAAACTGCCACTTCTGATGTTGCGGAATCATCTACAAGTCATTTGAATCCTCCTAATCTGCAGAATGTATATCAACATCAACCCTACACACATCGTTGTACTAAAGACCATCCTCTTGTGAACATTATTGGAAACCCGAATCAACCAGTCGTAACTAGACAACGCCTTCAGACCGATGGTGAACATTGCATTTATGTACTCACCGTCTGCCAAGCTGAACCCAAAAATATTAAAGAAGCCATGACATATGACAACTGGATTGAATCCATTCAAGAAGAACTTAACCAGTTTAAACGTCTTGAAGAATGGGAATTGGTTGAAAAACCAACTGGGGTCTATGTTATTGGTCTGAAATGGATTTGGAAAAACAACTTGAATGCTGAAGGTACGATTATCAGAAATAAGTCACGTCTGGTGGCTAAGGGTTATAGAAAAGAAGAAGGGATTGACTATGAGGAATCATTCGCACTGGTTGCTAGACTTGAGGCTGTTCGGATATTTCTGGCATTCGTGGTTCACATGAACATCACGGTCTTTCAGATGGACGTCAAAACTGCTTTTCTGAATGGTAAACTGAAAGAAACGGTCTATGTTAGTCAGCCATAAGGATTTGTTGATCCAGAGTTCCCTAATCACGTCTACAAACTGAACAAGGCTCTCTACGGTCTCAAACAAGCCCCTCGGGCGTGGTATGATAAGTGATAACATCAAATAATCCTGAATATTAAGTGTCAATTTCCCCCGATAATGCTCGTTATTTATATCATTTATATGGATTTACGCTTGTTTTCCATTGTTTTCCACTTTCAGGTAAATTACGAGCATTGGAGCTAAAGAGACGTGGAAATGAAAACATTACTAAAGAGTTATCACAATATGCTTATTTTGAAGAAGTTACGGCATAACTCATCTTTCACATTACGCCGTAACTATTTCGTGACCCAGAAGTCCAACTTATCAAGAGGTTACGGCGCAACTCTTCCCAAAGGTTACGACGTAACTCCATTAGGTCAAAAGAGGTTCCACGCCGCTGATACTTACGCCGTAACTACTGCATCACTTATGACGTAACCGAGTTTTTCGAAGACTACGGCGTAACCACTTATAAGGTTACGCCGTAACTAGCATATCTAGTGCATTTACGGAGAAATAGAAGGTTACGACGTAACTCCTCTATTGGTTGCGCCGTAACCCAGACCTGGCCTATAAATACCCTACGAATTCTAGCATTTCAAAGCATCCCGTTCCACATACAACACTCTTAGAACGTGGGAAAAAGCTCAAAGGAGGTCTAGGGAAGCATACGGAGCTGTTTCCAAGGGAGAAGTCACACCATTACGATAAGCTTTAGCTTCATTCAATGAGACCGTTTTTATTCATTTCAACTTCTTGGGGAAATGGTCTTTATTGTTAGTTTGTCGGTTTGGGGGGAAGCTACCAAAGATTCTCTTTCTTAAAGGCTCATGTTCTGACTATTCTGGAGCCTCAAAAGCTTTGGTGGTGAAAGTTTAAGAAATGATGGTCTCTATCTTCTACAACGATGTTGAACGATATCCTTATCTCGGTACTCGTATCATCATCCTTCTTAAACTATATCATCAACTCTATCTTTGTATATATTTATCAGAAAAACAAAATACAAAAATATAAAACCAACAAAAATCCATAAAAATCAGAAAATTTGAAAAATACCAAAAAATATTGTTTCTCAAGACATGTCCTCTAGTACCAATAACATCTACGGTCTTAGAAATGTCATTCAACAATGGCACGGGACCATAGATGAAGTTCAAGCAGAAGGTGTAAATATTTCTTTTCAAAACATGTCACAAATCAAATGGCTTGCAGTTATTTCAGACTGTAACCCGTGCTTAAACCATGGTTTGCTATTATTTCAGATAGCAACCCACTCTTTAAAGAAGGAAAGTGTTGCGCTAAACCAATTTTCAAATATTTCGTGCACTTATCCTAAAACAATGAGGAAAGTATGTCGAAGGACTGCTGTTCCTACTCAAATATTTTTCCTTCCAAAATTCTTCAGAAAAATATTTATTTTAACTAAATGGTGGTAAATGAGTTGCTTGAAAAATCAATCAGAATCAAGTTTTCATAAAAATTGCAAAAACTCAATCAATGACTTCAGCGCTTTTAAAACTTTTCAAAAGAATGAGTCATTGATAGAGGGGGAGAATGTTTTTAAATTTATATCATCTAACGGGCTTATCTAATTATCCTATATACTTAAATGTAAAACATGTTAACCTACGTTGAAGGACTAGGTGCCTAGGATATGATTTTTAGGATTAGATGATTAGAGTTTGATAAAACCATTATTCCCATGCTTCACATGATTTGATTGATATGTTGGATTGACTTTTATTAGTCGATTGTTGTTTGGGTGTTGTCGACCACCATATGTGTCTATCTGTTTCTACTAACGTATGCAGATAACATGGTTTAAAAGAATGTTCCCGATCCGGATCCCACAAAATATGATGATTGGATGCCGAAAGGAAAGGGCAACTATTTCTTGGTCGACAAAAGAAGAAACGGAGCTTAACCAGATCTCTCCATGGATAGTTGGCACGATAGATGCAACTTCAGAGGTCTTACTGCTTCAGCAGTCGGTTTTCTTCCAGCCTCACAACAACAACAGAAGCAGCTTATCCACCTAACGTATCTTTGTGCAGGACAAGTAGTGGATGATAACAATTTTAAACAATTCTGAAAATACTGTTTTGGAAATGGAAAAATATTGGTTTTGAAAATAAATTGGACTTAATTTTGGAAATCACCGGACTTCATTTTATCAAAACTTAAGTCACTCAATCATCGACTACGATCATCGATTGAGGGGGAGAGTGATTTAAAATAAAATATTTTCAAACAATATTTCATCTATCAAGTCCGGTTTGTACAAAATAAAGTGGTGATCTAAAGATTTAATGTTATGTCATGGAATGATTTTTTTTAAAACTCAAGGATCTTACAAAATGAAAAAATTTCTATTCTTGTTTGATTGTGAAATTGTTTTATTTTACTTAAAGATCTCTTAAAACTATCATACCTGACACTAACAATCTTTAATGTCTAAATCTGTTCCTATCTGTCATCTTTCAAAATTATATCAGGCCACGTCTTTCCCCAAACCTTTCTAAATGATTTAAATCAGTTGAGATCACAAATCTCAAAAGATTTAAATTTTTTGATCGGGGGAGAGATTGTGATTTAAATCTCTTATCTGTTTAAATGGAATTGGTTTTAGTCCTTTAAAGGCACTCCTGCCTCCATGTGCCAAACGATTTCAAATACATGATGCACATGATTGAGGATGAGCATTTATCCAAAAACCAGATGAGTATTTAAACCAGGCGCATTTTCTGCCATGTTTTCTAAACCTTATTAAATCACTTGGGATCCAAAATCTCAAAGGGTTTGATATTTTTGATCGGGGGAGAATTTGTGATTTAATATGAAATTTGTTAAAAGGTGATCATTTGATTCAATCTGTAGGCTCTCTCTAACATGTGCTAAACTCTTTTATATATTGATGCACACATTGAGGGGGAACGAATGGTTTCTTAATGGCTTGTGTGATCATAAAAGTACTTCAAAGAACTCCTTCCTCTATGTGTTAAATGATTTAAAACAACAAACGCACATATTGAGGGGGAGAATTTACCAAGAAAATCAAATGGCTTTTTCTATGAAAATTTTGATTAAGTAATTATTTCAAAGAACTCTTGCCTCCATGTGCTAAACAATTTTAAAATCATATGCACATGTTGAAGGGGAGCATTTCTAAATGATCAAAACAATTGAGGTACAAAATGCTTTGATTTTATATCACAAGTACCTTGATTGATTTTCCAAATGATTTTTCAATTGGTTTCATGAAGGAAAGAACAATACCAAAAGACCGACCAATTTACTATATGCATGGTGATATAAGGATGGTTAGGTTAGGTATTTGTTCCCACGATTCAGCCAGAGCCGGAGGGATCTACCCAGGGACAATCCACTAGATAGTGTAGAGTCCTTAGGTATGATGAAAAAAAAGGAGAAAAATGAGAATATGGGAAGAGTGCCGACTGAGACAAAGCTAGTACTGGAACAAACCCACAAGGTTCTAGTTATGAAGTCTCGGTAAGCACTGAAGGGGTTGAAGAATGAAAAAGAATTGAATGTGAAAAGGGTGAAAAGAAATAGCCCTCCATTAATTCAACCTTAGGGCAGAAACCGGGTTCAATACATATGCTACTGGTGTCTACTAAGGTAACACTGGTATTGAAGACAAGACGTCATGGACCCAGTGACGCACTGCACCTAACTTCTCAAGCTACTCAAGTTCCTCTTAAAAGGACTTGTTTCATTCTCACGAGGAACCTACATAATCTATCGACTTTCTCTTAGAGATTGTTGATATTGAAAAAGGAGACCCTCTCCCTAGTCTCTGGCATAGGAACCAAATGTGCACTATTGAGTCTAGAGCCAATATATCATCCACAAAATCTCATTAGGACACAAAATTAATGAAGACTTGCTGTTTCACACAATGTGGAAAGTAAGAATATATTAAGAGTCCTACGCATTATCTTTGTGGTATTGCCAGAACATCCGAGTGATATGTAAAAGTATTCACGATGAAGATGGAAATCCTTCTAGAGCCAACATCAAACAAGCTCTTGGTGGGTGACATGTGAGATCTTTCCAAAAGATCAAGCTTGTGACAACTGGATAGAAACGATAGGGCGATTCATTCTTGAATCAACCTTGGTCTAGGAAATGAATTGATGAATACTTTTGGAAAAACCGTTCGATGTGCAAATCTTCTTTTCTCTAGCACATCGAATGTGTATTCATGTTTAAACACAAAAAGTATCTCTGATTGAAAAAATACTTTTGGAAAAACCGTTCGATGTGCAAATCTCTTCTTTTCTCTAGCACATCGAATGTGTATTCTTTTTCAAATGCAAAAAGTATTTTTGATTGAAAATTGATCTTTCTCATAAAACCTTTGTCGTATTGCAAAACTCTTTCTTCAAGCAATACGTGATTGTCTTCAAATCAATTTTTCATTAATCAGTGAATCTCAATTCGCTGGTTCACTCACTCCATGTTGTCCTCTTTGAGACGTTCCGGTTTGAGAACGGCTAGAACAACTGCGAAACCCTGTCAAGGAAATTCTTCGAAATTATACCTGATCACAGGCAGTATTTGTACTGATCAATGGGGAACCGTGGGCCATGTACCTCAATTCAACTAAAGTGATCAAAGACACTTTCATGTGTTTTATTGCTAACTGTTGTTCACAGGTACATTTAGACGGTTGCAGCTGATCAGAATTGAGGAGTCAATCCAAAGCCGCATGCTCACAGCATCCACACTTAATTAAAGAAATCATGACAAGTGCTTATCTACATAACCTGGCTTTGATAGCCGCAAATATCATGAACCAGTAAAGCTTCCGCTACTCTGATGAAAAGATGTCATGATCCAGAATGTGTGAGCATGTCGGTCTGAAAGTCACAACTTCACATAATGGCGATACTACAATGGATGAGCCAGAGATTTGTTATGGCTGATGATCTCTAACCTGGCTTAATGAATCACCAAACGTGGATCAGCACAAAGACCTCCACTAAAAGTACAAAGTAGTTGGACTTTGAAGAATCACTGCTAAAGCACAAAGACTGTGGACATTGAAAAATTGAAGTCTACAAGCTCGAGCATAAAGACAAAGATAGATTTCTTGGATTCAAAATGTAAATCATGGGGTGACCTCCCTTAGGGGGAGATTGTTAGGAATTGGAAATTCCATAAGGAAGTGTCGGTCACCCCAATTATTGTTTAGCATATATTAGCTCGTAGACTTTACGTTATTTAGTAGTTATTAGTTAGTTATTAGCTTAGTTATTAGTTTAAGTAACACCGTGGAGGAAGGACGGGGTCTTTACCCACTGTATGCCTGATCCACAGTCCGAAGGAGGATGTGTAGTATGTAACTATAAATACCCTCTACCTCCCAAGGTAGAGGGTTGGACCTTTCACTCAATCTAACCTTCTTTCTTTTGTTTACTTTCTCTCTCTAGAAAGGCTCCCATATTCTACTTTCTCTCTCTAAACTCTCCATCTCATTCGATCCATACTAGTGTTTGTTGTGTGTTTATGAAAACCAATATCTTACAGGTTATAGTATGAAGATTGGAAAGAACAACCTCAAAGTGGACTTTGAGAACTTCACATGCTCTGAGTCTTCATGCCGTATTGCTGTGGATATTCTTAAGACTCATCCATACAACAACATGCTCACCAATTTTGCAACTGTGCCATAAATCTACATCCATTAGTTCTGGCACACTATAAAGAAAGTTGATTGTCAAGATGCGGTCACGGTGACTCTCAACAACAAACAAGTCACCGTCACAGTTGCGGATTTAAGAGAAATTCTTCTCCTCCCTGCTATCCATCCTGCTGAATATGTTGCCACTCCATCGGAAGAGGCTACACTCCAATTCATGGTCGATATTGGCTATGATGAAGCTGCTGGGATCATTACTAAACATTCCTCGGTCGACTTAAAGAACATCCCTCAGTTGTGGAGAACATTATACATCATGATTGCCAAGTCTGTTTCTGGACGTGATAGCGGTTATGAGCATCCTAAGCTCATGGAACTGCAAATATTCTAGGGCATGGTCAACAAGATGAATATTGACTTCGCAAGTCTGATTTGGGAAGACATGATGTCTTACCTCAAGAAGCCTGGCACCAAGGTCCCCTACATCAGATACACTAAGTTGTTGATCCAAAGGATACTCGAGAATAATATGGACATTACCTTGAGACTTGATGACCCCAACCATCACTCCGCGTTGTTTGAGCCTACACTAAATGTTGTCAGATTCAAAGACTCAACAACAAAGAAACAAGGTGTTGTACTGATGGACTGCCTTCTCACTGATGATATCAAGAAACTTCAATCATACTCACGATATCAAGAGGCAGTAGCATCAGGCAAAGTTGGCATCGTTGATGAAAAGTCTTTCGCAATCCCAGTCAAGAAGACCAGGAGATCGGGTAGTGTTGGAAGTGCAGCAAGCATTGGGAGTACCCGCAAGTATCCAAAGAGAACTCATACCCTCAAAAGGAAGTTCCATCTAAGGGTGCTATTCCTAATCCTCAACCGGCACCAAAATTAGAGGACGAAGACTCCGAGGATACTGAGACGGATGAGGAGGTTCACTACTCAGAGTCTGTTACAGATGAAACGACAACAGTTGAAAAACCATCGAGTCCCAAGACTGACAA
Source organism: Chrysanthemum seticuspe (assembly GCA_019973895.1). Classification (NCBI taxonomy): domain Eukaryota; kingdom Viridiplantae; phylum Streptophyta; class Magnoliopsida; order Asterales; family Asteraceae; genus Chrysanthemum; species Chrysanthemum seticuspe. The sequence continues at coordinate 301,666,138 of BPTQ01000009.1, read as the reverse complement.
GGGTAAAACTCCAATAGAAGAGCAGGAAGAAGAAGAGAGTTAAGATGACGAACCAAAGGATGAGGATAAAGACTACCGAAAAACACTAAAGAATCTCAGGCTACAACATGTTGCTAAGGAATTTAATCTTCAACAGACTAGAGGCCCTGGAGGTTCCAGTGGTGGCACACTTACCATACCAATTCGTGATGCGGTTAATCAACCCGATAAGCGAACTGGTGCCACCCCTAAGGAATCAACATAACAGCAACATCAAACCTATGAAGTCCCATTCACCTTTGAGGAAGAAGAAGAACAAGAAAAGGAGGAGATGATCACAGACAAAGACGCTGAGGAAGCTGCCAAAGAAAAAGCTGAAGAGGAAGCTTGAGCCAAAGCAGCAGAAGAGGCTAGGGTTAAGGCTGATGAATAGGCTAAAGCTGAAAAAGAAGCTGATGATTATCTTCTAGATAATCCTGAACATAACCCGGAACAAACTTCTGAGCCACCAAATGACCCAGAGCCTTCTCATGACTCATCTTCGTCTGACTCATCATCTCATTCATCACCACCACCATCCAAAGATGCTACCACAAGATCCACATCCAAATCGGTTAAGAAACCAACCGATACTTGGGCATCACGGGCTAAGACTAAAATTGTGAAAGTTGTCAGGCAAGTAAGGAAAAGAAACGTGGTCAACAAGAAACTGAATCAGCTTGCGGACATAATCAATCTACTTAAGACTGTGATAAACGAGTTTTCGGGAGAAAGGGAACAGATTCAACAGTTTCTAAATACAAATATCCAAGGGGAAATAGACAAGACGGTCAGAGAATATACTCACAAGTTTCTTCTCGACACCGTCCCTGGAGTGACAAGAGAGATGTTTACCAGACAACTCTATCCTAATCTCATGTGATTGGTCAAGCATACATTGTCAACTACTCCTATGTCTCCGATGATGAATTGATATCGAAGCTGGTATTGCAAATGTCTCAACGATCCGACACTTTCACTTCTGATGAAGCTAAACTATTTGAGGCATTGCTTGAATATCAACTCAAGACATCGTGTAAAGAGTCAGCTGAAAGGGCTAAGTGACCAAGAGATGACGATGATGCGGACAAGGATTTTGAGCCGAAACGTAAGAAGAAAACTGATGAATCATCATCTATGCCTCCTCCACCCCAAAGGACCACCACCACTAGAAGATCTCCTCAACATCCTCCTGCTACAGACAAACCTCAGGACTCCGAGTCTCCACCACCAAAGCAAAAATTTGGTGATCACTTTAAATACACTGGTGGTGACGATGAGGAGATTCCTGAGCCCCAACAACAACCTCCTTCTTCTACATCAACTAAGCAACCAACATCATCCTCCAAGCCAAAGAAGAAAAATTCAACATTAGTTGTATCATGGCTAGATGAAGATGAAACTAAAGAATATGACTGGTTTTCAAAGCTTGTTGATGCAACCCCTCAATTACCGGAAGGCCAAGAACCGGTAGATGGTCGAACTCTGGAGCATGCCAAGTTAATTCAGGATAAGTTTAAGGTGAAGAAGATGATGAAAGCAGAGTTAAGACGCATCAAGAATGAAGCTTTTCAACTACTAAAAGATAGTCCCGACAGTGCAATTGAAGTCGAATATCATCTCGACAACATTGCACGAGCCATGTCCAACAACATTGATTGGCTCAACCCTGAATCCAATATCGACTTCACCAGACCTGACAAGGCTCCATACTACATCGACTGGACAAAGCCACTACCCACCATTGGCCGACCTGATCAACCGAAGATTCCCTACCGATATTTCCTCAACAATGACCTGGAATTTCTTCAGCACGGTAGCGATGTAAGCAAGAAATACGCTACCTCACTCACCTTCCCTTTCCTGGCAGCAATCATCTCCAACAATGTGGCCATCGAGGAAGAAGCCACACATATGTTCGTTGATAATGTGGTAAAGTATGACCTCAATGCACTATATGGAATTCATCATTGGCCTGAACGAAGAAGAATCTACTACAGAAGCTGCCAGGTACTCAAATCAAAGAAAGAGGTGTACAGTGACCAACGGATCGTTGCCATAATGCATGTTAGCCTGTCTATCAAGTGGGACTACTCATTCCTGAAGAAAATCATAGTTAAACGCCAAGATGAACATGAATATCACTTTACTGAAGCGGATTTTACAAAATTGTCACTCAATGACATTGAAGACATGTATCTTACTAAGGTACAAGGTCGAATGCGACAGTTATCCACCAACATCCAGCTCCAGTACATCAAGTCATTGCTAATATTCATCAGAAGCATCGTCATCCAGGAACGTGTTGAAGACCTTCAACTTGCCGTGGAATTATATTAAAAACGTGTTAATCTCACACCACCAAAGCTATACATTCCCGATATCAACCACCTGCCTTAGTACACCATCCTTAAGAGACCAATGTTTGGGGTAGTTTACCACAGTGAACTTCACCGTAATTGCTTCATGGCGTGCAAGGAGCTTCACAAGTTTTGTGATCACACTTTAAAGAAGGTTCGGGACGGGTTAGCATATCGGTTAAAGGAGATTCATAAAGGCATAAGGTCGAGGAAAAGGTGGAATTCTAGGGAAAAGAGGGATGCGAAGAAGATCATTACAAGGATTGATGAAAGGTTGTTTCGTCACGATCAGATGAGAAATTTGGAGAGTTTCATGGGTGGACGTCAGAGCATATATCTAACATGCTATCAACGTCCAGAAAGAACTCCTGGTGTTATTGACAGACTTCCTGGTACTCCCTGATTTGTTTCTTTCATTAATATTTGGATGTGTTGATCTATACTTGACTATGGCTTGTGCACACATAACAGTGTATAACCCGTACTTGTAATGAAAGGACCATGTGGTACGCATCAGTGTCACAATCCTTATAAAAGGAGTGAAAGCTTTTTACTTTTGAGTAAAACTTATCAAAACTCTCACTTTTCAAAGTTTTGCTCAAAAGAACAAGTACTTCCCCTTATGATTTTCAAAACCTCAAAAGTTAATATCACTTGTTGAGGGGGAGTATTTGCTCAAAACTTTGTTCACAAATTGTTCTTCGTGGAAATCTTCCCACAAAACTCGAAATGGACATATTCGATATCAAAATTTCATCAAAAATAACATTTATATGCCATTTTTGAGAGGGAAAAAAATTATGTGATAAGAAATATGTTGTGAATTGCTATTGAATCTTCGTGCTAAAGACTTAACCAATGAATTGACGAGCTCTTAAATATTAGTAACTCGAAAATACTTGTCTGGGACGGGTAATAATTTCAAGTTAGTTTGCTAGTGATGTAAACGTGTCTCGCAAAGGACTTGTCCTAGTAGAATGTACCATTCGAGAAACTCTTGGTAGACATGAACCTTGACGGGTCAAACCTCCTCACCAAGGAGTGTTTAAAACTTCAAGCTGACATAGTCAGTGATGTAACCGTGTCTCGCGAGGAATTGTCTATCTTGAGTTGATCAATTCAAAAGTGCGCGCTCTTTTCTCATCGTGCAGATTTCTGTCAAAATACTTAAGCACGTGTGGAGGGGGAGTATTTCTGCAAAATATAAAAACTCTCACAGTGGTACAAAATGTTTTTTAATCATAAACACATTGAGAGATTTTTCAAGAAAATGGTCTTATGGCAACATAGGTTAGTCATGGAGTTATAAGGTGACTAAGGTTAGGAATAACCGTCCTATGATCCGCCAGAGCCGGAGGAATCTACCCAAGGACACCACCAATAGTTAGAATTTAGAAGTCCTTAGGTATGATTATAAAAGGGATAAAATGAGAATCGGAGAAAGAAGGAGTTGATGAATTAAAAAGAAACGTAATGAAAAGGGTGAAAAGAAATAACCTTCCAGATTATTCAACTTAGGGCAGACACCAGGTTCAATTCATATGCTACTGGTTGTCACTTGATGACACCGGTATTGAAGATTAAAGTCGTCATGGACCCAGTGACGCATGCACTAAACCTTCTTAGCCACTCAAGTTTCTCTCAACAGAAGCTTATTTCATTCTCACAAGGAACCCTACGTAAACTATCGCCTTTCTCTTAGAGATTGCTGGTATTGAAGAAGGAGACCCTCTCCCTAGTCTCCGCTCAGGAAAACCAAAGCGCACTGTTGAGTCTAGAGCCACGAGATTCATCAAAAGATCTCTTAGGAACACTTGACATTTCATCACTTGTCGTTCAACTATAAGGACGCAAGTGATACATTCTAGAGTCCTTCACAGATCTTAGCAATCTATCGAGAACATTTATGAGGGGTTCACAACTGCGATCCTCAGTGATTGAATGGAAACTCCTGCCAGGGTCAACATCAAACAGCCCTGACAGCAGGTCACTTCGGTAACTCCGTGTGGGTTACGCTTAGTGTTGTCTCAAACGGTCTACAGTCGTGGGGTGATGCTTCGGTGTACCTCAACGACTCACTTGAACCGTAGACATACTTTGGTATATCGTATTAGCCTTCTTGAGGGCATCCGGTTTCAGGAACAGCCTTTGCTAGAATTAGAGATGTGCCTTCACATTATGCTGTTGACACTCTCGAAGTTCGAACTTGTAAGTGCTGGAAATCCCGCTAAGGAGATTCCTTTCAAGAATCGAGTCCTGAATATGTGGGTCATTACTTGAACTTGTTCAATGTAATGCCAACTGTCCCTTACGGGATTCGGACGGCAGATTCGCCCGACCAAGGTGAATGGAATCAAGACATTCATCAGTAGAACAATTGTAGTAATCAATTCTTTATGAAAAGATTACAATGATCAATTGGTTTTCATGACTGTACCGTAGATGCTGCTGCTGATGGATGCTCGCGGGAGGAAGAGATCGTACTGATTCTCCACATGCTCATACCAACAACATCACAAAAGAAGTTCTCTCAAAATCAAAGGCAACACAAAGTCATAATGATTCTTCATCTAATCAAAGAATCTACAAAGTTATAAAGACTCGAGAACTACTTCACATCTGGAATTCATTGTCAAATGAGCGTGTGAGCATGTTGGAGAAAGACGTGGAGACGCTGGAGCAACGAAGCTGACCTGTAGCTGATAACAACATACTATCACAACCACCACAAAGAACAAAGAATTAAAGAACAAAGAAATCAAAGACGTCAAAGCAGAATACTTCAAAAGAAACAAGATCCCTACACTAGGGAGATTGTTGGAATCAAGGCACTTTTTCTCACAAGAAAGAAGAATGTCAGAATACGTCAAAGCAACTATTACATCAGCACCAACAACGTTTAAAGATTACTTAATTCATTAATTAACAACACTTAGGGGGAGATTCTTGGAATCACTCCTAAACTTTAATTCAAGTGTTTGCAATTAACATGTAATAGGTTGCTTAATTAGGCTTTTATGTTTGTATTTAAGGCAAGGCTTATGTAGAAAGCCCATGAGCCTTGGCCCAAGCCCAATAAATAGTGGAGGAGACTAGATGTGTTGCCCTAGTCATCTTCCCTATAAATAGTCTTGTAAACCTTCCTTAGAAGGTTGGTTGTTCACTTCTAATACATTCCTACGCATAACATTTCTCATATCATATTTGTGTGTGTGTTAGTGTGTTCATCCGATCTTTCTTATCTCATTTCTAACATATTGATGCTTATGTTACAATATGGTGACCTAACATCGGCCCATGCATTTTATAACGTGTGATATATATATTTGAGACATAAGTGTGTTGGTTTTATTATCTTGTACAATTTGATCATATATGAGTTAGGTTAGCATTGTATTTAATGAGCTTGATGTATTTTACATATTTCATAAGTATTAAATTAGAGGGGTAAAATAGTCTTTTCACAAGTTTTAGATTTTAGGTTTTACAACTCTTCCCCTCTAAAAGAAAATTTTCGTCCTCGAAAATTGAAATGAAAACGAATGAAAACAAACAGAGACATACCAGACTACGAAAAGAAATAGGGATAACTTGATCGCATCGATTCCTCGGTTTCCAAGGTAGCTTCACACTCTGGGTGATTCTTCCAAAGAATTTTCACGAACGGAATGACCTTGTTTCTCATGACTCTATCTTGTCGATCTAAAATAGTTTCAGGTTCCTCAGACAAAGACATATCAGGCTGAATCTGGTCTAAAGGATAGGATACCACATGCAACGAATGATAATTGTATCCCCTCAGAAGAGATATGTGAAAAACATCATGAACATGAGACAACTGAGGAGACAGAGCTAAACGATAGGAAACCTCCCCAACATGATCCAGAATCTCAAACGGTTGAATAAATCGAGGACTAAGCTTGCCCTTGATTCCAAAAAGCTTCACACCACGGAAAGACGAAACCTTCAGAAATACACGATCTCCAACATGAAACTCCAAGTCACGTCTACGCTTATCAGCATAACTCTTCTGTCGAGAATGGGCCTGTTGGATCGATGTACTCTAACCAAACTAACTTAAGTAGCTTGTTAAGGTTTAATAACCTCGGACAAATCCTAAGTTATTAACAATGAAACACTGAGCAAACTCTATTAAGTATGCGGAATTTACTTAACAAAGCTAAGAAGAATAACTTTAACTTTGAACGATTTTATTAATAACTCTAACTCTGCTTATTATGCAGACTCTTTAACAACTCTAATAATATCGAACTTCTTTAAAACTCTAATAATGTCACATACTTTAGGATTCTAAAACTCGTTATTCTAATACCAATCTAGGGGTCCTTTTATAGGCTCAAGGATAACCCTAAACAGTTTACAATTCTTATCCTTGTACGTCAAGTAAACAATACTTAGAAAGTTCTAGATAAACATTACTTTCTATCTTTAATCTAATACAACCGACTTTAACTTTACAGTACTTTAATGAATAAGCAGTACTTTGACTTTTACTTAGCAGTACTTTGACTTCTTGCAGTACTTTGTCTTTCTGTAGTACTTTGTTAATCTTCAGTACTTTAATCTTCTGTATCCCAACAATCCTCCCCTAACTTGAATTCTACTTGTTTGATTTCAAGTTCTTTTGTAGATTTAGCTTTAACATCGTTATCTTCAAAGAGGAATTGTGACTTTATCTTCAGATTTTATCTTTGTAGATTCTCTGCTTATATCATCATCAAAGTAGTCTTGATTTGTATAATTCTTTTCAGCATCAAACAACAATCTTATTTCTTTTCTGCAACATTCAGCAAGCTCCACTTTTCAGCAACATAAGATAATTTGTACATTTAATTCAGTTAAGTTTCAGTCTATTCTCATCACTTCCAGGTGTGTAAACTCCTGTGAGAGGTGAATCATTGAAAATTTAATGGATTTGAGTTCTCTTTACCAAAGCCATTAACTCTGGAGTAGCCAAATGTTTTGATGTGTAAGATCATGGTACACTGATAACCATATGATTTTTAGCAAATCATCAGCTATCAACAGATTTGATTTGTCTTTACCAAAAGCTGTACCCTTTTGGACTAGTTAGTTCTTTCATCATGGTGAACTAATTACCATATAATGGTTTTTCCACAGCCTTTACCACAAGCCATTTTCTTGTGAGCTAGCCAACTCTTCACATTTACTGATATGGTGAGTTGATTACCATCCAACTTATTAGCAAGTTGTCAACTAAAAACGGATTTGAAATATCTTTACCAGAGCCGTTTGCTCATGGATTAGCCAATCCTTTTGTAACCATGGTGGATTGATAACCTATTGGTATTACCATCTTAAAAACCATTTATTTCTTTTAACCTTTGTTTCAAAATATTTATTACTTAACAAAAGTTTTTCAAAATCAGTAACTAGTTTAAAAAACTGCAAGCAGTACTTTGATGAAAGTACTGTTTTGATCAGCAGTACTTTCAATAAAGTACTGATATATCAAAAATTTAATCAATTAAGATTCATACCAATTATTCATCATCATCAGCAATTGTAGTCCATCTTATAAACAGCTTGATGACCAGACGTGCTATTTCATTATCTTCTTCTACTTCCATTCCATGCTCCAGCATCCTCCTCATAAGTTCTGGTGTAAGAGGATATCTTATATCAACTAACATGTGAATCATCGTCCCATCTTCTAGCTCTAGAATATGTACTCCATATTCTTCAAAGAATCTCCAGCAAGTAATCTCCCTATCTTCTTGGTTTTTCCATATCTCAGCAGTACTTATTTCTTCAGTTTCCTAAACAGTTATGAGATCTCCAAGCAAGACTAAACCATATCCTTCTGATGGATTGTGTTCATAATATTCTTTTACCACATGATATAAATGGAGTAAATCCACTCTAGCAATTATATGCAATAAATTCCATAGCATATTGAACACTTTGAAACTTTCATCTTCTTTATGAAACATCAAATAATTTCCATCTTTTGACTCAACAACTTCAAAAGTAGTTATTGGAGATTTGTTCATCTTGAATTCAGCATCATCTTTAGAATACTCAAAATCTATTACTCTTAAGTAATTCCTTAGCTCATCATCAGTATCAGACCTTAACTCAACTTTTTTTGATGACTTCAGATCTTTAACTTCAGTTTTTCTTTTTCTTTTTAAGCTTTCTTTTCTTTCTTCTTCTTTGTAAGCATCATCATCTTTATAATCTTTGATACTATCAAATTGTCTTTTATATTCTTCTCTGACAGCATCATATAACTCTTTCATATTAACATAATTCAGCTTGTTCAAACCAACATATCCCATCTTCTTTAGATAAGCCATCATAGCATTCCTTTCCTTTGCAAGATTTGGTCTTCTTGGTAGAGAAGAAATAGGAAGTGGAGATGGTATAGCAACTTCATCATTCAATTCTTCTTGTAATTTCCTAGCTGCTTCTTCATTCATAGCTTCTTCTTCATTAGCAACCTCAGCATTCAATTCAGCTTGTACCTTTCTAGCTGCTTCCTCATTCATAGCATTTTGAGTAGCCCTTATATGTGCTAAAGCAGGTTTCTTTTTCTTCTTTACTTCTACCAATATACCTTTTCCTTTATCCTTTGGATCAATAACAGGTTGAGAAGCTCTTGGTTGTTCTTCTTCTTTCACTCCTAGAATGCTAACACCCCTTGGTCTTGATAAATCATGCAAAATCTCAGCAATGGTTTCGTCATCACTTGCAGTATTTATAGGTTTTGGTGTATCAGCTTCCTTTTCTGGTATGACAGTTGAAGGACTAGCTTCTTCTTCAAAATCTAAAAACCTTGGAGTAATCAATTCTTGTTTGTAAGTTCTAGGAAAAGCAGTACTTTGATCAGCAGTACCTTGATCATCAGTACTTTGAACTTGAACATCAATAACTTGCTCCTTAATACTTTGAATAACCTGTTCTTCAGTTTCTTGTGGCTGAATATTTATACCTTGAACTTTAGTCCTTTCATGTTCTTCAGTACCTTCAGGTTCATTCTCCTTAACAACATTTTCTTTCAAATTCTTTGCTTCTAAATTCCTCCCCAATTGGAATGAAGATTGTTTTTGAACCTTTTGGCGTTTAGTCTTCTTAAACTGCCTTTTCTCCTTCTTTTTAGATTTGACCCATAGATGATGATGTTGAACCAATGGCCAGACAAAATGCTTGAGCCTCAGTTGTTTTCTTCAATTTGACTAACTCCCTTGTCAGAACATAATTATCCAATGTCAAACCTTCAGGGGGTATAGTATGTGAAGCATCTCCTTGAATTGGTGAATGTTCCTCTGGTTGAGAATCAGGAACAGATTTTTGAGGAGATGGAGAAGGTGAAACTGCAACATCATCTTGAACTTCAGCACTTTGCGAAGCAGTACCTTGTGATGCAGTACCTTCTTGAGATGCAGCACTCTGAGAAGCAGTACCTTCAGAAGCAGTACCTTGAGATGTAGCTTTACCTTCAGAAGCAGTACCTTCTCTATCTTCATCTTCTGCAGCATCAGCTCTGACAGCTTGAACAACTTCCATCATAGAAGTAGTTAAGGGAGTGTCCCTTCCAGTGAATAAATCACTCTTCCTAGCCATGAAAGTGAAAATCTTGGCTTGTTGTACCACAACAGGTAAAAGACTTGTAGGTTTAGGTACATCTGAAAGTTGTTTATTGAGGAATACTTGAACAAACCTTGGATACATCAACCATTTTGAACCATGAGTGATGTGTGAAAGCATTCCATCTAGAATTAGCCTTGAAAAATTGAAAACATGATCAGTAGCCAATCCTACTATAGCAGATGCTATGTTAGATCCAAATTTCTCCCATGATGTACTTTTAGCACTAATACAATGAAGCAACACATGCACTAAAAACTTCCAGTGAGGACAAAATAAGGGTTTCATGAATGTTTGTTCAGTTAAGGACCCTTCATAACCAATGTGCCCAAAAGTAACCCAAATCAGTTGCTTATCAAAACGAACAGCCCCATCAGCATCATCAAACAATAAGTCTTCACGAATAGAGGCTTCAGTAATCTTGACATTTCTCCCAGCAACCATTGCATGAATATATTCTTCATCATTCTCCATATGAACCCTAGCAGTTTCCCAAAATTGTTGAATCCAGGGCTCAATAACATCTGGTTCTAATAATAGTGCATAACTAATTGGCGATCCAGTAAGAAAATCGATAATATCATGAAAGATTACATTCGCTTCAGTCTTGTCTAAATTCGCCACCATGTTGTGTTTGGAAACAGTATTACGACTCGTCATTGTTGATTATATGATCACAGTAAGAAATTGTTAGGTCACTAGTTTTACAACACAAGCTTCAATGAAAGAAATAGAGAAGAGAAGAGAGGCGGATGAACAACACACACACAAACACGCACGTATAAAATGAGAAAGGTTAAGCGTATAGAGTAAATGAGAAATGTATTAAACAACCAACCCTCAAGTGAGGGTTATTACATAGTATTTATAGGAGGGAAGCTAGGGCAACACTCCTAGTCCCATCCTTTCTCCTATGGGCTTGGGCCTAAGCTCATGGGCCTTCTACATAAGCTTAAGGCTAATAACAAACATAAAGGCCATAATTAAGCTAACTATTACATATGAATCACTAACACTTGATTTAGGTTTAGGAGTGATTCCAACAATCTCCCCCTAAGTGTTGGTGATGAATGAATATGAACGGTGAAGGCTTTGATGTAATAGTAGCTTTGACGTCTTCTGACATTCTTCTTTCTTGTGAGAAGAATTGCCTTGATTCGAAACAATCTCCCCAGTGTAGAGAAATTGTCTTCTTTGAACAGTTCTGCTTTGACGTCATCTTTAACTTTGTTCTTTGTTCATTGTTCTTTGTGATGGTAGTGATAGTATGTTGTTGTTGTCTGCATCAAGTCTGCCTCAGGTCTGCTTCGCTGCTCCAGTGTCTCCACGTCATTCTTCAACATGCTCACACGCTCTTTGATGTTGGATTTTAGTACTGATGAAGTTCTTTAAGTCTTTAACTTTGTAGATTCTTTAGCTTGACGACGAATCATTCTGACTTTTGTGTTGCTTTGAGATAGAACTTTCATTAGTGATGATGTTGGCATGAGCATGTGAAGAATCTGCACGATCGTTCCGCTCCAGAGCTTCCATAAGAAGTAAACATGAAAACGGTTAGTAATAAGCGGATTCCGGCACTTACAAGTTTAAACTTCGAGAGTGTTAATAGCATAGTGTGAAAACACAACTCTAATTCTTACAAAGGCCGTTCATGAACTGGAGTCCCACAAGTGAGATAACACGATGTACCGAAGTACACCTACAGTAAAGATGAGTCGCTGAGGTACACCGAAGCATCACCTCACGACAGTAGACCGTTTGAGACACACTAAGCGTAATCCATGGGGAGTTACCGAAGTGACCTGCTGTCAGGGCTGTTTGATGTTGACCCTGGCAGGAGTTTCCATTCAATCACTGAGGATCACAGATGTGAACCTCTCATAAATGTTCTCGATAGATTGCTAAGATCTGTGAAGGACTCGATAACGTACCACTGATGTTCTTATTGTTGAACATCAAGTGATGAAATGTCAAGTGTACCTAAGAGATCTTTTGATGAATCTCGTGGCTCTAGACTCAATAGTGTGTTTTGGTTTTCCTGAGCGGAGACTAGGGAGAGGGTCTCCTTTTTCAATACCAACGATCTCTAAGAGAAAGCCAATAGTTTATGTAGGGTTCCCTGTGAGAATGAAACAAGCTTCTGTTGAGAGAAACTTGAGTGGCTAAGAAGGTTTAGTGCATGCGTCACTGGGTCCATGACGACTTTTAATCTTCAATACCGGCGTCACTAAGTGACAACCAGTAGCATATGAATTGAACCCGGTGTCTGCCCTAAGTTGAATAATTTGGAGGGCTATTTCTTTTCACCCTTTTTTTTGCATTTCTTTTTAATTCTTCAACTCCTTCTTTCTACGATTCTCATTTTCTCCTTTTTATAATCATACCTAAGGACTTCTAAGTACTAATTATTTGTGATGTCCTTGGGTAGATCCCTCTGTCTCTGGCGGATCATAGGACGGTTATTCCTAACCTTAATCTCCTTATAACTCCATTACCATAAAACCATTTTTCATGAAAATCTCTCAAAGTGTTTGTGAATGAAAAACATGTTTGAACACTTCAAGAGTTTTAGATTTTCAGAAATACTCCCCCTCCACATGTGCTTAAGAGTTTTTACAGAAATCTGCACAGTGAGGAAAGATCTCGCACTTTTGAATTGATCGACTCAAGATAGATAATTCCCCGAGGGACACGGTTATGTTGCATAGTTAAAGAGATACATTGTCAGCTTTTAGGTGACAACTAGCTCTAATAACTACCTTGAAGGTGTGGACAAACCTCGAAAGGTTGTCAAACCCGTCAAAGTTCATGTCTATCAAGAGCTTCTCAAATAGGTACAATTTACTTGTGTTAGGAATTAGAAATTCCAGGAATTAAAGAGTCGGTCACCTCAAGTATATGTAATCGTTAGAAAGCTCGAAGTCGTAGTTCTTTTATGTTAAGTAATATTTAGTTTAGTAACACCGTGGAGGATGGACGGGTCTTTACCCACTGTATGCCTGATCCACAGCCCAATGTGTGGCGATTTATGTAAGACTATAAATACTCTCTACCTCCCAAGGTAGAGAGTTGGAGCTCATAATAATATCTTTCACTTTCTCTCACTAAGTTCCCTAAACCTCTAACTTTATCTCTCTAGAATTCCATCTATATGCTACTTTGTGTTATGGTTTGATGTGTATGTGAAAAGTTATATCTTACAATTGGTATCAAGAGCCATGGTTAGATCATATCTTGCACATCCTTGGATTTCTAGTGGTTTTTAGGTGGTTTTTGAGTTTGAAAAAGTTTAGTGGTTTTTGCATCATTTGGTTGATTTCGTGTGTTAAAGTTTGAATTTTGTTAGTACTTTTATGTTTAGAATCATCACAAGTGTTTAGGTCTTCACTTGGTAAGCTTGAATCATCTTGGTTGGGTTGTTTTTGGATTGAAAAGTGATGTTTATATGGTTTTTTTCTTGCTAGCGACTTAGCTCACGGACTACTTTCTTCGTAGCGACTTGCTTTACAAATTTATAGCGAGTTACATTTTTAGACCTAGCGAGTTAGATCTAGCGATTTACAGTACAAGTAGTGGACTCTCCACTACGGGTAGCGACTTGGTGGTAGCGACTTGGTCGGTAGCGAGTTGCTCTTTAGCGACTTGTATCTTTAGCGACTTGAGTAGCGAATTGCTGCCAAAATTTTGCTAGCGACTTGAGGCTTAGTGAGTTACTACTTAGCGACTTGCATTTGTCTAGCGACTTTGGACTCTAGCGACTTAGTGGTGTAGCGAATTAAGTGTTAGCGACTTAGTGCATTATCTTCTAGCGACTTAGTGCATTATCTTCTAGCGACTTGAGTGATTGTTTACGGTTTTCTCTTGATTTAGTAAAATCCCGTGAAAGAATCTATTTCCCGGTTTAATCATAGAGTTATAAAATCCCGTATAATCTGTTAACATGTCTACCAACGTTCCTACTGTCATCTCCACTGTTGCCGAGGATGTTCAAGCAGCTGGCTCAGATACTCGTCCACCCATGCTTGACAGAACTGACTACGATTCTTGGGCTCAACGAATCAGATTGTATTGCCTTGGAAAGGAAAATGGTGTCAACATTCTCAAATCCATTGATGAAGGACCATATCGAGTTGAGACGACTAGAGACATACTTGATACTAATGAAGATGGTACTCCTGTTTACGGAATGGACAGACCTAAGATGTATGATGAGCTTGATGATAAGGATAAAAAGAGATTTGATGCAGATATCAGGGCTTCAAACATTATTCTTCAAGGTCTTCCTAAAGACATCTACAAGCTGATCAATCATAACACTGATGCTAAGGCAGTTTGGGATAATGTTAAGATGCTTCTCTCAGGTTCAGAATTAACTATGGAAGACAGAGAATCCCAACTCTATGACGAATTTGAGCACTTCAAGATGAAACCAGATGAGAATGTATATGAGTACTATGTGAGATTTCATAAGTTAGTTAATGACATGAGGAACATCAGAATGACTATGCCTAACATTCAGTTGAACTCAAAATTTGTGAACAACATGAATCCCGAATGGCACAAGTTTGTTACCGCTGTGAAGCTCACTAAAGGATTGAAGAATACAAACTATGAGCAACTCTATGCCTTCCTCTTTCAGAATGAGAGACATGCTATGTTTGAAAAATTGATTCTCAATCAGTTCAAAACCAACCAGGGAGAGACAAGCTCGTCTAATGACTCTACAGCTTTCTACTCAAACATCGGAATCACAACCAAAGCATCACAAGTCATACCCTTGGGTAATGGTAATCACAAACTCATTCCTGATCCTATGTACAAACAAGCTGATGCTGATGCTCACGTGGGTAACTTCATTAATCAACTAGCTCTTCTCATTAGTCAAAACATGAATACTCTCCCACAAACCAACAACAACCTCAGAACAGCATCTAACCCACACAATCAAGCCACTGTTAAAGATGGAAGGATCGTGGTGCAACCAGTTCAGGAAAGACAGTATGATCAGGGACGAGGTGGAGCTGGGAGAGGTTATGTTGGCAACCAGAATCGAGGAAGGAATGGTAACCAAGGTCAAGCTAAGCCCATCAAATGTTATAACTGTGGTGGTGAGGGACACATTGCAAGGAACTGTACATCTCCAAAGCGTCCACAGAATGCTGATTACTTCAGAGATAAGATGCTGCTGGCACAAGCTCAGGACAATGGTGCTGCTTTGGATGAAGAGGAATTGCTATTTCTTTCTGAGGGCAATGCCAAGACCTATGATGCAGATGTGGATGAGCAGCCTATTCAGGAGATAGGTCACAATCATCAGAATGCCTTTCAAGTCGCTGACTGTGATGCATACGACTCTGATGTGGATGATGGACCTACGGCACACACAATTTTTATGGCTAGCATTTCTCCAATGGTTTCTCCCAAGGTCTCTTCTTCACCACTAGCTGGGCCATCCCATGACAAGCTCATCTCAGAGGTATTAAAACTATACGATGATGCTGATGAGCAACAGATGCATGACAAAGTACAATCAACTGAAACTATTGAATCAAATATTGAAAATATGGGTAATATCGATATTGTCCCATATGATCAATATGTGAAACAAAGTGAAAGTGAAGTTGTACCAAGTGATGCATCTTCTGCAGTCAACAATGACTATGTTTTTGATGAATACACTGCATGTGCCCCTGATGATTCTGTAATTTCTGCCTATAAAGAACGTGTTGCTATTTATGAACAACGTGCTAAGTTTGAGTTGACCACTCGTGAGCAGGAAATGGATGACCAAGTGAGTACAGTAATTAGAAAAAGTAAGTTTAGAGAAGAAGTATTGAAACAAGAATTAAATTCCTTGCAAGAAAAACTTTCTAAAACAGCTAAACAAAAACAAGAACTTCAAGCAAATGTGAAAATGCTTAAGCAAGAATTTAATGCAAAGGAATCAAAACTCTTGAGAGATTTTTCTAATCTAAAAACTTTGAAAAACAAACTTGAAAACAAGTTGTACATACAAGGAAACACCATTCAGACTGCTCACATGGTCACTAAACATCGAGTCTTAAGCGATAAGCATAACATTCCCCTTGTTGAGGAACCAAATCCATAGGTAATTAAAAAGGCTAGAAATGCTCATAAGGTGCTTTATGATGGTAATGAAATCCTTAAGCCTAGGCAGAAACCTAGTTGCGTTGAGTGCACTGAGGAAGATAAGAAATCAGATGAAGTCACTAGGGAAAGGATGAACAAAAAATTAGATGACCCTAAATGCAAGGAGAAAAAAATTATTATCACTCCCCATGACTACAAGAAGGAAAACTGGATTTCCTTGAACATATTTAAGCCTCAAACATTGTTGACTCCCGAACAAGTTTTCTGGAAAAAGGATTTAGATAAGCAGAAAGCTGAAAATATTGTTGAAACAAACCCCCCTTTATGGAAAATGCATAGAGCGACTGTGTATCCTCCTAATACACCAATGCATCTTGTTCCTAGAAAAATTGCCACTAAAAGCAAGACCTTAATTAGTCAATATGTTATATTTCAACTATTGTTGATTTTGAGAAAACTTGCAAGAAAAGGATCACACCCACTGGTATAACAGAAGGAGAAAGGGGTTTTGAGCAAATGAAAGAATGTTATTTAACTGAGGTCATGCCTTTCTTTAAACTTTTGAAAGATCACTTTGAGAGTCTTAAAAAGGGGATAGAAACTGATATCAAGGGAATGGAAAAGGAATTTGATGCAATGGTAGCTGAAGTTAGTGATTATGAGCGTGCACTAAAATATAATGAGATTGAGAGGAAGAACTTGCATACCTTAAATGAGACTCTTATTACTGAATGTGTTGCTCAAGATATTTTTTTCACTGCTTCAAATTGCTCTATTAATGCTTCCAAATTTCATGAACTATCTGTTGCCCTGAAAGTCTCCCATGATCGTGTCATTGAGCTTGAAAAAACTAATTCTAAACTAAACGAGAAAATTGAACTGGATGATCACGACTCTTTGGTTAAACATTTTTCTAAACTAGAAGTTGAGTATTTTAATTTACAACTAAAATATCAACATCTCAAAGAAAATGTCAAAACTTCAAATATCAAGACATCTTCAGATGCTCCAGAGTTTGATGCAGTTTTTCAAATTAACAAACGTGATGAACAGATTCAAGCTCAGTGCAACACGATCAGAAATTTGAAAGCCCAAATCTCTCAATTAAAGGGTCAAACGAACAATATGACAGGCTCCCAAATGCCTCCTCCTTTAGATTCTCAGAATTCTCAAACGTTTCATCTTCAAAACTTAGTAAATGCTTTACAAAAGGAAAATGAAAGTTTTCTAGAAGAAAATGAAAAGGTTAAACATCATTTCAATGAGTTATTTGAATCAATTAAAGTCACTCGTAACAAAAATAACGATCAAATAGCTTCATTGCAAAAGGAAATTGAGAATCTGAAGAGTCAGGTAAAAGGGAAAATGCCAATGACCAATGGGGAGAATGTTGTATCAAAGGTTCACTCTTGTAATAAATATGCTTTATCTGTGACATATGTCCCTCCTCATCTAAGGAACAACAAGCTTGCCATTCAAACATACTTCTCATCCCTTAAGGATTGCCTAGAATGTCTGCGTGAGATTGTTGAAGAGGATAAGGTAGAGAAACCTCATGATAATGCAATTGGACATGCATGCTTATATGCCAAACGATCTCAAGAAATCTTAGAATGCTTGATCACAATATGCCCAAAGTCATTAGGTGAGAGAGTAAATCCTTTGATTCCATGCTCGATGCCTAATGCTAAGTATGATATGCATTCGATTCCCAATGTTTTGAATGTGAACCGTAGTGTGCCTTTAAGTAGTTCAAATTCCAGATCTGTCAATGCTAAGAAAGAGAACTCAAGTGTGCCTTCTAGGAGTACAAATCTCAGTACCTCTAGTTTTAAGAAAGTGAACCTTAGTGCACCTGCATGTAGTTCAGACCCCAGTACATCTAAACAGGTGATGCAAAGAGTAGTTAAACCAACTAATGTTCCCATTCCCTCTACAGGAGTAATCAGTGACATTAAACGGAGCAGGTCAAAGTCTCAAGACAATACAAGGAATGATAGGACCTCTCAAGCTAAGAATGTGCACTGGAAGAGAGTAGAAGAACAATCTAGGAACTTTAAGCTTGAATTGAATAAAACGAATCGTGTTGATTCTAGTATTAGCCATAGGCGTACTGTAATTAATTCGAATTCCGATACTATTTGCAAACCTTGTACTGATGTCTGCTTGAATTCTGTTTCTAATCATGAATGTGGTGTTACTGTTCTGCCTAATGATGTTAATTGTCCAGTTAATATTGTTAATGCTAAAATTCATGCTAAGAAGGCTAAAAGGCAAAAACGAAAGAAAGTTAGAAAATAGTGGAAACCCACAGGAAGAACATTCAGTAAAATAGGCTTTTATTGGACACCTGTTGGTCTTAAGACTAATCGGATAATGCCCAATAGAAAATGGATGCCTACTGGTAGAACTATTCCCTTAAGAAGTGATCACACTGTGAACAGGGCTAATTCTGACACTAGTACTGCATCTATTCACAACGATTCCATTGCCTCACTTTCTGATATGAATGCTTCTATTTCTGATGTGGGTGTTCCAAACATTGTTACTAACCAAATGGAACCCATTCTTACATGGGGATCCCAATTATCCAGTTATCCATTCTTGTCTGTGTTCAACTGCAGATCGTTCAAATCGTTCTGTGGTACCTGGACTCAGGCTGTTCCAAGCATATGACTGGAGACCGGTCGCGGCTCATGAACTTCGTGAGCAAATTCATCGGGACTGTTAGATTTGGTAATGATCATTTCGGTGCTATTATGGGTTATGGAGATTATATTGTTGGTGATAGTGTCATCTCTAGAGTTTACTATGTAGAAGGTTTGGGTCATAATCTGTTCTCTGTTGGTCAATTCTGTGATTCTGATCTAGAAGTTGCCTTCAGAAAACATACCTGCTTTGTTAGAGATCTTAATGGTAAGGAACTGTTAAAAGGAACTCGTGGGTCAAATCTTTACACCATCTCTATCGATGACATGATGAGGGCTTCTCCAATCTGCTTGTTATCAAAGGCTTCAAAAACAAAGTCATGGTTATGGCATCGTCGTCTCAATCACTTGAACTTTGGCACCATCAACGATCTTTCCAGAAAGGACTTAGTTGTAGGTTTACCTAGACTAAAGTATGAAAAGGATCATCTTTGTTCAGCATGTCAATTGGGAAAAAGCAAGAAGTATGCCCATAAACCCAAACCTACTAACTCTGTCACAGAAGTTCTTCATATGATTCATATAGATTTATGTGGACCAATGAGGGTGCAGAATATCTTTGGGAAGAAATATGTGTTAGTAGTGGTTGATGATTACTCTAGATTCACCTGGGTCAAGTTCTTGAGGACAAAGGATGAAACTCCTGATATCATCATCAAACTCATCAAACAGCTGCAGGTTCGACTTAACAAAACCGTCAGAATTATCAGAACAGACAATGGAACTGAGTTTGTCAACAAACAACTTAATGAATTCTATGAAAGCGTTGGAATCAGTCATCAAAGAAGTGTTCCACGAACTCCTCAACAGAACGGTGTAGTTGAAAGACGAAATCGTACTCTTGTTGAAGCCGCTAGAACAATGCTGATCTACTCAAAGATTCTAATGTTTCTCTGGGCTGAAGCAATTGCCACTGCATGCTACACACAAAATCGTTCCCTGATTCACACTGTTCATGGAAAAACTCCATATGAACTTGTCCACAACAGAAAACCTAATCTATCTTTCCTTCGTGTGTTTGGTGCATTGTGCTACCCAACTAATGAGGGTCAAAATTTAGGCAAACTTAGGGCCAAAGCTGACATTGGAGTATTTGTAGGATATGCATCAAACAAAAAGGGATACCGAATCTACAACAAAAGAACCCGAAATATCATGGAAACAATTCACGTTACGTTTGATGAGCTGACCGGTCAAATGGCTCCTGGACACTCCAGCTCAGGACCCGCACCTCAAAATAGTCCCATTGGTTCATCTCTTGTTCCAAACTCTTCTCAAGAAACTCCATATGTACCTCCATCTAAAGATGATTTAAAGAAATTGTTTGATCCTATGTTTGATGAACTGTATGATTCAATTACTAATGAGGTGTTGATCCCTACAACAGAGGATGCTCATATTCCTGTGAATGAAGACAATCCTTCAGTCTCAATATCTTTAAGTCAAGAAGCACCTGCTGCTGATCCTTCAGTCTCATCAACAAATCATCATTCTTCAAATGTACATCATGGAAATGTTTCTGGCATCAATGATGAAGTTAATCCCTTTGCTACTCCTGAAGATGCTCCATTTGAAAACATATTTGCTACTCCTGAATCATCATCAGAACCATCTTCTTCAGGAGACATCGACTCAGCTACCTCGGTTCCTCAACAACTGCCACATGAACACCTTAGAAAATGGACTCACGATCATCCATTAGACAACATCATTGGAAATCCCTCTCGTCCTGTATCAACCCGGAAACAACTTGCAACCGATGCCTTATGGTGTTTCTTCAACTCCGTACTATCTAAGATCGAACCAAAAGATGTTAAAACCGCCATGAATGAAGACAGCTGGTTCAATGCCATGGAAGATGAAATTCATGAGTTTGATCGACTTGATGTATGGGAGTTAGTACCTGCTCCAGACTGTGCTATGATTATTGCCCTTAAATGGATCTTCAAAGTGAAACTTGATGAGCATGGTGATGTGTTGAAGAACAAGGCCCGATTAGTTGCTAAAGGATATCGTCAAGAGGAGGGTATAGACTTTGAAGAATCTTTTGCTCCAGTTGCTCGAATCGAGGCAATCAGAATCTTTCTAGCTAATGCTGCTAGTAAGAACATGGTAGTATATCAGATGGATGTGAAGACGGCATTTCTGAACGGAGATCTTAAAGAAGTCGTCTACGTCAGCCAACCTGAAGGATTTGTGAATCAAGAGCATCCTACTCACGTTTATCGTCTGAAGAAGGCTCTTTACGGTTTAAAGCAAGCTCCAAGGGCATGGTATGATACACTGTCAAAGTTTCTTCTATCAACTGGATTCAGCAAAGGAGCAGTTGATCCTACATTGTTCACCAGGAAGTCAGGCAAACATTTAACTCATGATCAAATTTATGTTGATGATATTATTTTTGCCTCTACTGACCCAATGGAATGTGATCGTTTTTCTAATGAAATGAGTTCAAAATTTCAAATGTCAATGATGGGACAAATGTCATTTTTCTTGGGATTACAAATTTCACAAAGTCCGGAGGCATTTTCATAAATCAATCTAAATATGCAACAGAGATTTTAAAGAAATTTGGATTTGATTCTAGTGACCCTGTTGACACCCCCATGATTGACCGAACCAAACTAGATGAGGACCACTCAGGGATCATGATTGACCAAACGAAATTTCGTAGTATGATTGGGTCCCTGATGTACCTCACTGCTAGTAGACCAGACATCTTGTTCGCTGTATGCATGTGTGCTACATACCAGGCTAAGCCTACTAAAAAGCACCTTGAAGCAGTTAAACGGTGTCACAATTCTCATTTTCCGGTCATTTCTCATATTCCATATTCATCATTTCATAGCGGTTCGTGCATGGTTTTGCATTTTACATTACACGTTATTTTCTTATTAAATAAACGTTATCGCGTAAGTTATTATTTTGAACATTTGACCCGACACTTCCAAAAATGATCCCGATATATTTTTATACTTACATTAAGTAAAAAAAAAAATAAAAAAAAAAATAATATAATGAGTTTACTCAGTGTTTTAAATTTATTTGGTATATAAATTGTTAAATTTATATCATTACGACGGTTTTCTTGAATGCTACACGATTATTATTATTTCACTCAAGTTTTGCAAGAAAAGTATTTTATAAATTTTTATGACCTAAATATATTTTATCTTGACCCGTGAAAATTTATTTTTAGCTAACGCTACCCTAAATATTCAAATGTGTATACAACTTACTAATATTACTTAACAATACTACAAGTTACAACTTATCTATATTTAACTTACTTTACTTTTTCATTTTACTTACATAATAAAAGAAATAAAATAAAGTATATGTATTATTAAATAATGGATTCACCTAATATATATTGCAAGATCTTTCATTACCTAGTCTTACACTCCAAGACTCTTTCACTTTGCATTATTTCATTTACAAAAACTAGATCAAAAAACTTCTTCTTCTTTCTCTCTCAAAAATTTCGGCAGCCATAGGGCAAGGAAGAAAAACCTTCAAGTTTCCAAGTAGTGTCCAAGTTATCGGGTGTGTTTTGATTAGTAGATTGTGGGTTTAATTCGGGTTCGGTGCTCATCTTGCTCTCATCACATCCAAACATCACCATCTTTATCATACACTCTTGTAAGCGTGAAACTCCATCTTTTACCTTTTCATATATATTTTTCATACATTTTTATGAAGTCCTCATGGTCATATTTGATTTGTTGTGATTTTTATTCATTATCATCCAAGATTATCACCCATATGTGCTATATAAATATTTATAACAATCATGTGCTAGTTAAAAGTTTATAAAAATGAGAAGTTTGAAAAATGGATCATCAAAAAAGTCTAGTTGTGGTTTTTAGAGGAAATGGTTACATAAATTTTATATATGTCTATTTAAGTTTGTATATATATTTTTAGCCTCACAATGAATATTTATTTTGGTTATGATCAAATGAAGTTGTTTTACTAGTAGGATTGGTGATGAGTAGATTAAGGGATTTTTGTGGTGATGTTGTGGTTAAACAAGTAGATAAAAATGGTAAAGTTTAAAATAAGCGCGGAAGCGCTGTCGAAATTTATAATTTTTCCGAAAAGTTAGTCATTTTTATAAGTATTATTAAATTTTTAGAAAATAGATTTTTATCCATGAACGTGGCCTTTTGAACGGACTAAAACGGAGTTATAACGAAAAAGATACGTGGTTTTCAAGTTACGATTTAAAAACTACCATTTTCCGGAAAATGTACATGCAGTCCAGATTTTTAACTGACCAAACAGTGGCCGTAAAATTTCTGTGAAGTCTCCGAAGTTTAAAAATATATTAGTACTCTTGATTACCTTCGAGTGGATATAAAGAACTTGAAAAACGGACTTAAAACGAGTGAGTTATGGTTAACCGAACTTTGAGTCAAAAACGTGCTGAAAACACTATTCCCAGCATTAGTATGCTGTCAGGATTTTTAATCAAGGTTTTGAGGGCCTAAACGGATGTTTCGGGGGAAATGGACGTTAAAAACGAGTTAGTTTTCCTATGTATATATTACGTCAAGTCCGATGTAAACCGATTTGTCAATTACTAAAACCGTTACGTAGTTTTAGCTACATTTTCACCATTAGCTCAAAAGTAATTATTTTTGACAAGGAACCGTCACATATTCAAGAAACAATATTTTTATATAACTAGTTTTCAAGTAGCATATTGGGTGATACGTTTTCAAATCATGCATTCACGACAACATATCATAACTCAAGTCATAACATTCATTTTAGGTCGCGGATAGTTTCCGAGCCTCACTTTTGTGCACTTCATTTTGTTAGCATATCAATCACACCAGGTGAGTTCATACCCCGCTTTTACTCATTTAAATTCCTACAAACTATTTGGGGCGAGATATATGCTTATTTATCCAAACATTTAAACACTTTTGCCAAACAACATTACCTATACTTTAGACTTGATTGCGTTTTATACTTGATTGGGTTATACTTGATTTCATATGCATACTTGGAACAAACATACAAGAATTAGTGGCTCCAAATTAAGTTGTTGGAAGGCTATTAATTTACAAACATACAAGAATTAGTGGCTCCAAATTAAGTTGTTGGAAGGCTATTAATTTACAAACATACAAGAATTAGTGGCTCCAAATTAAGTTGTTGGAAGGCTATTAATTTACAAACATCCCAACACGAGTTGTTGGAAGACTCTTGTGGTGACATTTATACTTTTAACTACTATGATACATGCATACATGATGGACATACTATATTTTGGCAATGGGTTGTGAACACACAGGTTGCAAGTTTTGTATGGGCAGAACTTGGAACTGAGTGGATTTACAATGCCTTTGCTGTGTGAACATTTCTCAAAGTATTTCAAATCATTTTGTTACAAACTTATGAACTCACCAACCTTTGTGTTGACACTTTTTAGCATGTTTATCTCAGGTCTTAAGGTGATAGCATTTCATGGAGCTTTTGGGTCACATGGCATACATTGGAGTCTTGTGCTTTTAACAATTACCATTCGACATGTTTTGTAAACTCTTTATGTATTATCAAACTTTGTGATTTCTTGTTGTGTAAACTTTAACATATGAAATCGAATGGTAAACTTTTCAAAACGTCTCATTATAGAGGTCGTTTTCTGTATCCATACTTTGTGCTATGACGTCATACCCCAATGACACTATCGTTCCGCTGCGATATTTTGGGGGTGTGACAGATTGGTATCAGAGACTTGGTTATAGAGAACTAGGTTGCATTTTAGTTCCTAGACTATAACCGCTTTCACGTCAATCCTTTCTTTTCCTATCACCTTACACACATTTCGTGCGCATATGTTTTCTTAAGTATTTCTTCTAGAACCACCTCATTAGATCACGTAGTTTCCTTGTACCAATAGGGGAGTCCTAAAATCTAGTTGGGTCATCAAAG
Source organism: Chrysanthemum seticuspe (assembly GCA_019973895.1). Taxonomy (NCBI): domain Eukaryota; kingdom Viridiplantae; phylum Streptophyta; class Magnoliopsida; order Asterales; family Asteraceae; genus Chrysanthemum; species Chrysanthemum seticuspe. The sequence continues at coordinate 301,641,363 of BPTQ01000009.1, read as the reverse complement.
ATATGGAGCTCAGTAATGAGCACTTATCTAACTTGATCTCGTGACAGTTCTTGTTTGATGAGATGCGAGATCGAGCTAAATAAGTGTTACTATAAAGCTGGATAGATTTGATGATTTTGCCCGAGGATGGGAGTTCTCTTGAGGATACTTTGGGAACTGCTGGCGACTAAACCTCATCGTGACTTTAGCACCTAACGGAACTTCCTATACACCAAGTGCGACTCTTCCTAGATACCTACCCTAAATCCCTCCTTCACCGTTTAGAATCGGATGATAGACTGGCTACCTATTTAAGTAACACCAATCGCCGAGACATGTATGCTTGGTGGTATGTACGCGTGTGAAATGAGGCAATTATAATTATGGTGGCCAACATAATTATAAATGCGTCACAACTCACGTGGACATATGCGACCACGCATACGTAGATCGGTGTGGACACCTTAGGAACCAATTTGTGGCGTGGTATTATATTTGAGGACGTTAAGTATAGACATTGGGAATTCAACGGTTCTTTCCTTGCAGAGATCATGGCACCAAAAAGGGTAACACGCAGTACTGGCCGAGGTGGTGCAGTACCAAGGGGTGGAATGACAGGTGGGCGTGGAGGTAGAGAAGGCGGTAGCGACATGGGTAACAATGACAACAACGCTGGCGGAAACCCTGATTTTGCCGCCATCATCGCTCAACAACTTCAAATCTTGCTTCCCACTATTGTCACACAAGTTGGAAATCATATGAATAACTCGGGAAACCACGGGAACGGGAACGGTACTGGCGACACCAACAATGTAGCTGGCAGTAACAACAACAACAACACCAACTACAACAACAACAGAATTGGATGCACATATAAGGAATTTTCGGCATGCAAACCTGTGGAGTTTGATGGTATAGGAGGTGCTTTGGCGTATACTCGATGGGTAGAGAAGACAGAGTCAGTGATCGACATCAGCAATTGTGCCACACATCAGAGGGTGAAGTATGCTGCTTGCTTGTTATCAGGAAAGGCATTGACATGGTGGAACACACAGCTACAGGCTAGAGGCAGAGAGGCAGCTATAGGTATGACATGGGATGAATTTAAGGCGTTATTGAAAGAGGAGTACTGCCCGGACAATGAAATGCAGAAATTGGAAGATGAATTTTATCACCACTCTATGATAGGGGCTGGTCACGCAGCCTACACTGACCGATTTCATGAGTTAGCCAGACTAGTTCCTTATCTAGTTACCCCTGAGTCTAAGAGAATCTCGAGGTACATATATGGTCTTGTCCCCGAAATCCGTGGAACTGTGAAAACAACTGAGCCGTCTACAATACAAAGTGCGATACTGAGGGCAGGAACCCTGACAGACGAGATGGTTAGAAATGGTACTTTGAAGAGCAGTGATAAGAGGAAGGAAGCAAGCGGGTCGAATAAGCAGATAGACATGGTAGCAGACAACAAAAGGACAAGAGTTTTTGTGGCAACTGGTACTGAACAAAGAGAGTATGCGGGTACACATCCCAAATGTGCTTATCATCACCCGAAGACCAAGCCCTGCCGCTTGTGTACAAATTGCAATCGATACGGCCATTTTAAGGAGCAGTGTAAAACACAGATTGGCAACATGAGGAATAATCAAAGGACTTGCTTTGAATGTAACAGCCCGAATCACTTCCGGAATAATTGTCCTCAGTTGAATAAGCTACCGATGCAAGCTCCTCTAGCTGTGGCAATTGAAGGAAATAACCCAAACCCTGTACTCAATATCAGTCCACCCCGAGGTCGAGCATTCTATATAGGGACCGAGGAAGCCCGCAATGCGTAACTGGTACGTTTTTCCTAGACCATTAAGTGATCCACCGTATTATTCAGATTCAGTGAGTCTCCTTAGATAAGAAACCTAGACGCGTAAGTTTTGGCATAAACACTTTGACCATACATTCTGATTTCTCTAAACCTAAGGGTAGAACTTTAAGTATCAGCGATTGAATCGCGAGGACGCGATTCTTCTATCAGGGGAAGAATGTCACAATTCTCATTTTCCGGTCATTTCTCATATTCCATATTCATCATTTCATAGCGGTTCGTGCATGGTTTTGCATTTTACATTACACGTTATTTTCTTATTAAATAAACGTTATCGCGTAAGTTATTATTTTGAACATTTGACCCGACACTTCCAAAAATGATCCCGATATATTTTTATACTTACATTAAGTAAAAAAAAATAAATAAAAAAAAAATAATATAATGAGTTTACTCAGTGTTTTAAATTTATTTGGTATATAAATTGTTAAATTTATATCATTACGACGGTTTTCTTGAATGCTACACGATTATTATTATTTCACTCAAGTTTTGCAAGAAAAGTATTTTATAAATTTTTATGACCTAAATATATTTTATCTTGACCCGTGAAAATTTATTTTTAGCTAACGCTACCCTAAATATTCAAATGTGTATACAACTTACTAATATTACTTAACAATACTACAAGTTACAACTTATCTATATTTAACTTACTTTACTTTTTCATTTTACTTACATAATAAAAGAAATAAAATAAAGTATATGTATTATTAAATAATGGATTCACCTAATATATATTGCAAGATCTTTCATTACCTAGTCTTACACTCCAAGACTCTTTCACTTTGCATTATTTCATTTACAAAAACTAGATCAAAAAACTTCTTCTTCTTTCTCTCTCAAAAATTTCGGCAGCCATAGGGCAAGGAAGAAAAACCTTCAAGTTTCCAAGTAGTGTCCAAGTTATCGGGTGTGTTTTGATTAGTAGATTGTGGGTTTAATTCGGGTTCGGTGCTCATCTTGCTCTCATCACATCCAAACATCACCATCTTTATCATACACTCTTGTAAGCATGAAACTCCATCTTTTACCTTTTCATATATATTTTTCATACATTTTTATGAAGTCCTCATGGTCATATTTGATTTGTTGTGATTTTTATTCATTATCATCCAAGATTATCACCCATATGTGCTATATAAATATTTATAACAATCATGTGCTAGTTAAAAGTTTATAAAAATGAGAAGTTTGAAAAATGGATCATCAAAAAAGTCTAGTTGTGGTTTTTAGAGGAAATGGTTACATAAATTTTATATATGTCTATTTAAGTTTGTATATATATTTTTAGCCTCACAATGAATATTTATTTTGGTTATGATCAAATGAAGTTGTTTTACTAGTAGGATTGGTGATGAGTAGATTAAGGGATTTTTGTGGTGATGTTGTGGTTAAACAAGTAGATAAAAATGGTAAAGTTTAAAATAAGCGCGGAAGCGCTGTCGAAATTTATAATTTTTCCGAAAAGTTAGTCATTTTTATAAGTATTATTAAATTTTTAGAAAATAGATTTTTATCCATGAACGTGGCCTTTTGAACGGACTAAAACGGAGTTATAACGAAAAAGATACGTGGTTTTCAAGTTACGATTTAAAAACTACCATTTTCCGGAAAATGTACATGCAGTCCAGATTTTTAACTGACCAAACAGTGGCCGTAAAATTTCTGTGAAGTCTCCGAAGTTTAAAAATATATTAGTACTCTTGATTACCTTCGAGTGGATATAAAGAACTTGAAAAACGGACTTAAAACGAGTGAGTTATGGTTAACCGAACTTTGAGTCAAAAACGTGCTGAAAACACTATTCCCAGCATTAGTATGCTGTCAGGATTTTTAATCAAGGTTTTGAGGGCCTAAACGGATGTTTCGGGGGAAATGGATGTTAAAAACGAGTTAGTTTTCCTATGTATATATTACGTCAAGTCCGATGTAAACCGATTTGTCAATTACTAAAACCGTTACGTAGTTTTAGCTACATTTTCACCATTAGCTCAAAAGTAATTATTTTTGACAAGGAACCGTCACATATTCAAGAAACAATATTTTTATATAACTAGTTTTCAAGTAGCATATTGGGTGATACGTTTTCAAATCATGCATTCACGACAACATATCATAACTCAAGTCATAACATTCATTTTAGGTCGCGGATAGTTTCCGAGCCTCACTTTCGTGCACTTCATTTTGTTAGCATATCAATCACACCAGGTGAGTTCATACCCCGCTTTTACTCATTTAAATTCCTATAAACTATTTGGGGCGAGATATATGCTTATTTATCCTAACATTTAAACTCTTTTGCCAAACAACATTACCTATACTTTAGACTTGATTGCGTTTTATACTTGATTGGGTTATACTTGATTTCATATGCATACTTGGAACAAACATACAAGAATTAGTGGCTCCAAATTAAGTTGTTGGAAGGCTATTAATTTACAAACATACAAGAATTAGTGGTTCCAAATTAAGTTGTTGGAAGGCTATTAATTTACAAACATACAAGAATTAGTGGCTCCAAATTAAGTTGTTGGAAGGCTGTTAATTTACAAACATCCCAACACGAGTTGTTGGAAGACTCTTGTGGTGACATTTATACTTTTAACTACTATGATACATGCATACATGATGGACATACTATATTTTGGCAATGGGTTGTGAACACACAGGTTGCAAGTTTTGTATGGGCGGAACTTGGAACTGAGTGGATTTACAATGCCTTTGCTGTGTGAACATTTCTCAAAGTATTTCAAATCATTTTGTTACAAACTTATGAACTCACCAACCTTTGTGTTGACACTTTTTAGCATGTTTATCTCAGGTCTTAAGGTGATAGCATTTCATGGAGCTTTTGGGTCACATGGCATACATTGGAGTCTTGTGCTTTTAACAATTACCATTCGACATGTTTTGTAAACTCTTTATGTATTATCAAACTTTGTGATTTCTTGTTGTGTAAACTTTAACATATGAAATCGAATGGTAAACTTTTCAAAACGTCTCATTATAGAGGTCGTTTTCTGTATCCATACTTTGTACTATGACGTCATACCCCAATGACACTATCGTTCCGCTGCGATATTTTGGGGGTGTGACAAACGGGTCTTTCGGTATCTCCAAGGAACCATCAATATGGGTCTTTGGTACCCGAAGGACACCGGTATGTCACTAACGGCCTATGCAGATGCCGATCATGCAGGTTGTCAAGATACACGTCGAAGTACGTCTGGAGGTGCTCAGTTTTTGGGTGATAAGCTGGTGAGCTGGTCTTCAAAGAAGCAAATGAGTACTTCTATTTCCTCTACAGAGGCTGAATACATAGCCATGTCATCTTGTTGTGCTCAAATCTTATGGATGAGATCTCAATTATCTGACTATGGCTTTGAATTCAACAAAATCCCTCTGTACTGTGATAATAAAAGTGCTATTGCTCTCTCATGCAACAACGTTCAACACTCAAGAGCAAAGCATATCGACATTCGACATCATTTCATCAGGGAACAAGTGGAAAAAGGTGTGGTGGAACTATATTTTGTGAGGTCTGAATATCAGTTAGCAGACATCTTCACCAAAGCTCTTCCAAGAGAACGTTTTGAGTTTATTCTTCCACGTCTTGGCTTGAAAAGCCTTCAACCAGAAACTCTCAAACGTCTTCAGGAGGAAGACGAGGAGTAAAAGGTTTCCTTCATCTATCTCTTGTAAATATTTATTCGAAAAACAAAATACAAAATTATAAAACATTCAAAAAATCAAATAGAAAATTATAAAACTTTCAAAATCCATAAAAATTTGAAAAATTCGAAAAATCTTCAAAAAATAGTGTCATTTTGTCATGTTTTTCTCGGTTCGATTATATCTACGGTCTTTGTGATGTCATTCAAAGAATGACACGGGACTTTAGATGTTGTTCGAATTCAAAAAAAAAAAAAAAAAAAAAAAAATCAAAAAATCAAAAATTATTTTTGGGAGAAAGAGAAAAAAATGGTTTATTGTCATTTTCAGGAAATAACCCGGTTTTAAAAGAAAGAACAGAGCCATGTTTTATCATGTTTTCATAATTCCATGCTTTGATTCTATAAACATTTATCTGCTGAAAACTAAATGCTTTGAAAAATAACTCGATCTCTATTTTTGATAATCATCAGGACTTATTTGTCAAAATCTCTATCTCTCAATCAACAACCTATGTCATTGATTGAGGGGGAGAATGATTTCAATTAAATTAAAAAGTTATTTGGCATTAAATTGTTTTTCAAAAGATGTACATGCATGTTTTATCAATGGAGTCGATCCTTATCTGTTCAAACGCTTTCATAATCAAGTCACAATTCTCCTTAAAAGCTTTCAAAATCAATTTAAAACTATAAGAGATCACAAATCTCAAATGATTTGATAATTGTGATCGGGGGAGAATGTGTGATTTAAAATAGTTTTAAACTGATAATTCGGTAAATGGTTTATAAGGATGTACACGCTGTCCTTCCCACATGTGTCAAACGATTTCAATTTTTCAATGCACATATTGAGGGGGAGCATCTATCTTAAACCTATGATTTGAAACGTGATCATTTATCTCAATGTGCAGGTTCCTTCTAGTATGTGCAAAACTCTTTTCAAACCTCGAGGCACATATTGAGGGGGAGCAAATTTATGGAAACCTCATCCTTCCTGGGAATGCATTATTTACTTGAGTTGATCAAGGAAGTGATGTTGATATCTTTTAGAAAATGGTAATCAAAGAAGTTAATTCTTTCTCTTGCCTCCGTGTGCAAAACATTTTCAAATACTTGATGCACATGTTGAGGGGGAGTTCTCGTTCTAAAAATATCAAAAACAATTCAGGTACAAAATGCTTTGATAATATATCACAAGTATCTGAATTGATTTTTCAAATGGTTTTCAATTGGATCCAATGGCAGATGAACAATACCAAATAGACCGACCAACTTTACGATATGTACGGTGATATAAGGATGATAAGGTTAGGTATTGGTTCCCATGATCCGCCAGAACCGGAGGGATCTACCCAGGGACAATCCACTAGTTAGTGTAGAAGTCCTTAGGTATGATGATAAAAGGAGAAAAATGAGATATGGGAAGAGTGCGGACTAAGACTGAGGTAGTACTGGAATAAACCCAAGAAGGTTCTAGTTATGAAGTCTCGGTAAGCACTGAAGGGGTTGAAGAATTAAAAAGAATTGAATGAGAATAGGGTGAAAACAAATAGCCCTCCATTTATTCAACCTTAGGGCAGAAACCGGGTTCAATTCATATGCTACTGATGGTAACATCGGTATTGAAGACAAGACGTCATGGACCCAGTGACGCATTGCACTTCAACTTTCCAAACCACTCAAGTTCCTCTTAAAAGGACTTGTTTCATTCTCACGGGGAACCGACATTATCTATCGACTTTCTCTTAGAGATTGTTGATATTGAAGAAGGAGACCCTCTCCCTAGTCTCCGGCAGAGGATCCAAATATGCACAAATTGAGTCTAGAGCCACGAGATCATCAATAAATCTCATTAGGACACTTTCAATGAAGACTCTCTATTTCACACAATGTGGAAAGAGAGATTATATCTTGAGTCCTACGCATTATCCTTGTGGTATTGCCAGAACATCTGAGTGATGTGTTTACACACTCACAATGAAGATGGAAAGCCTTCTGGAGCCAACATCAAACAAGCTCCTGGTAGGTGGCATGTGAGATCTATTATATGGATCAACCATGTGACAACTGAACAGAAACAATGGGGCGATTCAATTTCTTGAATCAATCCTGGGTCAGGTTAGGGATTGACGGATACCTTTGAAAAACCGGTCTTTGTGCTGAACAACTCTTTTCTTTAGCACATCGACTGTGTACGGATATTTCAAATCAAAAGGTGTTTTATGATTGATAATTGATTTTCATTAAAACCTTCGCTGTATTGCAAAAACAATTTCTATTGAGCAATACTTGATTGTTTTTCAAATATCTTTTCATCAATCAGTGGACTTAAATTCGCTGGTTCACTCACTCCGTGTTGTCTTCTTTGAGACGTTCCGGTTTGAGAACAGCTAGAGCAGCTGCGAAACCCTGTCAAGGAAATTCTTCGGAATTATACCTGATCACAGGCAGTACATGTACTGATCAACGGGGAACCGTGGGCCATGTACCTCAATTCAACGAAAGTGATCAAAGACACTTTCATGCGATTTATTGCTAACTGTTGTATGCAGGTACGCCCGACGTTTGCAGCTGATCAGAATGAAGCGGTCAATCCATAGCCGCATGCTCACTTAACACATTCATCTCAAAAGAAATCATGATTAGTGCATCAATGACTCTGATATTTTCACTCCATGCTTCTGCTACGCTGCTGCCAATATCATGAATCAACTAAAGCTTCCGCAACTCTGATGAGAAGACATCATGATCCAGAATATGAGCATGTCGGTCCCAAAGTCACAACAACACAATGGATGTCTCAGAGATTTTTGATAGCTGATGATCTCAAATGCTGGCTCAAACTTATTATCACGTGGATCAGTAAATGACCTCCACTTGGAATATCCAAACATGCAATGTGAAGAATCAACGACTACGAGCTTAGGAGCAAAGGACTACATCAAGAATGCAAGATCATTTGTTAATGTATTACCTGGCTGTATTCAATGTAATTTTGGTACATGATTGAGGTGACCTCCCTTAGGGGGAGATTGTTAGTGTCACACCCCCAATTTACCTGTTTTGCAGCGGAATGGAATTCCTGGGGGATTGACTGTCATAGCACCACAATCACAGTTATATTGAACGACCTAAAGTGTCTTTAAAAACACATCGTTGGATATTTAACAAAAGCGTTCAGAGTTACAACATAGGTCCCAAAAGTTTACAAAGTTTGCGGAAACATAAATATATTACAAGTCCAAACGATGTTTTCGAAAGAAAGTGCTATAATGTACATTGATATAAGTCGACGCCGCGACTCAAAAGGTGGTTCCTTAACCATGTCATGATGATAATGCCTTAGTTACCTGAAAATACATTGCTAAAACGGGTCAACAATAATGTTGGTGAGAAATCATAGGTTTATGTAAATGTTTTATACGACTACGCAAGTATAGATCAGGCATGACAATCATGTCACGTAAAAATGTTACAATTGCAATAAGTCCATGACACCGAAACTAGACAATTCATAATGTATGCCCCAATAGAGTGTTTGCCAGACAACTCAATAATGTTATTAAATGAAATGCATCCGTATGACTAGTTGGGATTCACCAACCCGGATGGAGGCGTCACCCTCGATAGATCTATCCACTCACCCTCGCTTCAAAGATTAACAGTTCATGTTCAGGTAATGGGGACTTTCAATTGGCAAATGCGGTAACTTAAGCAATGTAAATGAATTTAACATACTTGGTATCGTAATGAAAATGTTGTGCAATGTATTCTCCCCCGTAGGTTTGAAAATAATTAAAAGCGTATACGACGGGGCTATGAAAACTCACTTGGTAAACTGGTGTGATGACAAGAGTGAGTACACTGAGGTATATTGGAATGCTTTAATCTGGACCTATTACGAATGATATGATATGTAATGAGTTATGATGTTATGATATGCATGCATTACGTATGTTATTTATACCATTCGCGGGTTTTGAAATTAATACTTATCGTCAAAAAATACTCTTTTGACGTCTTGACCATTCTTAAATCACTTTACAAGTTTTTACGTCAAAATGTCATCCTACAATTGTTTTGTAATGATTTATTGTGAAATTATCACTTTTCGTCGCAAAATAATGTCGTCGGAAATTTCATGAAATTGACAAAAATGGCTTCGAAAAACTAGTCGTAAAATGGTGTACGTCGATCGTTAGGAAACGAATTCGACGGTTTTGGAAAGTTTGTATCAAAGTCTAGAAGTTTCAGTTCAGGAGTTTTCGACATCGAGGTCTCGAACATAAAGATAATAAGGGTTAAAGATGGTGATTTTGTCTAATTGTTATGTAAAAAGTGAGTTTCGGCCAATTTTAAGCATCCGTAAATAATTTATTAAAACTCCGCTATACAAACGGTTGGTCGTTTTGAAAAATATGCTTGGTGATCTTGATTTTATTAGAAGACATTTCGTTCCAAAAAGTTCCACATCATAGTTAAAAACAGCCTTCAACATGGTCGTTTTAGTTACCGTAACACTTGTGTCGTAAAAATAATATAGTTTTTCTGAAAATAATAGTTACGGTAAGTTTGTAAAAACGTGTATGTCTTAGTCGTTTCAAATCCGTTTTCTACGTATAATACGTCCTTAGCTTCGTATCAAAGTATACTAATATATTTTTGACAAGTCGAAATAATTTGTGAAGCTTAAGGCTCGTTTTTGACTCGAATAAAACAATAATAGGTTGCTGAATTTTCTGAAAAATATATATTTCGTCGTCAAACTTGAAAAATTCATAACTTCTTCGTTATAACTCCGTTTTAATCCGTTCAAGCGGCCACGGATTCGTTTTAAAGTATATTTTCTAAATATCAAGGCCAAAATTTCGTGCCTACTGTCGGATTTTCCAGAAAAATAAAACAAGGACAGAACACATTTTATACTAGTCGAAAATAGTTTTTCTCGTACTAAACCTATTCCAATCCCTTCAAATCAACTCCAAAGCTAATCTAATCCTACCATACACCTTCTTAGGGTGTCATGGGTTCCTAAACATCATCAAGACCAAAGTATACCAAGGGAATAATTATAGGATGACCTTATATATATATAACACTAAAAATCATGTAAAAATGGTATAAATCAACATAAGTCTTGCATGTTTGCTATGAAAATGATAAAATACATATATAATGATAAGGAAAAAAAATGAAGAATATAAATGATATGCTTACAAGTAACTATGATGAGGTGCAAGGAACAAGGGTTTAACTTAAACACCCTAGGTTTTTATTTCAAAACCTTATTAAGAGTGTGTTCTAGATTGTAATTACTTGTGCTTGAGAAAAAAAAATTGATGATCCCTTGGTGAACTCTTGTAGAACCGGTTATGATGGAGAAGAAACAAAGAGAGGAAAAGTTTTTGCTAACTATGTGAATTATTGAAATACATGAATGAGAAAATGAAAGTGGAAGACTTTAAGTAAATGTATCAATCTATACAATCAAAAACCATGCCATCATTTATTACCACCCTCCCCTTGGTCGGCCAAGGGGGAGGGATTTGGTAAAATATATATATATATATATATATTTTTTTTTTTTTTTTTTTTTTTATAAAATGTATAAGTATATATTTGTATAATTATAAGAAAAAGTGTAAGTGAAATAGATTCAAGTTAAGGTAAATGGTAGTTTTTAGGTACAAGTAAATTTTTAGTAGATCAAAATAGAGTATAATGATATTATAAAAATTATAAAAATACATTCCTTGTGAAATTTGAGTGATATAAAAATTATCGTATAGTTTTTAAGAAAAACATTGTAATAATATAAATTCAACGATTTATATACAAATAAATTCAAAACACTAGGTAAACTCAAAATATAGTTTTATAAACTAAACATAAGTATAAAATATATCGGGATCATTTTTAGAAGTAACGGATTAAATATTCAAAATAATAACTCACGCGATAACGTTTATTTAATATGAAATTTACGCGGTAAAGGTGAAATGCAATGTCATGAATGAACTAACGTGATGCAAATGATGTTAATGAAATGTAGACTAATCTTAGTCCATATGAAATGTTCGTGATGATATGATCATGAATTCGCCGCTAAACCTTTAAGGTTACGCGAATTTGGAACACGTAAACCTAGTTTACGATAAATGTTGAAATAGTGAAGCATGAATTGTTTCGAGAAATGACCTGAAAGTACGGGTTGTCACATTCGCCCATCCAAAAAGGAATTCGGTCCCTGAATTCAATCGTTGTTAGGTCTAACGGTGTCGGTGAAAAGATGAGGATACTTGTGGCGCATCTGGTCTTCCCGTTCCCAAGTAAACTCAGGACCTCTTCGAGAATTCCAGCGAACCTTCACGATAGGAATACGACTCTGTTTCAACTGCTTGACCTCGCGGTCCATAATTTCTACAGGTTCCTCCACAAAATTGAGTTTATCGTCAAGTTGAACTTCGTCCAATGGAATAACGAGTGATTCGTCCGATAGACATTTCTTCAGGTTTGAAACCTGAAACGTGTTGTGTACATGACTAAGTTCTGACGGAAGATCAAGTCGATAAGCTACCGGACCAACTCTGCTCAAAATCTTGAATGGTCCAATGTATCTCGGATTTAACTTTCCACGTTTTCCAAATCGTACCACGCCCTTTGATGAGTGTCTAAATACTCATCATTTTTGTATAATATAAACTGCAAAATCATCTGAAAACACTCAGAAACACATCAAAATGATCAAAACATCACAAATCAGTGTTTTATGTGTTTTAAATACAAAAATATCAAAATCAGATGAAAAACATATCAAATTTGCAAAAATTGCAGTTTCAGTCCCCCAAGTTTCAAAAATTGTCAAAAATAGTCCCTGAGCACATAATTTCAAAAGTAAAGTCACCAAAGGTCCTTTTTAAATCATAACTTGTCAAATTTAGTCCTTTGGTGAAAAATGTGAAAAGTTTGAGAAAATTACAAAAATGGTCCTCCAAGTTTGAAATTTGGCAGAATTGGTCCCTGGAAAATGTGAAAATGGCAACTTTGGTCCTTGTAATATTAGCACTTGTCAAATTCAGTCCTTGGGCAACTTTGTGAGATTGGCAGAACAGGTCCTTCCACTTTCTGAAATTACAAAAGAGACCCTTGTATTATTAAACCCTTATACACCACTTGGACTTGTCAAAATTGCAAATGAACCCCTGCCAATATCTTTGTGACCCTGTCATTACAACATTTTGGACCCCCCTGTATTTAATATCCCAGTCAAAGGCGTTTGACTCACCCATTCCCTCTCTCCCTCACGGACTACCCAAACCACCATCATTCCCACCCCTGCTTACCACCTGCAAACACTCCATCTCACCATCATCACCCCTATTTCCCCCCCCTCCAAACACAAAGAGCCAAGGTACATTTAATGCACCTCCAATCTCTCACTCAACCTCACAAGCAGTTAAAAAATGTTTTGGCGCCAAAATACTCTAAATGGCCAGGATTGAATTGAGCCATCCAATGGCTCTGATTTAAGCTGGGATCTTTTCAGAAAGGAGAGAGAAGGAGACTTGGGTGTATAAAAGGCCAAGAAAAGCAAGAAGAACTTAGTTAGTTTTAGTTTCTTTTAAATATATGTCGTTTTTAGCTTGTTATGCTTTAAAATAGCTTTCAGTTGTAATTTTTCAAGTCTTTTGTATCAAAGTAACTTGTGTAAGCTTATTGCAACTCTGTTTAATCATTAATTCCAAGTTTAGTTCAAATTCCATTTTATGTGTCAACTGTTGAAATTTCCACTCTTGAAATCCTTTGTCAACAATCTTAGTCACTTGTGTTTAAGCTCAGGCAAGCTCATTCAAACTTGTTTAAGCTTTCCATAAGCTCACATTGCAATTTCACTTATTTTTGCACCTTGGTCAACAAAAGTCAATACGGGTACAAAAATGATGCAGCATGGATTTGGGTTGATTCAAACAATGGAAAGGGTTGATATAGGCATGGACATGGGTTGAGATCTGAGTTGGATTGGAATAGGTTAGGGGTTGGTAGGTTAGTGGTTCTAGTTTCTTCACTTGGCAAGCCATAGTGGCTAAGGAAGTTTTGTAAGTTCAAATCTGTTTCTGATCATTATGTTTGTATTTGAATCTGTTCATTAGTGTTAATTTGTACTGTTTGATCAAGGTTTCATGTTTGTTTAGCTTGATCTATTTATTATCTGTCATTTACTTCATAATCAGTAGTTGCAGTAGTGTTTGGAATAGCTTATAAAATTGTGATAGAGATCAGTGAGACAGATAGTGATAGTTGTTACATGTTTATTCAAGCATTGGATAGTCAATTGAGGTCTTGGTTAGAGCAGTTTAGCTTTCAAAGTCAAATCTCTTTGTTATCTGATCTAGAATCTGTGTCTGCTCAAATCAGTTGGTTTCATTAGCTGCTATTTGGTTCTAAATCAGTAGATCTAGCTTTTGGATATCTTCAGTAGTCTAAATTAATCAATATCAGTTCATAATATTGGATCAAAAATCATTTTGGTCAAACTTTCTTGTGTTCTTCAAAAGTCAAAAGTCCTGTCAATTGCAGATTTCAACAGAACTTTGTGAGTAGATTTCTGATTCATAACTGAGTTTTAGAGTTTGAGACTTTGGAATTTACAAGTTGAACTGGTCTATATTTGAGAATCATTTTTTGTGAAATCTGGTTTGGTCAATTTGAGCTTCAAATAAGCTCCTCTTTCTGGCCAAAAGTCCCCTGCTCCAACTCAGTTAATACTGAGAATTTTCTCAGAAATTGCAGCTAGTGCACAGTGCTCACAAGAGCTTAGCATGGTCTGATTTTTGGTCTAAATACTCTCAACCAGGTCCTTTACAAGTTCTAATTGGTAGTTTTCCATTTGAGCTTATTTTCAAGCTTGTGCATAAGCTTATAAGTAGCACTCAGAAACTGTGTTGAACTTAAATCTCATAGGCATCTAATCCTTGTAGTTTGTTATTCAGTGATTGTAACCTGTTGTTTCAAGTTGCATTTGGTCATTTTTAGTAGTATAGAACATCTGTAATCAGTGGGTGGTTTATTTGTCTCATTTGGCTTATTTTAGTGCTTAGTAATAAGCACTTGTTTAAGCAGTTTCATAATTCTCCAAACAAGCACCTGTTTTTATATTTTTCTTATATTCCTAGTATTATTTTAGACTTTTCCTGAAATTTTCAGATTTTTCCAAGTTGTTTAGCTATTTTTCTTAATTTTATTTAGTTTCTAATCATTTTTAATTAGCCTTTAATATAAAAAATTCAGAAAAGGTTCAAAAAAATAACTTTTCAATTTTCTTAGGTATAGATAAATATAAAAAGTGAAAAAAGTAATTTTCCAGATTTTTCATAGTTTATTTGGTAATTTTTAGTAATTTAATTAGTTTTAAATAGTTTAAAATTCATAAAAAATAGAAAAATAATCAGAAAAATACAAAAATAGTTTTGAAAATTCTAGTTTGATATTTTAGACTTTTCCATTTCATAATTTTATTTTTCTAGCTTTGTTTCCTAATTTCTTGCATTTTGGTTAATTATTAAATAGTTAAAAATAGTTTTTAATTAATAATAATTAGATAATTAGTGATAAAAATAGTTTTCTTTTTCTAAAAAGTTTCTTTTATCATTAGGATTGTAAAAATATAATTTTCATATTTTTAGGGTTAATATTGCTTTAGTTTCACGTTTTTAATTTGTACGTCGCGTAGATTTTTAATTCAGTATTATAAAAACATAAAAACAAAAACATCATTGTAATAATAGTGATAGCGTTTATTTAATAGATTTTATCTTTTTAACTTTCTTTAATTTGCATTTAAGCCGTTGTAATTTGTTGGCTTTTTCCGTAGTTATAATCATAACCAAATCCTTTTCCGTTCAAACTCCTCGATCACTGTACGTTTGATAAATCATTGCACAACTCGCTGGGACATAACGACCCGGGGAAACATTGTACTCCTCTGATCTTCATTGATTTCGTGCTTGAGCTGTTTTAAGTCTGTCACGGCTGGTCATACACAAGTGACCAGTTTGTGTGATTAGACTTGACGGTTTAGCGCGCACCACCCTTCCAAGGTGATACTTTCAACATAACTTTGTCACCCACTTGAAATTCCAAAGCTTTGCGTCTAACATCCGCGTAACTTTTCTGTCGGCTTCTGGCAGTTCGGAGTCTATCTCGAATTTGAACTATCTTTTCTGTTGTTTCCCGTACCATTTCTGGACCAGTGAGTTGTGCGTCTCCGACCTCGGCCCAACAAACAGGTGATCGGCACTTTCAACCATAGAGTGCCTCGAATGGTGCCATCTTTATACTGGTGTGATAACTATTGTTGTACGAGAATTCTATCAATGGCAAATGGTTAGCCCAACCATTTCCAAAATCAATCACACACGCCCTCAGCATATCTTCTAACGTTTGAATTGTCCTTTCACTTTGACCGTCGGTTTGTGGGTGATATGCTGTGCTCATCTCTAATCTGGTTCCGAATGAATCTTGCAATGAATTCCAGAAGTTTGAAGTGAATCGACTATCTCTGTCGGAAATGATAGAAATTGGTGCACCGTGCCTCGAGACTATTTCCTTGACATAAAGTCTAGTGAGTTGCTCCATGGAATAAGTCTCTCTAATCGGTATGAAATGGGCTGACTTGGTAAGGCGATCAACAATTACCCAAATAGCGTCGTAACCTCCCGATGTCTTAGGAAGTTTCGTAACAAAGTCCATCGTAATGCGTTCCCATTTCCATTAAGGAATTTCTGGTTGTTGAAGTAATCCTGACGGCTTCTGGTATTCGACTTTTACCTTAGAGCAGGTAAGGCATTTGCTAACGTACGTGGCAATCTCTGCTTTCATGTTCGGCCACCAATAAAGTTTCTTAAGATCTTGATACATCTTATCCGATCCTAGGTGAATAGAATACTTTGACTTATGCGACTCATGCATAATCAATTCTCGTATTCCGCCATACAATGGAACCCACATTCTCTCCTTGAAACATAATACTCCATCTGCTCTCTTTACAAAACCATTTGCGTTTTCAGGCATACCATAAAGCTTTTCACTTGGTCGGTTTTCTTCCTTAAGTGCTTCGATCTGAGCTTCGTGAATTTTCGATGGTAAAGGTGAATTAATCGTCATTCCCAATGATCGAACTCTTAAAGGTTTGGGCCTCTCTTTCCGACTAAGAGCATCCGCCACAACATTGGCTTTTCCCGGGTGATACTTGATTTCACAATCATAGTCGCTGAGTAACTCCAACCAACGACGTTGCCTCATATTAAGTTCCTTCTGATCAAGAATATATTGCAAACTCTTGTGGTCAGTAAACACTGTGCACTTTGTACCGTAGAGGTAGTGTCTCCAAATCTTGAGTGCAAAAACTACGGCCCCTAACTCGAGATCATGAGTGGTGTAATTCTTCTCATGAGTCTTAAGTTGTCGAGAAGCATACGCTATCACCTTCTCGTTTTGCATTAAAACAGCCCCAAGTCCTTTATGCGAAGCATCACAATATACAACAAAATTCTCAATCCCTTCGGGTAGTGCCAAAATTGGCGCACTACAAAGCTTTTGCTTCAACAACTGAAAAGCAGCTTCTTGTTTCTTTCCCCATTCATACTTCTTGTTTTTCTGTGTCAACTTGGTCAAAGGTCTAGCTATCTTTGAAAAACCTTCGATGAACCTTCGGTAATACCCGACAAGTCCTAGAAATTGTCGAATTTCTATAGGATTTGTTGGAGTAGCCCAATCTTTCACAGCTTCAATCTTTGCGGGATCAACTTGTAGTCCTTGACTATCAGTGACGTGACCAAGAAATTGCACTTTGTGGTTCCAAAAATCACACTTCGAAAACTTGGCATACAACTTCTCATTCTTGAGTAGTCTTAAAATCGTCCTTAAATGCTCTTCGTGCTCTTCTTTGCTCTTTGAGTAGATCAATATGTCGTCGATGAACACTATAACAAACTTGTCCAAATACGGTTTACATACTCTATTCATGAGATCCATGAATACCGCAGGTGCATTAGTCAATCCGAACGGCATCACTTGAAACTCGTAATGACCGTAACGTGTTCTAAACGCTGTTTTCGGAATATCCTCCTCCCGAACTCGAAGTTGATGGTAGCCCGACCGGAGATCAATCTTGGAGTAGATACTAGAACCTTGCAACTGATTGAATAAGTCGTCGATTCTGGGGAGTGGGTAACGATTCTTCACCGTTAACTTGTTCAGCTCTCTATAATCTATACACATTCGGAAGGATCCATCTTTCTTCTTCACAAACAAGACCGGTGCTCCCCAAGGCGAGGAACTCGGCCTAATGAATCCTTTGTCTAGAAGCTCTTGCAATTGATTAGACAACTCTTGCATTTCGGACGGTGCTAGACGGTAAGGTGCTCGCGCAATTGGTGCAGCTCCGGGTACTAAGTCAATATGAAATTCTACTTGACGTGCCGGTGGAAGTCCTGGTAAGTCTTCGGGAAAGACTTCAGAAAATTCTCGGACAATTGGTACATCTTCAAGTCGCTTCTCCTCCGACTTCTTCTCGGTTATATGGGCTAAGAAAGCAAAACAACCTTTCTTTATGTACTTCTCCGTTTTGATGCACGATATGATACTGAGTCTAGTTCCACTTCGTTCCCCACGAATAATCAAAGTTTCGCCGTTATAAGGAAGATGAACAACTTTTTCGTCACAAATGATCTTTGCACGATGTTTGGATAGCCAATCCATGCCGATGACGACGTCAAAACTACCAAGTTCTACGGGCATGAGGTCTATGTTGAAGGGATGATTAAGAAAATTGAATGTGCAACCGCGGACAATGGTGTTGGTGCTAACTAAGTTACCATTAGCTAATTCGACAATGTATGATATGTCTAAGGTGGTTGGTTTAATGTTGAGCAAAGGTGCAAATGCAGTGGACACAAAACTTTTATCAGCACCCGAATCAAATAAAACTGAAGCGTAACGATTATTGAGAAGGAACGTACCCGTGATAACGTTCGGGTCCTCCCTATCTTCTCCGCCTCCTATAACGTAAACCCTTCCTTGTGCCATGCCTCCTTGATTCTGATTTCCTTGGTTCTTTCCCTTTTTACATTCAGACTTGTAGTGTCCACGTTCCCCGCAACCAAAACATGTAACTTGTGGCGACTTGCAATCCCTAGTTCGGTGACCAACTTTCTTGCAATTCTCACATGGATCAGGACATCGACCCGGTTTGTGATGACTCAAACACCTGTCACATTTCGGCAAAACCCCCGAATACCCTTTTCCTTCCTTCGGACCCGCAGCATAAGCCTTTACAACCTCTTGCCTCTTGGGTGGTTGTTGGGTAGCATTTCTACCTCTAGTGTTGTCCCACTTCCGTTTGTTGTTGTTGCTATTGTTGTTGTTGTAGTTGGTTCGGTTATTGTTGTAATTGAAGCGGTTGTTGGGGTTGTTGTTGTTGTTTCGGTTGGTTTTGGTGTACTTACCTCTCTTCACCACTTGTGCCATCAACTTCTGAGTCACTCGAATAGCTTCCTCAATTGTTTGTGGATCAAACGAAGTCACATCTCCTTGAACAACCTCGGGAAGTCCCCCGATGAAAGCCTCTAGCAACTTCTCGTTATCCGAAACCATGGACGGGCATAACGCGGCCAATTCTTGGAATCTCCGAATGTAAGTGTCAATATCATACCCAATCGTTACTAGTTCATAGAACTCTGTCTCCAACTTTTTCACTTCCGTACGAGGACAGAACTTCTTAGTCACCAAACCCTTGAATTGCTCCCAAGTAAGCTTGAAAGCATTCTCCATTCCAATCGGTTGAGCATATGAATTCCACCACGACAATGCTCCATCGAGTAATGTACTCGTAGCAAACTTGACCTTACTATCATCCAGGCAATTACACAGCAAAAACACCGATTCCAATTTCTCAAACCATCGCACCATGGCTGTGGCTCCTTCAATCCCTCTAAACTTCGTGGGTTCACCACTTTTGAAATCCTTGTACGAACATTTCTTAACTCCGGATCCTCCGGCATTTCCAGTAGCAGTAGCAAGCCTAGCGGCTTCAGCAGCAGCCGCGGCCTCAGCAGCAGCAGCAGCCACTGTTTCCCTTTCAACTCTTAAAGCATCGGCTATGCTATCATTCACCAACTTTTGAATAGCCGCTTGGGTCATTTCAACTGTGGCTTTCTTCGGCGCCATAACTCTTCAAAATCACAAGATGAAACAATTATGAGAACTCGTAAGTAGAAACAACCATCATACAAATATATCCACAACCACAACATGCATAAAGTAAATGGAATCACAACGGAACAATAACGAAATATCACAATATAATCACAACACACGTGGATAATATACATGAAAATTTCGGCCTACATGGACCGATATCATAGATAATAAAAACCATTCCTACATAGTAGAGTCAATACTTGATACATTTGTTTGTACAACAATCAAAAGACAACAAGTTCTTTAAACTACGTCACACACCTCATGACTAGGATAATAATGGTCAAAACTATACATGACAAAAGTCTACATAAGGCACCTCATGGTGCTCCGCCGGCTCGATCCTGAAGGTCACGAACCTGAGTAGTCAAGCTAGCAACCAAACTCCTCAACTCTCCAATCTGACCCTGCAAAGTAGCAATACTCTCCCTGTCCTCTAACTGCCTATTCTGTATACTCTGATGTGACAAATCAATAGAAACCCTGCCAAACACTAGGCCCTCGACCTCCTCCGCAATGGTCTCAACCCTATCTACCGACAGTTCCTCCAACTGCCGTGACAACCTATCTATCTGAATCTGCTGACTATCAATACGGGCTCCTAACGCCTCGGTAGAAGGCTGTCGAGCAGTTGCAGCCTTAGAGCTCTCGCCTAACTCGAACCTAACAGGTGGCTCGGGTTCTGTAGATGGTGGTGTAGGGATGTCAAAACGAGCACGCTTTTTGGGCGGCAAGTCTGATGAAGGCAAAGGATCCCTAAGAAAATACGATGAGGATGGTGATGATGGTGCTAGTAGTGGTGATGGTGGTGGGTGTATCGGATCGTGAGCAGGGCTAACATGTGGAGTGGGTGCGACCTCGCCCTCCTCAAAGGGTTCAGTCTCCGTGTCAGTCATGATAGGTGGAAAGGCTGGAGTAGAGCCAATCGAAGATAAGATCTCAGTGGAGTGCGATGAGACATCATCCATGTTAGGGTCAACCGGGACATCTTCCGTGTTAGTGTCCGATAATATAGTGATGGGATGTGAATCTGAAGACATCTCTGTGACAACCGATGTGAAATAAAAGTAAATAACTCGGATAAAGTGTAAGTGAATCCGCATGAAAAGTGAATATGCACTATGATGAAATGATGAGATGCTATGATAATGTAGCTATAGTCTAGGGTCAATGATGCAACCTAGTTCTCTATAACTGTAGCTCTGGTACCAATCTGTCACACCCCCAATTTACCTGTTTTGCAGCGGAATGGAATTCCTGGGGGATTGACTGTCATAGCACCACAATCACAGTTATATTGAACGACCTAAAGTGTCGTTTAAAAACACATCGTTGGATATTTAACAAAAGCGTTCAGAGTTACAACATAGGTCCCAAAAGTTTACAAAGTTTGCGGAAACATAAATATATTACAAGTCCAAACGATGTTTTCGAAAGAAAGTGCTATAATGTACAATGATATAAGTCGACGCCGCGACTCAAAAGGTGGTTCCTTAACCATGTCATGATGATAATGCCTTAGTTACCTGAAAATACATTGCTAAAACGGGTCAACAATAATGTTGGTGAGAAATCATAGGTTTATGTAAATGTTTTATACGACTACGCAAGTATAGATCAGGCATGACAATCATGTCACGTAAAAATGTTACAATTGCAATAAGTCCATGACACCGAAACTAGACAATTCATAATGTATGCCCCAATAGAGTGTTTGCCAGACAACTCAATAATGTTATTAAATGAAATGCATCCGTATGACTAGTTGGGATTCACCAACCCGGATGGAGGCGTCACCCTCGATAGATCTATCCACTCACCCTCGCTTCAAAGATTAACGGTTCATGTTCAGGTAATGGGGACTTTCAATTGGCAAATGCGGTAACTTAAGCAATGTAAATGAATTTAACATACTTGGTATCGTAATGAAAATGTTGTGCAATGTATTCTCCCCCGTAGGTTTGAAAATAATTAAAAGCGTATACGACGGGGCTATGAAAACTCACTTGGTAAACTGGTGTGATGACAAGAGTGAGTACACTGAGGTATATCGGAATGCTTTAATCTGGACCTATTACGAATGATATGATATGTAATGAGTTATGATGTTATGATATGCATGCATTACGTATGTTATTTATACCATTCGCGGGTTTTGAAATTAATACTTATCGTCGAAAAATACTCTTTTGACGTCTTGACCATTCTTAAATCACTTTACAAGTTTTTACGTCAAAATGTCATCCTACAATTGTTTTGTAATGATTTATTGTGAAATTATCACTTTTCGTCGCAAAATAATGTCGTCAGAAATTTCATGAAATTGACAAAAATGGCTTCGAAAAACTAGTCGTAAAATGGTGTACGTCGATTGTTAGGAAACGAATTCGACGGTTTTGGAAAGTTTGTATCAAAATCTAGAAGTTTCAGTTCAGGAGTTTTCGACATCGAGGTCTCGAACATAAAGATAATAAGGGTTAAAGATGGTGATTTTGTCTAATTGTTATGTAAAAAGTGAGTTTCGGCCAATTTTAAGCATCCGTAAATAATTTATTAAAACTCCGCTATACAAACGGTTGGTCGTTTTGAAAAATATGCTTGGTGATCTTGATTTTATTAGAAGACATTTCGTTCCAAAAAGTTCCACATCATAGTTAAAAACAGCCTTCAACATGGTCGTTTTAGTTACCGTAACACTTGTGTCGTAAAAATAATATAGTTTTTCTGAAAATAATAGTTACGGTAAGTTTGTAAAAACATGTATGTCTTAGTCGTTTCAAATCCGTTTTCTACGTATAATACGTCCTTAGCTTCGTATCAAAGTATACTAATATATTTTTGACAAGTCGAAATAATTTGTGAAGCTTAAGGCTCGTTTTTGACTCGAATAAAACAATAATAGGTTGCTGAATTTTCTGAAAAATATATATTTCGTCGTCAAACTTGAAAAATTCATAACTTCTTCGTTATAACTCCGTTTTAATCCGTTCAAGCGGCCACGGATTCGTTTTAAAGTATATTTTCTAAATATCAAGGCCAAAATTTCGTGCCTACTGTCGGATTTTCCAGAAAAATAAAACAAGGACAGAACACATTTTATACTAGTCGAAAATAGTTTTTCTCGTACTAAACCTATTCCAATCCCTTCAAATCAACTCCAAAGCTAATCTAATCCTACCATACACCTTCTTAGGGTGTCATGGGTTCCTAAACATCATCAAGACCAAAGTATACCAAGGGAATAATTATAGGATGACCTTATATATATAACACTAAAAATCATGTAAAAATGGTATAAATCAACATAAGTCTTGCATGTTTGCTATGAAAATGATAAAATACATATATAATGATAAGGAAAAAAAATGAAGAATATAAATGATATGCTTACAAGTAACTATGATGAGGTGCAAGGAACAAGGGTTTAACTTAAACACCCTAGGTTTTTATTTCAAAACCTTATTAAGAGTGTGTTCTAGATTGTAATTACTTGTGCTTGAGAAAAAAAAAATTGATGATCCCTTGGTGAACTCTTGTAGAACCGGTTATGATGGAGAAGAAACAAAGAGAGGAAAAGTTTTTGCTAACTATGTGAATTATTGAAGAT